>VZDJ01000101.1:73242-150657 GCA_008694505.1 Cyanoderma ruficeps | reverse complement strand
CCTCTCCTCTCCTCTCCTCTCTTTTTATTTTCACAAGCTTTTCGATGCCTGTCATTGACATCAGACTTCCCTTGAAATGTGCTGAAATTAGCCAATGTGATGGCAGGAGAGAAAGAGAGACAGGCAAGCTGTGAGATCACACAAAGTTCATTTATTTAGGAACCCAAATACAATTCTGAAGCCAAATTAACATTTCATGTTGTTACAGGAAGTACCCAGAACAGACAAAATGAAATCTTCCTTGGCAAGGTCTGACGGAATCTGAAAGGTTCTGGTAGAGATTCAGAAGGATTTATGGGATTTAGTTTTTATTTTCCTTGTTTCTTTCAGGAACACGTGCCTACCTGGCTGCAGAACACTCACATTTATAACTGGCCAAAGAATAAGAAGAACATCCTTTTGCGGTTGCTGCGGGAGGAGGAGTACGTTGCTCCTCCGATAGGACCTTTACCAACACTCCAGGTTGTGCCGCTATGAACATTATAACTTAGAGTGGTTGTTAAAGGGTTGCTCCTGGCAGGGAGCCAGCACTCTTCCAGATGGCTCTTTTTGATGACAGAAGACACTCTTTCTGCTAAAGGAATTGGTTGTCTTGGGTTACTCAGGCTCAGCTTGTTCTCTACCATGTTAAACATCTATTTCCAAAGCTGATGGGGCAGAACGCTCTTCTCTAGATTTTTAAATAAGCTACAAATGGAAAGAATGCCCACTTTTATTTTAACATCTGGTTTTAACATATTCCTTGTATTAGTCGTTATAGCAAACAAACACCAGAAATAATGTTGCAATAAGTATAACATAAAAATTACATCCTCTTTTTTGCTCAGGGTTTCTTTAAAGACATTCCTGCTTTGTATAGCATTATTGAACTATTAACTTGTATATACACTATTAAATATATTTGCCTTTTGTAAGGCAATCTTATGTACTGTGTCCACTTCTATTATTGCTGGGGACAGCGGAGAAACAGGTTGGGTAAGGCAGATTTTCCTTACCCTCTCTGTCTTGCATATAGAGACTTGTCTTCAATTAGAGGACTTTTAGATTGAAATCTCTAGAATTCCCTTTCCTTACAGCTTGGTCCCTCACACCTCCAGCATTGCAGCAACAGTCCCCAAAAGGAGAGCTGAATGCATAACTACATGTGTGCTGTCAGTGCCACAGAACACTGAAGTATTTTTTATGGCAGGCCTTTAGCTTCACCACTTCTCTTCAGCCCTTATTTAAAACAGAGCATGTCAAAGGACAATTGGCATTTGGAAAGCAGCGATTGTTAAGAGAAAGAACATTGACTCCTACAACTTGCAGTATGCAGTATGGAACAATAAAATAATCAAAGATGGAGAGCCACAGGGTACTGGCCACCAGGATGGCTCAACAACATCACGTCTGCTAAAATTTGAACATTTTTTAACAGACCACATAAGCATGACTTTGGTGAGGATTTTTTGCATTTTAACAGCCTTAACCTTACTGAGGTGACAGTGGACCCTATTGGCTTAAAATCCTGCAGCCCTTATTCTTTAGAGTAGTCGTACCAAGATCCTCCTCAGCTTTATTATTTGTCATAGAATGACCCAAACACAGCTTTATAAAAAAGTACATGTGTTTGGTAGCCTGAAAAGAAATTAAGCCCAGAAGTTGATACTCCTCGTACAGTATCCAAATTATTTAATTAGCTTTCCACAGAGGTGGTGCCAGCATGGTGTGTTGATGCAGCACATGCTTTGTGGTGTTCATGGAGAAAAAATTGAAACTCAGATTTTCCTTCAGCAGACTTTTGCAAAAATAACTCCAGCCATTTAAGAGAAGGGTGTTTCAGTGTTGTCAACTCCTAGGATTTTGATTGTGGTATTTGCTGTGCTTCTTGCAACTCCAGTTTCAAAGGGAAGCTCAGCAACTGAAACAGGCTAATGCCTGACTTGCCAGCAGCTTCCTGAGAAGGCACAATAAAACTGTGTTGGGCAGTGCTACTTCCTGGCACCTACTTACATGTGGGGAAGGGAGGTCTGTTTTTCACGTGATAATTTTTCAATTAAGAAAATAACTTTCTAGTATGTGGTGACAGCCTAAAATCATGACAGAAATCTATCTTAAATGGTCAACAAAGCAAAGACAAAAGGAGTGGGATGTGGGTCGACATTTGGGGTCACCTGGAGTGCACTACAACATCGAGCTCAGCCTCTAGGTTTTGCGAGTCTCCTAAAATGCTGTGACATTATCTGCCAGCTCAATATGGCTGCCTCTGGTTTTTTTAAGGTGTCTGAACTGTTTTAACATTGTGAAATAGTCTGTCTCAAATGGCTTCTGAGCCTCTTGGCCAGTTTCTGCCACATCTAATAGAGAGAGCTCAAAGATACTAAGTGCCTGTGAGTTTCATGGAAAGAATTACCCAAGCAAAGAGCAAGCCCCAAACCCACATGCTGAGGAGGGAGAGGTTCTGGTCTCTTCCCAGAGGTGGACAGCTGGCCACCCTGGCCCTGGCAGGGGGCTGGGAGGTTGCCTGGGGTACACAGCCTGCACAAGTCCGGAGGAGAGAGGCATGTAGGGAATGAGGCTGTGTCAGTTTTGCTGCTTCCAAGGCAGCCGTATTAGGGAGTGCAGTTAAGCATTCAAAATGATTAGTGAGGCTGGGTAGTAAATTCCTTTCATCATTTTGGCTGTCATCCGAAAATATGTGCTCTAGATTTACCACAGATTTGCTTGGTTTGGGCCAGGGAATTTCATTAAGTAACTCCTGCATCATGTGATGCACAAGGTTGCATTAAATGGTCCGGTGATTATCTCTATTCTTCTGTTTGAACGATTCTTTTCTGCAAAACAATACTAGCAAGAGTGAGGAGGAAAAACTAAGCTTTGCTATTTGGGAAGTACAAAGAGCCCAATCTATTTAACTGCCGGGACCTTTTTTTTTTTTTTTNNNNTTTTTTTTTTTTTTTTAATCAAATAGCAATTCCCAGGATTCATTGATCTTTACATTAGTTAGAGCATCCTACAAGGACAGAAACCATGATGGGGAGAGTGTGAGTAATGAGCTAGCAGCCTAGTGAATCATTTCCCCTAAAGCTTTGTATTTGTAGAGAGACAGATGGTGGGAGCTGTGAAGAGGGAGAGGCAGGAGAAAAGCCGGTTTTTGCAAACAGCAGAAGTACAGAGGACGGTGAAGAAAGAAAGACAAAAAAAAAAAAATAATCAGCAGGTAAGGGAGAAGAAGAGGCTGAGAATACACCAGCTGTTTCAAAACTAATGCATTAATTTTAAAATGGATTAGGGTTATGGGAAAATACAGAAAGAAAATTGCAGAAAACAAGAGCTTTGTGGCTGAGAGAGGGAAAAATTACCAAGAGCAGCCCTAAATATATGTTTGTAGATGAACTCTTGAGTCACTTATTAACTTCATGTGCAAGTAACAGAGAAGTAGCTGAAAGTATGCAAGACCCCATCCTGCAGGCTGGCAGTGCTGCTGCCCAGCTGGAGCTGCCAAGCTGCAGGTACCCACAGAGGCAAAAGGCATCGCTTGGATGGCGACAGCACTAGGGGTTTGTCTCAGCACCTGTATATTCACAAGGGGGGTGTGGGAGAGGAAATCCATTGTCCCTTACGTGGAAAGTAAGCAAAGCAAGAGAGTGACGTACTTAACACTGGGATGAGTGCAGCATTAAGACAGAAATAGAGGATTTAGAAACGGCCTGCTTTGAAGGGTTGCCAAAGCTCAGACAACATTAATGCATGTAAACATCTTCTTATGCAAGTCACCTCTGTGACAAAAATAGGGTTGCAAAATTTTATCCCACAGTTAAGTTAGATCAGCCTCTCCAGAGAGGGGTGTGTAGGGTGACTCGAGTACAAAGTTAATTTAATAAAGCCTTGTACACAGGACAAGAAATGCTGCCCTAAGAGTTCATTTGCTCCTGGTAGGGTCTTAACTGCCATCATTTGATGCCATTTAAGAAAATAAAGCAGGAGATTTCCCTGCAGCCCCTCTGGGACCACCAGCAAGGCAGATAATGAAACTGGCTCCTTAAAACAGCTCCACCAAAGGTTGCCTTGCTGAGAGCCTTTCCCTCATCTCCAGCCACTGACCAGGTACAGGTAGCAGAGACATGGGTATCTCAATAACAGCATCACTCTGGGCAGCAAACTTGGGCAGTGTGGTCAGGAAGCTCTGCAATGAGATAAGAAAAGGAGCAATTCCCACCATTTAGGATGCTTCTGGGTTGTCAGATGGAGGTGCTAGTAAAGCTGACAGAGACCCCCCTTCCTTAAAAGGGAAGGGGATGTGGGAGGGAAGAACTGGGAGCTCCGTGGCCTTGCAGTGCAAAAGGTCTGCTGTGGTAATGAAGTAAAACATGTCTCAGTGTTCCCTCACCCTCAGTGTGCAGAACAGGTACACCTTATCTTCCAAAGCAAACATCTCTCTTGTTACACTTTGGCTTTAATTTAACAGGTTCCTCCATGCCACATCTGTAGCAGTCTGCTATTGTTTAACCTGTGTTTGGAAACAGATCCTGCCTGGAAGGTCACAGCTTTCATCAGCCTCTTCCTCCACCATCCTTTATCATGATGTTGCTGCAGGGAAGCACTGCTGCAGCACCCAGTTTGCAGTACTCACGGGCTGGCACTGCTCCTTCTCCCCAGAACCCCCAACATGGGTCTTCTGCAGAAGTTCCAGGCTGGCACAAGCACCTCAGTATCATTACACATATCCAGTGTGTGACTTCTCCTTGAGCTGTGCCAGTGGATGCTCACACAGTCCCATCAGCCAGCATGAACCACACTGGCACATGAACATCTCACAAAAGCTACTTGCAAAACCCTCTCTGAGACATCAGACACATCTCTCCCACCTGCATATTACAACCAGTGCAGGAAGAGAAATGTCTGTATTTATGTGGTATTTGTATTACAAGTTACTGCTCACAGTAAGAGGTGTTCTCTGGGCCGCAGGAGAAGAACATCTGAGCAGAGGTTCCACTGCCATGGCAGAGGAATGCTGGATGCTGCTGCTCACACAGGCAAAGCCAAACCAGGCCCTCAAATGCCAGACCACAGAAGAAGACAGCAGAGTAGCAGCCTGTCCAATCCATCTCCAAATTAGGCCAAGAAAAAGATGGAATTGCTTAGTCCCACTCCAGCCTTCATCAGCTCGGAGCCCAGCCTCAGCCTGATCGTGGAAGAGTGCACAGACCACCAGCTGTGTGTCCCTGTCTGCGGCCAAGATCACTTGTAAACAAACAAAAAAAACATCTAAAGCTAAGTTTCCCAGCCTGTCCAGATCTGCCAGCTAGGCTACATTTCAAGGGCTCGCTGATGTGGATGGGACCAAATGAATACAAACAAACATACTCCCCGGATTGTGGCTCTGAGCACTGCATGCCACTGCACAGATCCATGCAAACTGCAAAACATGTCACCAAAAGCAAATGCAGGGGTTTTAAAAACATTTGTTCTTTATTGAAAAGTATCAGGGACTTCTCCAGGGGGAAAAAGGACTTCTCCAGTTTCCAGAGGGTAAGAGGCAAGCGCCTGCTTGCCCACCTAACCCTTGGGTAAGGGGAGTTTCACATCAGCCTCTGCAGACACCAAGTTCTTGGGGCTAATGGACAGATCCAGGGAATCTCAGGTGAAACTTGGATGAACCCAGTGGATGTAAATCCCCACAGGACTCGCTTTGTGGAAGAGGGACCTGTCAAGGAGTAGGAAACTTCCCAGGACCTACTTTGACAGTTGAGCAGATGAAGCCCTCTCTATCTGACTCATATCCCTCTTCTAAGAATGTGAAAATGCACATTGTTGGAAAGCACCAGAGAACCTCAAAAGCATGGGTTTCTGGGGCTGCAAAGAAAGTACTGTAATGGCAGACACTGGACAAACACCACCCCCTCCCCAAAACTACTAAAATAGATAATAACTAAAATTGATTTTTAAAAAATCATGACTAGCACCACCTGCAGTGAGCTCATTCTGGCTGAATTTCATTCCCTGGATTTTCCCCTTCTTTTACTAAGGAAGTATATTCTGGAAATACTATCTTGGAGGCCTTTTGTAAAGCTACCTTCCTTTACTTGGGCTGACAGTTCTTACAGCCTGTCTGTTCTGTTTTTCATCAGCTACGCCCAGTGAAAATCTGGTAAATGTGATGCATTGTGACTGCCACATTCCGCACTGCAATGTTCTCGTGCCAGCCTCAGGATTTCCAGCAAGCAGCAGGTGCTGCAGTCCACTGTTAAAAACCCTGCAGTCTTCAAAGGAAGAAATTCAGTGAGAAAGACTTCTAAACAGATAACACTATTGGGGATTGAGTTGAACATCCCAGCAGCAGTGAGTGCATTAAGGAATCTTTCATGCCTAGGCTGGGAGAGAGAATTGAGCCCAGCTTGGCACTGACCAAACCCAGTCCAGTCAGTATCTTGTAGCATCAGTTCTCAGTGGGTGCTGTGTGCATCTCGCACATGTGCAAATGCACACAGCCAGATGGTCCCACCACAGTCTTCCTCCCAGAACTTCCCTCCAAACAGATTGTACAGAGACACTGAAATCCAGCCTCAGCATCGATAAGGCCCTAGTGGTTCCCAAATGCCAAACCAACAGCATACAGAGGACAACCGACCACCCCTCTTCACAGCAGACTAAAAATACCCCTACCAGCAATGGTTCCAGAGGCACACATACAGGGCAGAGAATTATTTGGAAAAGTTTTATTCTTCATTTTATTACTGTACTGCTGCAGACAGCAGAAAGTTACCCACCCCCTCTTCTCCAGCCTCCTTAGTTAAGAAGCTGAAACAATAGCAAAGTGGCCATTTAGGTAAGGTTGTTGAAGACTTAAGGAACCACGTACAAACAAAAATTATTGGTTTTTATGGGTCCATTCTCCTCACAGCCTTACAAGAGACAGTTCTTTCATTGAAGCACCAGCTGTGTAGAAGCTGAAACAGCAGAAAGCCAGCAGTAAGAGTATCCCAAAAGAGAGATGAAGAGGAGCTCTTAAAATAGGCACAAACGCACCTGAGAAGACAGACAGAGTACAATAAAGAAGTGAGAAAGAGGAAGGGAACTACACTGTAATAAAATTGAATGCAGTTGCAAAACTAATCAGCTAGCATAGGCTTATTTCTTTTGGTCTCTTTTTTTCTTTTTTTTTTTTTAAGAGGTAAAATAACTTAGCATTTACTATTTTAAAAAGGAGAGGAAAAAGAGAGAAAGCCAGTATTTTCCTCCAGGCTTTTGTGTCCCATTTTAACTTAGTAGTTGGGAACCAACCTACTAAAGCAGCACAGTCCCTCCTGAGCCATACTGATGACAATTTGATATATTGGTATATCAGCAGTCAAGAGACAGACAGCTGCATCAGGATAAGACACACAGGTACACATGTAAAACACAAGGAATGAAAACTGCACACCTCAGACCCTAACATTGATTGATGTAGTCAAGACTCCTTGCTCACTCCAGGTTGGAGTTAATTATTCCCAGAAGTAATTAACAGGTTGAATTTTAAGCTCTGAGCTGGATGGATTTGGCATTGGAGAGACAGGTTTCACCACTCCCTCAAAGCAGTGCCCAGACAATGGTGTGAATTTTGTGACTTGCTCTGCTGGAGGTATACTAGGGAAAAAGCCCCGTCCTCATCAAACCAGGTTAGTTTTTCTGTTGCCCATATTTCTCAGTTGTGCATGCTTCCCTGGTTTTGATGTCTTACAAAGTAGCTTGTCTCGAACAGCCTGATGTTCCCAGCCCCAACAGCAGTTTCTTTCAGTAGAAATGTTCGTCCAGAGACATCAGGCCCAGCCTGTGCATCCCTACACAAAATTAGCACTGGATCTGGCGTGACCCTGTAGTGCCTTCACATGATGTGAAATAAGAGGTGTAGTTCAGCAGTGCTATTGTATGGAGAGAGGGTGGTGCTCGGGGGAAACTATCCAGGGCATTTCTATACTAAGTATGGTCTAAGCCTACATCTGTGGTGATACCCAAACTGGTCTTTTGCAGAGAGCAAGAAGACAACCCTTGATGAGACACTGTCTGTGAAACAGCATTGGTGAGAAAATCCAGTGAGTGCCAGGAAATCTGGTGTCCCATTGCTTGTGGCAGAGCTCAGTAAAATGAATTCCTTCAAAGAGGCAGAGGAGACCTTGACGTCCCTGCTCCCTACAACTGGGACATTTCTTAGGTACATCACAGGGGAAGGCATTTATCGTGCCAGACATATGGGGTACAAGCACAGGTTGCAAACAGCGTGTTTGTGAGCTCCCAGCCTGTCAGACAAGTCTCAGTGTCTCGACCCCTTGGTGCACACAGGCATTTAACAAAGGCTTTGGAGGCATTTAACATCAGCCCAGCTCTGACCATCACGCTGTAGATGTGCAAGATGTAAAAACATGCTTTCAGTTCTGATTTCTCTTTTCTCTCACATGCTTCTATTAGGGAACCTCTAATCAAAAGAAGCATTTTTCATAATTTTGTGGTTGTTGCCTGCATTTTACAACATTAGAAGCAGCTATGTAGGTACAGCTGCCTTGTGCCTATGCTGAATACCAGAAGGCTGTTCTTACGAAGAGCTTATAGTCTATCTGGGATTTGAGTGGCTAACTAAAATCCTTTGCAAATTATCTGTCACCTCTTTGTAAGCCTTGCTTCCTTTCTTTACGTCTGAAATCGGGCTGGGGATAATGAACTTCCTGTATCATAGACTGGGATACAAGGAAACTCATTGTACACTCAGCAAGGAAGAGTACATAAGTAAGTAGCTTATGAGGCAGCTCTGAAAGGTCTTGTTAGAATGACTTATTCTCCGAGTTTCAGTGGCTTGATTAAGTGGATCATGTGATAAACACTTATAATGAACTTCTTCAGACGCTGCCAGGGAAAACCCAGCAGATAAAATGCAGAATCCCATGGCGTTGCTTTCTGCATAACAAACTGATTACAAAGATGGAAAAATCATGCAATTCACTGGCTTCTTCTCCCACTCAGGACAGCACAACACTGTTATACAATCTTCTCTTTGCTGCCCCAGATTAAAGTATCCTTGCTACTCAGTCCAGTTCAAACTAGTGAAATTTTTCTCCTACAAGTCATCAGGCAGATTACAGCTAAATGTAACTACTTGCAAGAAAGTCTAGTCATGGTTCTGAATGATTCCTTTCTTATTAAAGAAAATAAAATAATACAAACAAATATGACAATGCTTAGAATGAACAGATGATCTTTAAGGCTGCTTCCAACACCAATCCTTCTATGATTCTATAGCAAAAAAACCCAGAAAGAACTAAAAAAAACCTGAGCATAAATTCACAAGTAACATATGCTAATTTGGTTTGTTTAAAAGCAGCAGGCCATAGTTGAGAGCATCCCTTGCAGTTTTGGCCTGGCCAATATCTGTAGGACCAATGAACCAGGAGAATACATCAACATCTCCTTTGCTCTCTCCTCATCCCCAGTTTGCAGCCTCGTTGTTTCTCCTTCTCAGCAGCACAGCATCTCTTCTTTACTCTCCCAAGTTGTCTCTGCCTAACAAGCTACAGCACCTCTGCAAAAGGCATCCTGGCTCTGGCATGAAGCATGGGATGTATGCACTTGTTCCTGCCCTGTTAGCCAGCATAAATTACAGCACTGCTGCCTCAAGGGCAGTGCCATATCCCTGACTCGGGTGTCAGCTGGAGCTGTGTGATGGATGGAGTGCCTTTAAGAAAATCTTCTTCAGGTCCTGTGACTGAGATGAAGGAAAGACCCCAATTGCCTCTTCTCCTTGACTAGCAATACCCACCTGCTCCTGCTACCATAGACAACAGCTGCATCAGCACACACCTGCTGATCATCCAACACCTAACTATTTGTCAGAGTTCTGCTACACAGAAAAGGATTTGGACCTCTGCTGGTACTGTGAGGTGTCAGGATAGAGAAGGAAACTGTTTCAGCTGGGCATGGTGAAGATGTCAGGAAGCATGCAGTGAGATAGACGAGTGCTGGACTCTTAAGTGAGGTAATTGGTATTACTTGGGACCCTCAGTTCAGTAAAGGGTTAATGAGGGCATCCTCTTCCTTCCAGCTAGTTACTGACTGATTTTCCCTCAGCCCAGATCCCAGATTTTACAGAGCAGCAGCTGAGATGGCAGAAGTTGCAAAGCCAGCCCACAGTAATGCCTCTACTCAGGCTACCTTGCTCCATATCATCCCACAGAGTAATCAGCTCTTTAGGGTCACCAGCTGAACTGCCTTAAAGGGAATTGCTTTGGTAGTTCAGGTGTCAGTAGAAACAAGAGGGTAAAGGGTGGTAAATGGCAGGTCACCTCAGTAGCCCTGTCCTGCCTGTCATCAGCAGGTCTGATAGCTGCCAATGCCACAGAGTGGAACCAAACTGGCAGTGCTAATTCCTCCATCAGACTTACAGCCCTTGCATTTCCCTCCTGCCGGCCACAAGGCAAGAGGGCCCAGCCTGGCACAGAAGTTGCACACCATCACTTGTGCGCCATCGCTAGAAAGCCTGCTCTGGCACGGCTCTTGCGAGGATGGTCTTGGTTATGGCTGGCATTGAACTGTGCTTCCCACTCCACCTGCTTCCCATGCACAGGAGCAGTGCCACATCCCCTGCCCATTGCACTGAGCAGCCTGCTAAACCACCTCGCTAAATACCAGCTACCAAACCCCAGATGTGCACAGACACACAGAGCCTTGCAAGTGAGATCCTGTGCTTGCAGTTTGCACTGACACTGGAGCTGGTCCAGAGGCAGGTCTAGGAGCATCATTAAGTACAGTACCAATGCTACAGTAACATGCTACACAAGTCCACATCCTCATCATACCTAAGAGATCTAGGGAGGGAACATTTGCCAGATAAAGAACACAGGCATGAATATCAAGTGGACTTAGGTGAATTACAACACTGGGGGAGGGGAAGATGCCCTGTTCCTTGGCTTGACCATCAGAGTGCTTATCCATCAGTTGAGGAATGGTCCAGCAGTTATGGCATCTCAAAGAAGTCCTAGAGGATGGTATAAACTTTGTGGTTTTTTTCAAGCAGGCAACCTGTAAACACAACAGCAGTTCAAAATGTACATTAAACTGTTATCTGAGCTTTCCTATGTACCCTTACTAGCCATTAAGTTTCCCCAGGTCATGCTATTATTCAATTAATGGGATTGCAAGCTATAATTGAAGGGATAATACACCTCTCAGATGTCATCAGTTGTGATGGCATGTGAGGAAGAGGGCCTTATCTTGATTTATTTTACAGCCAAAAGGAATTCATGTATCAAATAGCAGGAAAAAAGGGTATCTTTAAAATATGGTTCTATACAATCAGTAAGAATCAATAACAATAACAATACTGCTATTAGACTCAGTCATCAGAGAACAATGGAATTTTAAATCGTAAACCAAGCAAAAATTTGCACATTCAGTCATTTCCACTTGATAAAGGAGCCTTCCTCCTAGATGACAAAAAGGGTAAAGGTGTTTGTGCTTTAAAGCATGGATGCTAACTTATCCACGATCTAGTCTGAAACCATGAATCAATTTGGAGTGCCATTCAGCAGCATTTTTACTGGTCTCATACTGGTATGTATTAAATACTGTCCACAGATTTCCTTTGTAGACCTGTCCCCAGAGACTGAAAACCTGGTGTGCTCAACTCATATATAAAGCCAGTGAGACATGAGCAAGAAAAAACATAGCATACTTCTGGGAATCACTCCAGGAAAATAAATATGCAAGATGGCACATCACCCTACACAAAGCTGGCAAAGGTAAAATAACATTTGGGTTTGATCATTATGGAAAAGAAAATAATTTTGTGTTCGTATGTACACGCTGATTTCCACTGAGACTAAAGGACAAAGGTAAGAGTGGAGTTTGACTCACAAGAAAACAAACCTCCTGGAAACAGTTGTGGCTTACTTAACCAAATTGAGGTAATCAAGTCTAAATCTGATCCCTGGCTATCAGAAGGCCCATGAATTCTCTAGGAATGACCACAACTATTATTTCCTATCTCTGTGGTTCATGACTCTTCTTATGGCATATGCTTGCTTTTAGATTCTAGGTATACCTTTCCTTCAACAGCTAAAATGCATGACTTTATACAGTAGTATTAAAACATGGTAAAGAACAAAAAAGGAGCAGTTGTCCTGCTTTCATATAATGGGTTTGGATGAACATGCCCTCCTGTTTCCATCAGTGCTTCACTCTTTTTTTCTTGAATAGGATATTACATTTACTGGCATTGACTTTTCCCTCAAAGTTTATTATTTGGCTCCCCTTCTGCTCTTCTCCCATTTTCAGTCTTTTCTACCTTTTTTTTTTTTTTTGGTCTAGTCTCCTGAATCCTTATTTTCCTATTAGGCTTTGCACTGTCTAATCCCCAAGTTAATTTACTGTTGTTACTTATGAGATACTGAAAAATTTAAGCCACTGTATATAATGTATGACAACAACAGGATTGTACAGAAATACTCAATATTTAATAGATGAATTAGCAGAAGACACGGCCTGCAACTATGCAGATTGCAGACAGATGTCTACCTGTGTTTTGTTTGGCTGTGATTTGGAAATGCACAGAATTCTGCGAGAGCAAACATGATGTGCTCTTGGCAATTTTAATTTCATTGTGGATTAGTCCATATTTTTACTTTTAGGGATGATGGCTTACTGCTGTCTTATAACTGTTGCCTGGTGATGTTTGCTGGCAATTTTGCTTAAAAGTAGTAACTTGCACTATTTCAAATACTATTTGGTCAAGTACTCTTACTGTTGCTTTGTGTGTGCATTTTAACATTACTTTATCCTTTGTATGATTGAACGTGCTTATGCTATCTGGTATTGCTACTTTCATTGCACAAAGAACTTGTAGGAAAGCTTTTCATTCCTGCGATTGAAAGACTGCTAAGATATAGCACCAGGGTTATGCATTTATACCTATTCAATGAGAGGTATAAATGCATACCTGCTGGAGTTACACGTTTGTTTATGGGACTGCAAGGGCTGACACAGCTGATACAGCACAAGTAAGCCTTGAGGCACCTGGAGGTTTTAATTTCAACAACAGAACACTCAGCGTGCCTTTGTGTGTGAGAATCCCAAGGGTGCAGGAGTACAACAAAAGGAGAAAGAGGGCTGTGTGGGATACGTGCACATCTAGCACTCATCATTACTGATAGGTAAGTCATTCTCTGTTCTCCTCCTAACAGTTATCCACATGCAGCATATATCTGTATTTTCACTGCAGTGTACTCAATAACAATCATTAGTTCCTTCCCTGGCAGACTCAGATTCTTGAGAGGTTGCAATAGGAGCAACACTTTATGTTGCAACCCATCAAGAGTTGTTAATATATGTAACATCTGCTGAATTGGAAAGACAGAGCTTCAGGATGATGCTCTGCAGATGTCTAAGATAAATAATTTTCTTGCTGAAATTGTCAGCACAGATACTGCTCTGACAGAGTATGATCTAATGCTTTACCTGGAATTGCTATAACAATCTTAAAACAGACGTGCAATCTGCAATAACTAGGCAGGAAAAGTGAAGCGAATATCTTAAAATACTTCACTTTTTGTAGTTAACAGGGCACTTGTTACATCCCAAGTGTAAAGAGACTGACTCCAATAACGTGGTTTGACAGAGGAATACAGAAAGATGAATTCTCTAGTTCAGGTGGAGCTCCATAACCATCATTGACAGAAATGGGAAGATTCCATTAAGTGCTCTGTATCCAGAGCACAGAGCACAGAAAAGGGATCAGCTGGATTTTTCCATCTCTCTTGTCATGGAAGTGATAGCCAAAAGTCATTAAGGGCATAAATTTTTTGTCAAGGACAGGGACTTCTGTGAGCTGATGGTTCCAGACACACATCCCAGAGTGAAGCAGGAAAACTACCATATTTACCTTAGATGTACACTTCAAGAACCTTCAAGAATTCAGTGAGGTGAGCAAATACACTGAATATAGACTGCTGCAAGTTCTTTTGGCCTTGCAGGACTGGCCACTGCTCCAAAGCAGAAGATGGTTTAAAACATCATGTAGCAATTCCTGAAATGTACTCAAGATACTTCACAGGTCTAGGAAGAAAATTTCATTTTCTTTGCAAATTAGAATTGCCTCAATGAGATCTTACTATTGTGCAAGAATGAGTGAAAAGCAGTACTTCCTATTCTTAACAGTGTCGTGGTTTGAGGAGGAAGTGAGTTTTTTAAGAAACTTAGGTCAAACCAATCAGTGGCCAGGTTGGATATTGGCATCTGGGGTGGCCACTGAGAGTTTGGACACGCCTCTGAGGACACAAGGGGTTAAAAGCGAGGGCTCCCGACGCTCTTCCTCTTTCCGCTTTCAGCAGAGGAGCTTGCTCCTCTTCCCCCGCTCAGTGTGGCAGGCTGGGCGGGGGAGGGGAGCCAGGTAGGCCCAGGCCCCAGTGGGGGGAAAGAGAAGGAACGGGACAGGAGCTGGGTTAGGATGGAAGGGTGGAGACCCCTGGGTGCCTTCCGTCCCCCGTCCCTGTCCCCTACCCGCCCCCCCCCCCGGCCCCGTTTCTCTTTCCCCAGGGAGCCGGCGCGAGCGGNTTGAGCATTGTAAAGGATGGAAATTGGGGGGAGGAGGAAAAGTGTTGTGAGAGGTTTCTTATTCTGTCTTTGGGTGATTGGGTTCTCTCCTTGTGTTTGTCGTCTATTGTCAAGTAGTTTAATAAATGTTTTTTTTCCTATTCTAAGTGATAGGCCTGCTTCTGCTCTGTTCCGGTACATCTCACAGTAGTTTATTAAAAACTACATCCTCATGGGTGCACTGGCATTTGTCCAGTGTCAAACCATGACACAGCTATCCAGCATGCAGGCTAAGAGAGGGAACAACTTTAACTACAGATACCAAACCATTCCTTTGTTTGGTGGCTCCAAATGCTGGAAGTCCGTTAGTTCTACAGTTACTCTTTTCAGGATATCGGGAAAGCAGGACACTTTTGTCAAGTAGTGATTAAAAAGGTTAATTTTGCTGAGTCTTACTTGATATTGCCAAGTAATCTGCCAATCAGAAGGACTGAAAGGAAAGACTAAAAGGAAACAGCTATCCCGGGAACAAGGAAATCATTGCCTTGTCGGCTTGTGTTTGAAAATGTCCATTGAGGGGAACCCTGTTCTGAGAAGATGCCTTCAACTGTTTTTGATTCCCTGTCTGTGTTTGGAGGAGGAATATCTGCTGAAATCTTTTAAGCAGATATGCTGCAGACTAAGCACAACACGAAAAAAGATTTTATGCAAATACCATAATTTCTTTTCTTCCTGGCACAGAGTAATGTCACATTCTCACACTATTGTCATGAAGCCATATAAGATTGCTAACAATCATTATGACCTTTCTGGTTCAGATATTTGTCCTCTGGAAACTGGTTTAAGGGCCTGACTTAACTGTAAAGAGGCCATCCAAAAACTATCAGATGACAATAACTTTCTGTCATGACTTGTGTGGTATCAAGATCTAACCCATATCCTGTAAGTTACCCATTTCCTACAAGGAATTGATCTATCTGATCATATCACAGAATAGCAACCACCTATTCTGCACTGAAATACTTACCTGCTTTCTAGTGTTTCAGTCTAGTAAGCACAATTTCCCTGAACTGACAGAATTTTTAGAGTAAAAAGAAAGGTTTGGGGAAGTCAAAGTGAAATTCACTGCTTAGTTCAAAAGCAAATATCCATGTGACCATGTGCAAATTGATGGGTTTCTGTAGCTCACTGTTTTCAAGAAGAAAAATTTTTAAAAAGGGGAAGGACACATTGATTTGTATGTGTGAATTTTCCAGCTAATCTTGCCACTTGACTTACAAGAAACTGAGTGATTCATTTGGGGTTTGTTATTTTAATCCTCACTATTCGAAAGCCTCCCTCTGAGGGTAAATGAGACCACCACAGTTGTGTCTACACTGTAATTGAACCAAAAGTCCTTTGGACCATGTACAAACATGGTATAATGCACAGCCTCTCCTCCCCAAGCCCTATCCAGATATATTATGGCACAAGGACCACCAGCAGACTGCTTGTGACCCTTAGGATGCTCCTGTGCTAGCCCACCAAACTCACTCAGGTCCCCAGATGTCAACATGCCCTAAAGAAAGGGCATCATGCCCATTTCTGAGGTCAGTTCTGTATCGTCACAGTACAAAATGTGGTTAAGCGTTATTTTCAAAAAGGTTTCAGGTCTACTTTCATTGGAGCACAGATCTAGGTCTTAAATGATTATGCAAATTCAGTAATTATGTAAATCTATAAGACTTATGATACTTGGAATTAAGACTGAGGATGTAAATGTGGACCTTGCTATCTTGCATTTGGTGGGGGAATTTTTATTTTTCTGAACACTGTAATATAAGAAAACCTCAATTCCAACACAAACCTTTACTAAAAAATCAGGCTGATAGGCAGAATGATACAGGTTATGCGTAATTTGTTATTTACAGTTTTCAAAATCATATACAAATCCCTGTGTTCCGAGTGCTAAACTCTTATGACCTGTACATATGTTGTTTGTTTTATTAGACTACATGTGAATGAAGAGAACAGCTGTGACCTCCCCTTGTACTTCAAAAGGTCTCTGATAAAAAACAAACAAATCCTCTTTAAGAGAAAAAATTCTTAAATTGGATTCATTCATTCTGCATATATAAGGACTTATAAAATTATTCCATGTTTTTATTACATTCAGAATTAATAGTGAAGAGGCAGGTAAGGTAGAATCTCACACCTGTTCATATGTAGTTTTGGAGTTAACATTTCAGTTATAATGCTCTGTTCACTACCACTGTTTTCTAATCTAGAATCAGACTCATTGTAAACTGATATGATGTTCATGTAAGCCTCTAGGTCTGCTGAAACTGAGTTCAAGCAATGCCATTTCCTCTTTGTGCAACTTCCAGTTACATAAAATATGTTATTAAAAGGATTTCCCTCTTTCCATACATAATTTAAACAATTTTTTGTTGGATTGGGTGTGACTTTAAGTGTTATCACTAAACAGATACTAGTATTTAACTACTTTTAAGAAAGTCACTCAAATTACTGTGTCTGTGCTGTAGGCTTTTATTGCTTTTATTACACCAAATGATTTCTTTCAAATTGCTAACAGTACACGAAAACTAGATGTGTGTAACCCATTGTTAAACTAACGCATAACCTTATGTAGTCTTATAAAGATTTATTTTATGTCAAAAGTGAGACAATTAATCAGTGTAGGTTTTGAATGTGACTAAAACACAATGATATACATATTTTGCTGTAAAGCACTTACAGCAGTTATCACCCAGTATCCCTTCTCTATGCCTCTTGGACTGCACACACTCCTTTTTTCCCCCAGAAAATACAGATCTTCAAATATAAGCACACATAATGAGAATACAACAACAAAACAAGAAAAAAGGCCTCTGAACTCAGCTGGAGAATGAGGCTGCTGCCTCTCCAGCTACAAGATAGTGTTGATCAGCTTGGCTTTCTGCAAGACAGCTGCTCACAGCTTCTGCTAAGCTGCACACTCAGGATGGGATGCAGAAGAGAGGAGATGGGGGTACTGGGATGGGAGTCTGGAAACAGGGAATATTGTGGTTCATGTAATGGTGTGGAGGGAACTGAAGAAGGAAAATGCAACCAAGCCATTAGTTTGTGACTCACTGACACTTTCCATTTTATTTGCCTTGTTCTTGGCCTGTACAAGTTTGATGATATCTGCCCTTGGTCTTCTTCCACTTACTCCCACTGCTATGTGAGCTTTTGCATGTGTCAAACGACCCAGATGTTTTTCCTCCACTCACTGTCTTCCAATTTGACTGAGCAACTCCTGTGATTAACAGGCAAAAATACATGAACAGGGTGTATTTTCAGTAACAAATTCTGCAACTAATTGAAAACTAAAAATTAATCAAAATATTTTTAAACATTTAGTTAGTAGACAAGTGATTTGGTGTTTTCTTTTTAAAATTTTCATATGTAATCATATTTAGAATAACTGAAATTCTATGATGAATTACTAGAGTCAGTTACAGATTCTGCCTTTTAAGACTGAAGCAACAGAAAATTTTTTCATGCTTGCCATATCACTGCATGGAGAGATGCAGGAACAGGCAAAGAAAGCAAGCAGAACATAGCTGTAGCTGGCTGGGCTCATTTAATCCAAATATTTAATAACCAAATGTTCCTAACAATAAATAAGAAATAGCAATCTATTCTGTATCAAACTATATATTTGAACACCCTGGGCAAGTCTGGCTTAAGCTTATGAGGTATGTGTTAGTGAAAAGGTAATACACAAATAAAAGATGAATATGTTCTGAACTATTTTACCAACAAAGAAGAAGGGGGATACAGGAATGAACTACACAGTTCTGTACTTTGTTCTTGAAACAAGCAGAATAACTTCCCTCAAAGCACACACTGTGAACTGCACAGACTGTGACAAGAGCCCAGGCCTGGCCAGATACCCAAATCAGCTCACTGTGCCCAACTGGAGTCACGTCGGACACGTTAGCTTAGGGCACAAGGCAGTGATAAGAACGTATTTATCCAGCTGAGAGGAAAAGTGCAGTAAATCTCTCTGTGTCATTTTCCGCCATGTTCCTCAAACAGTTATATAAAGCCAACCCACATTTCTCTCTTACTATGTCACAAATATAATCCTCTCTCTAATAAAATAATAAAAGATCTACATTTGAAAAAACACGTTAAATAATTTGCAGGCATGATTAATAGTTCTGTTGAATGGTAAAAATCTGGTTAGAGCAGCTAGGGTATGATGGTTTTTTAGGGGCAGGATAAAGTTTATTTGATTCTCTGTAACTGAGTGTCCTCAGCTGAACCTGCCAGCCCTTTGCTGTGTGAGGATTATAACTCACACTGCAGTTGGATCAGCCTCTGTTTCTATTTTTAGCGCAGATCTTGCTCCTTATTTAGTCCTGATTGCATAGCCAGAACTGCATTCTCAGCAGCTCAGTGAAAAGCCTGCCTGTTCCATTTTATAACTTTTCCAGACAAAAAGATGGGAAGCCTGTAGCTTTCCAAACAGGCTTATTTTAGGAGCTTGCAACACGATACAGTCCAAAAACCCAAGGGCCACATGAATCCTTTCTGAAATACTATAGACTTTCCTGAAGTTTTACACAGCAAGAATTTGGCTGCTTCTAAGTTAACTGGGGTATTAAAAAAACAAAACAAAACAAAACAAAAACACCAACCAAAATATCCCAACAAACCCAAACGACCAAAACCAAACAAACTCCCAAATTCCCCAAAAACCTTCTTCACCCTAAATACTTAAAATATATCTATTGAAACAGTAATATACATCTGGATCAAATTCTTCAAAAAGCATTTTATCCTTAGTTTAAAAAGCCAGTTCAGGAAGGCAACTACTAGCAAAAAAAGAAATGAACAAGGAAAAATGGAAAATGTTGGTTTTAAAGAATCTCTTAGCAGGGAGGAATACACAGAAGTAATTTTCTGCCACTCAATTAAAACCATAAGAACATTTTTGGTTTTGAACAAAGTTTTCCCACTACAGCAAGGAATTTCTGCAATTCTGTCAGCATCAGCTAAAATGCTTCACCTTCACTTCTAGGATTTGCTTTTGGAATATCTCCTCAGTCATTTACACTTCGTAAGGTACAGCTCCAATCATTGCACGCAAAGGCATAACTAAAACCCAAGATTAAGATGATCAAGACCACTGTGAGGCTATAAACACACAAAATGGAAAAAATCTACATGGATAATACATGTAAAATACCTTTTTATCCACAGGTACTGAAATACAATCTCAATAATGGGTCTTATTTTCATGTGAGAAGACGTTGCATCTTACCATACACTGAAATTACTCATAACACCAAACAGGTCTTTGATTCCTCATACAAGATAGTTACAGCCTTGCATGCACAGGCCTCTTGAATGTAATCCTGAATCTTTTCTCTCCAAACCTGCCATAAATTGCTAAGGAATCGTTATGCTGGTCAGGCAGTGGTCACTGAATGCAGCCGGTGTTACTGTACATGTAAGGATGTGCAGCACTCCTCCTGTAGTGGGGAGATTGACTGCAGACAGAAATCTCCCTCCAGCTGCCCTATATTCAGGCTGTTGACTAGTCTTTTCATGGCACACTGAAAGGCAGATTTAAAAGAAATTAACTGGAGGAGTAAAGAATTAAAATCAGCAAAGAGAAGGAGGGAGTGATATATTCTCATTGTAAATTTAATTACCCCTTAGTCAAACACTGGACAAATTACAAAGCCAAAACAAAACAGAAGGGCCATAAAAATTATGTATTCAGGAGGTCTGCATCACATATTCTGTGTTCCCTAAATATCTTACTGATTCTGTGAAAATGGAGAATGTTCCAAATACATGAAGTCAACTTCCATATCTTGATTTAAATGCCAGGCTTGAAATGCCACAAGCAGTACTCAAGATCACTATCTGGAAAGCCGAGGGTTAGAAACTGAAAGAACTGGAAGTCATTAACTGAAAAGACCCAAGCACTTGAAAGCCTGTTCATTCTAGCAGCTCTCAGAAACACTGCACCCTTGTACCCTGAGTGAAGATTACTGAAATTTGGGTATTTGGGATGTGGAGTATCTCGGCTGAGCTTCTCAGAGTGACACATAAAGTTGAAACTCTAGCACATCTGGACAAATATAATAAAAAAATACTGATACCAAGGCACCGATGTGCAAACTGGGGCAATGAAATCACAATTTGTGTGCCTACAAATTAGGAACAAAATTTAAACATGACTATTCTGAGAGAAAAGTGTTTAAGAACAGAGCCTTATTCTCAAAAAGCCACTCAGATTTTTTTCAAGATTACACCGAGAGACTGAACTGCACCTGAAATCCTTCAGAAAATGCCTAAAAATCGAACACAGCCAGAGACTAAGGTAACTTCCTTTAAACCCTTTACAAGAAGGGGCTTTTGAAATGATGCATGACAGAGGAGCCCAAGAAGCTGAAACTGAGTTGCAAGGGCCCAAGACATATTTTGGAAGTCTGTACACCTTTATATTCCAGGAGGGTGTGGAGAAGTTTTTCAGAGGGAGATCCTATATGGAATCATTACAAGATTTTTCTCTAGGACGCCTCTGGCATGGATTTTCTTATGAAACACCACAGCATAGTGCAAAAAAGATCAAATTACTCACAACTATTCTAGACATATTTTTTTCATAAAAAAACGTGACTGCTGAATCCATTTGGAAGAAAACCTGATCTAAGTGTATATAGCTTTGTTTGTAATTCAACACTATGAAGAGTATCCTAACAAATTATGAGTATTTTGCAACTGATGTAGTAACTATTGCTGTATTTTCAGTTGAGTGACCCCTTCTCTGTTCTGAATTAGGAAATCTGCATAACATTAAAATAAATTACTCAAGTCCCATTTTAAATCAAAATTAAGTAGGTCACTTTTGAAGTCAGCTTTGATGGGCAGTTTTGTTGTTGGTTTTGGTTTTCTTTTTCAAATGAGAGCATGAGTCTTTTCCCTCAGCACCACTTAATCACTGGTAACTTTCATGAAGAGCAAACAAAAGGCCTCTTCTATTTATCCATTATGTTCCTAAGAGGTGAGAACAGCTTGATGCAAATGAAAATCATTAAAGCATTCTGCACTACCATTAACTGTCTGAATATGTGTCTATGCAAAATACAGCACATTACCCAGCGAAACTGCAGCCTCCTGACCTTCTGCATTGAAAATCTATGCCTTATGACACTCTCAACAGTTGAAATGTTTTCTGTGCTGTGTCTCTGTGTGTTTGGTTTGGACAGGTACAGTAATGGAGTGCAAGCCACTTCACAGAAACATATTCAGTTTCAGATACCCCTTCACCCTTCTGGGGAAGGGGTAACATCAGAGATACCTGATTAGCAACACTGCTAGGGTACGAATAAGAAGCCAAAATGTGACTGCCCAGACCCGATCCTGAGTGCATTTACACCCACAACTTCACTCAAATGAGCAGTTCCATTTAAGACACAATGAATATATGATAATGCAAAACTGTAAGTGGTTTGTAGGATTTGAGGCCTAATTAAATATAAAACCTACTGACCTAATTCTTTAGAATTTGTCCTTTGTGCAGCCATTTATGCCCAACCCAAATGGTGTGCAGAACCCTGCTCTTCCACTCAGTGCCACGGTGCCTGCCCGATGGTTTAGTCCTCCAACAGCAGTACCTGGCAACAGTAATGCACCACAACTCCTGCCTTCTTAAAAGCTTGAACCAGAGACATATTCATGGTAGCCCAGGCAACAGGTTACAGCACATTTGTTGCTGCTCAGTCTGTCTCTCTCCTTGGCAAAATTTGGGTCAGTCTCCAGGCACAAATTTGCATCTGCTGCATAAGCTTTTCTAGAACTAAGTCTTTGGCAGAGGTTATCTCCCCCTCCTTTGGGACATACATCTTTGTTGCATACTTTTATGTAGCGCCAAAGTGGTTAAGAGGTGCATTACTCAACAGCAGCTGAAGAGGCAACAGTAGACTGGACTCTAGGCTTTCTATTTGAAGGACACCAAGCCAACCTCTCCTGTCTCACAGACCTGGCACCCTCAGAGGAGAATGCTTCAATTAGCAGGTAGTTGCATGTAAAGCATCTCTTACCTGTAGTTTGGGATTTTGCCAATCATTGCTGATGACTGGAAGACTTAGAGGACAAAAACAGTGAGGAAGTTTTAATTTCCTAGGCCTGCTTATGTTTTTTTCATTGGACAATAATTAGATAGCTTACATACATAGTACTGAGTGCAGGGACAAAGGACCTTTAGGCAGGGGCCCTTATTACTCATTTATTTGGCTGTTATGGAAAGTAATTAATGCATTTCAAGGCCAGGCTGAAGCAGGGTTTGAGCAAGCTGATCTAGTGGAAGGTGTCCCTGCCCTTGGCAGAGGGTTTGGAACTGGATGATGTCTGAGATTCCTTCCAAGTCAAACTATTCTGCGGTTCTATTTGAAGCACGTACAAATCAACCAATGGAACTGAATAACCCTAAAGGTCTTACTCTGAATTTGGCAAATTGGCACATTTTAAAAACCTGATCCAATTTAGTAAAATGGTCCAAAGGAACAAACCTGAACACCAGCCTGCTTGTCACCTGGGCCAATGTGCTGGGGGGCAATTTAGGACTGTAAGAGCAAGAGCCATCCAAAGCAGCATTCCCACAGGGGTCAGGGACAGGACTGGAAGGCAGGGTGATGCAGTGCTCTCAGCAGCCCTTTTTCATTTTCCAGTATAGTTGCAATATATGGTAAGTAACATTAAGAAGGATCCAAAGGAGAAAATTATGGATTCTACTCTAATGCTACTGTCCATACCAAATTATTTGAAATTTTTAAGCCTTGGAAGTAGGAGTGGTATAATTTTATAAATTATCAAAATAAAATAAGGTTAAAAAGTTTTGAGTTCTTAGGAACATATATATTATGCTAACAACAATATAGTATTTACTGAAAAGATGTGCTTATAACAGGCTGATTAATCTCATTTTCTGTCAGAACATAAAAATAAAGCTATTTATGTTTCTAGGTAATGCACTTTATCCCTTTGGCAACTACTGCTGTATTTTCTCTTTATCTGAGTGAAATTTACTTCTAAACAGAACTATTTAATTTAAAAAATGCTAATACTTTCATATTGTGATAAAAGATTAAAGCTACTCAGGATAAGCTTGAAAAACATGAATGCTGTGGATTCCTTTGTTTAAAAGAAGTAATTTCTGAAGTACTTAAAAAAAAGTGCAATTCTGTGCCAGTAAGAAAAAGAAAAAAATTGGGAAAATGACTAGTAACCTTGGCTGCAGCAAGAGAGGGGAAACTCAGATTACTGGTATTGAAAGCTTGATCACAAAAAATAGTGGCAGCTAAAACATGTCGTCTTTAAACATGCTTTTTTTTTTCCTCCAACAGTAACTAAGAAAAAGTGGACATTTTTCATAAGAAATCCAATTTCCTTTTCAAGCAAATAGATGTTAAAAAAACTGAGAATGCTTTTAAAAGCTTATTCATTACAGCACAAATATAAAAATCACAAATGATTTTTAATGTGTGCCTAAAGATCTACCCAGACTAGCCACCATAGCTGCTATCTTTAGACAATGATCAAGAAAAAAAAAATATATCAGGGTATGGAGAAAAGGTATTGTTTAATGAACGACATAACCATTTTCCTCAAAGCACAAGAGACCTTGGCACTGATAATTCTTGTTTCAAATGTCCAGTCCTAATACTTTATTTCAGAATGTCGCTACAGCTTTGCAGACAAGCACACAACCACACTTGATTTACTCACTGATTATCTTCTGTTTCCTTTTAAAGGTAAAGAATGTGTCTAAAGCTGAGTTTGAGAATGTGATCACTTCTTGGAAGGTTCTCTTCCCTCTCTGAACAAAGTGAGACTCTTTCAAAGTTTTTTTTTAATGGTATAATAATTTCCTATTTTCTGCTGTGCATTACTAATTTCACTCACTTTTTTTTCCCCAAAAAAGCACTGTCCTAATGCAAACACATCAGTTAATTGCTAGAGAATAAAAATGAAACAGGTCAAAAGCCTCAGTCCTGTCCTCAGAAAAACAGGACAAAATACTGTCTCCACAAAATAGCTTACAAAGTAGCACAGGGAAAGGAAGGTGGAGGTGGAGTGTGTGAAGAGGCTGAAATATGGAATAGTATTTAATACTTCACAGATTTTGGGGACAGTGTTGCTTCATCTTATTAGCCAAATCATCAAGTTCCTGCTTTTGGACAAAAACAAGTGTCACTGATTTTCTCAGTAAAACAGCTGCAAGATTACTCAAGATACAGCAGGAAACATGCACCATATTATAACAGAATCCAGTCCCAGTCACTTAACTGCACAGCTCCCAGAGAGAACATAGCCAATTTCTGTACACAATTTCATCTTTATAAACAGTACACATGATTTTCCTCTCCAAAATCTGGAAACAGAATCACAGTGTCTTGCCTTTCAATCTGTCCTAACTTCAGTTAGCACATCACATTAGATTAGCAGATCTACTCTATAAATTTGGGGGTTTTCCCCATTTTGCATCTCCAATGGTATCTACCTCATGCTTTGAGACATAAAACAATCAACATACTGGTATGAAAATTAATTTTATTTCCAAGACTCAAATTGCCAAGGTAGATCTGTGTGCTGATGGGGTATGCATTTTCAGGGTCATCCTTCAGCAGACAGTACTAGAATTGGTTGACTGTCATAGTAATAATCACAAGAATATCTTAATATTAAAATAACATAATAATATCATCCCTACTGAGGAAAAAAAAGAACACTAGCAAAAAGTATTCACTAAGTGAACACTTTTGAAGCTAGGCTTCAATAGCCACAAAATTAGTTTTTTAAACATCTCAATAAGAGCCTTACCTCTGAAATTGCATTAAACTTAATTTCAGATGAAGCAAGCTTGAAAATGTTAGCCTTAAGGGACAGCAGAATACTAGGCAATATTTAGCTTACAATAAAACAAACACCACCACTTCCCCCAACAGCAAGAACAAAATACAGGGTCTAAAAGAACTTTTTAGATATTACATAACTCAATTTCTGGACTGCATATAGTAGTCTAATGAAACCTCAAAAATCACTTAGGATGTGCTGCCTAGATTACAATGCAGAACGGGAGGTCCAAAGAATTGTGTAAAATTCTGTAGCTTAAAAAAAGCACAGACCTTTATAGGGCTCAAGAAAAAACTGGAATAAAGGAAAAGCAGTGATTTATCTCTACCTGTGGTACCACAGGAACCACTGAAAGGTCTTATTTCATTTGACAGCTTCATTAATCCAAGAGAAGCTACAATGTGGGCAACTTTGAGGACACTGAGATACTGCAACATAAATTAGCAAGGCTAAAATGCAGCCAGAAAACTGTAAAATTAAATTGAATACAAGAAAAAGCAAGCTACTGCTATGCAAAAGACTGAGAGAAATATTCTGGAACAGATTCTGGAATATATTCAGTGGGATGGAAGTACCCCAGAGGCATCATATTTGTAAAGGATCTAAGGATAACAAGCAAGCAGAAACTACAAATAGATTTGTAAGACTACCAACAAAGAAACTAATTTAGATTTGGGTTGCATACTTGGAAGCAGAGTATCCTGGAGCAGGAAGGTAATGGTTTGTCTAAACAGGGCTGTAGGCAGACTGTGCAACACCTCATCTGTGGACAGTCAACAGAGTCCTTCAAGCCTGGTGGTGGACCAAACATCAATACTCCCAATTAATTCATTCTGTCCTACAAATGGAGGTCATATAGTTGCCTGGACATAAAACATAAATTCTTCATCCACACTCTTTACAACCACATCTGGACATCACAAATGTGTTCTAGGCATATTACAAGAAAGATCTATGCAAATTAGATGGAATTCACATAAAAATAACAGAAATTCTTTACAGGAAAGAATCAAAAGGAAATGTTACAAGCCTAAGCAAGTGTTACTTTACTTAGCTTAAGCTAAGCAAGTAAAAAGTTCAAAGCACGTTTTTACATTCAGTTTGATCAGGAAAACTATTTCAAAGGAACAAACCCCAAGAAGGAAAAATAATTCTTTGAGGTGATAAAAGGTTATATATACACAATTATTTAGGAACTCAGAGAAAGCATATGCTGAGTTCTAAACTAGAGGTAATTGTCCTAATAGAAAAAAATATAGCAGGCATCTGAAACTTCGGTATAATGTATACATTCACATATGACAGGGACCAATACCAACAGAGATGGACAAAATATTTAATGGAGCTCTGCCACCTCTAAGCTAATCTTAAAACATTTTAAGTTTACTCTTATAGCAACACTCCTCTTTCCTTTAGGATAACAGATGGCTGCTTGTGATCTACATATTGCGCTGAGGCTTCTTTCACTTTGTCTGATGCATGAATGAGGAATGCCTCCCCTAAGTCAGACTACATGGCAGAAAAAAACAGAGCATCTAAAATTAAACGGCTTTCACTCCTTACCCTCCAGCCCCATTTCTGTGATTCATTCACAGAAACACACTTCCCATTTTAAGACAACAAAAATTCAAATAATAACCATATACTCATGTATATTTGGCTACACAAGTTCTAGAAGAATGATAGAGCTTTTGGCAGTTATAGTACTTGAAAATTTTCCATTACGACATCCTTCTAATTACTTATTATTTGAACCATTTGGGCAAACTGTCTTCACACCAGACATATTCCTCAATGGAGACTTTCAACTATTGAAGCTAAATGCTTCAGCTATTCATCAGAACTAGCATATGAAAAATGATGTTTTACCTGCCTGTTTAAAAGCAATTCTTACAATATTTACCTGAGCTGCATTGTGTGGAGTAGAAATTTCAGAGTATGGAGGGATTGGCACCTCTCCTGTAAAAATAAACCTATTGCTTTGATTTTGTTAAAAAAGAGCTATTCAAAAGCTCAACCACTT
This sequence comes from Cyanoderma ruficeps, assembly GCA_008694505.1. Taxonomy (NCBI): domain Eukaryota; kingdom Metazoa; phylum Chordata; class Aves; order Passeriformes; family Timaliidae; genus Cyanoderma; species Cyanoderma ruficeps. Next base: position 123,197 of record VZDJ01000101.1, on the reverse strand, counting down.
TTCTTTGTATACTCCACCACATGCCGTAACTCTGCTGAACATACCATTTCCCAAAATAGTATTAATGCTCAAATGTTGTATGTCATTACACACAGTTTTCTCTTTGAGTCCATTCCCAACTTTTCAGCAACTAGTACAAAGCAATAGACAGGTTTTTAAATTACGCTGGTTCAGCAATGCCAACAACTCCAGCACTATTCCTCAATTATCTAAGACTTAATCAGTTCATCTTAATCAGATTTCATCTATGAAATTCTCACTGTCATATATGCAATCTCTAAATGTCACTTACTGCTACACTGTTAACTGCTTCCCAACAATGTGAGTTCTTTTTATACTAAGCTGAACTCCTTATGCAATCATATAATTATTTTACTCTTGACAATAGGTCATTTTCCAAGAATGGAAGGGAACTTCAATCACTTCCTGACATGTAGAATTCTGTCAGCAAAGAGCAGATCATGAATCTCATATTAACAATTAAATGTTTACTGGCCCTTTTCTTACATGATGCATGTACTGCTTCTCAATTAAATACACTTTCTCAATTTTTTTAAAAAGTGGCATAGTTCTATATTGTTACACATGTAATTCTTTATTAATATTTACATTTCAATTTATATTATTTTCTTGAATACTTATGCATTTTCCTGTAGGCACATTCAGTGGCAGGCTTTTCTGATACAGGGCAACAGCAAGACCTGAAAATGTTAGAAAAAATTGTTATTAAAAAAAAAACAACAAAGAAAAGGATAACTTTCAATGAAAAGTGTTTGAAACACATTGCTAAATGCAAATACAACCCAGGAAACAAAAATGGTCAAAGGTAGTTTGCATTTTCATATGAAGATTATGTATGTGAGTTTGTACACACAACTCATTTACAGAAGGAACATCTACATAAGGTCACAATCCATGTTGTAGGCGGGTTGCCTTTTACACGATTGTCCAGATTTTCTGAAACAGAAATTCTTTAGCAGGAAAGAATCAAAAGGAAATATTACAAGCCTAAGCAAGTGTTACTTTGCTTAGCCTAAGCTAAGCAACTAAAAAGGTGAAAGCACGTTTTTACATTCAGTTGGTTCAATATTACAAAAATAGCCGCACATCTTCATGGTATACAATATGTTTTGTACAATGATGATGAAAACTCATTTATCCTAATGGCTAAAATGTCTGCATTGATTAGAGGAACTCATCATTGAAATGTTCAGGGATCTACGTGCAGTCCTCCTAGAATTTTGATAATCAGGTGCAGTCATGTGCAATAACCAGCAAACATCATATAAGCTTTTCCATAATCTTATCAATCTCCATATTAAAATTTACTAAAATGTTCTGCCCTGCTGTTTTCACTGAGAGAAGAAATCCATTTGTCCATTGGATAGAAACCTTCTTTCATGGAAAGTTCATTTCCAGTTTATGTGTAATCATTCTACATTGAGAGTGTTCTTTGGTTTAAATATTTTTTTCTTCTTTCTTAACTTCGAAGTTTTGGATCTTATTTGATATGCTGGTCTCCTTCAAATTTCTCAAATAAGGTTATTAGCAACTTTTTTTTTATGTGCTAACTAAAACTAAAGACATTAAATAGGTAGACTCTTCCTGGAGCCAACTTCCAGTTTTATAGTCCTTCTCTCAAAACAATCTATCAGAGCTTCCCATCAGCAATTCTTTATGTTATGCATCTTCCTTCTTTTCTCATGACACTGTATTGAATCTTTATATGACGCACAGATTAAATCTGATTATGGTGGTTCTTGGATAAAAGTTGGACTAGCTGATCTTGAAGATCTCTTCCAGCCTTGATGATTTTGTGAAATTGACTTAATTTTGTCAAATGATTATTTTATAAAAAAAAAAATACACAGTTACCCCAACAGAGTCTAATGTTACTACACCAAATATATATATTTTTTTTTACTTCTGTGCCTTTGCGTACACTGTGTGATCATTTGTTTCCTGTGTCCCATACAATGCCCATGGGGTCTCATTCAACCACATTTGTGACTTTCCAATCACACGGCACTGTTCTTGCCCTGACAGTTTTTTAAGAGTCATTGATAAAAGACTTTCTTGATACTTCTAATATTTTCATAATTGAGACCTAGTTTCATTTTCCCATCATGTTTCTAGTGACGAGACATGATGGTGCAATGCCATCGACTACACCTTCAGAGTCTACTGCCTAGCCTGTTGCTAGTAACTGAGATTTAAAAGAAACAAGCAAACAAATAAATACATCTCATTAATTAGGATCTTAAGCATTATTTCCAAAACACTGTTACCCCTACAAATTAATTCAGCAGCCTAAGAGCTACTTTGAGGCAGTTTGGTATCCACAGGTTGCTCAATTCCTTGCTGTTCACATACTGTCTTTAGATTTTATCTGATAATATCCAGAGAGTAACTGACTTTCAGCTGGTCTCATGCAAATGCATGGTATTGCTTCACGTTCTGGCTCTAGTGGGCTTCACTACCTGGAGCATAAGCAAGGCTTGTCAGAACTCTCATGTGAGGACTTCTTGCACTGGGTGTGTATGGAGCCTTAGAGTCTAACACAAGACTATGGATTGTCACATATGACAAAGGAAGGGCACATTTGGCAGGCCACAACTATACAGTGAAGTACCACGTATTTCAGTGTGAAAATTTAGACCTTCTTCATCCACTTAGTCAGTGGGACCGCACTGGGAAATAACCTTCCTGTGTAATGCAGACAGTCTGACTGTCTAGGTTGGGATACCAATTGGATAGACCACATATCACTCTTTGTCCATGTGTCCAGGTTTTCTCCCTGCAGAAACTGTGTTTCTGTCACCTGAAAAAACAGCACCCAAGAATATGTGAGCCACACTCAGCTCTCATTCTGAAATAACAGTTTGGATAAATCCCCTGACTGAGAGAGCACTCCAAGATTTCAGATCACAGACCTCTGAAACTCTGAACATCCTTGAAATCAATAGGAACTCAAACATGGACGACTAAGAGGGTTTGGAAGTTAAGATGTACTGCTGGAAATTTTACCTTTGTGTCATAGTCTAAACTCTTACCGTAAAATTTTGTTGCACTCTGCTACTATAAACAGATATTTGAAAAATGTGGCTTTTCCCTTGGCCTCCATCATGTTTAGTCACTAGACGATTCTGTCTGCTTATATTTGCATTTATATTTTTTTGTCAACTGCAGGTATCATTTTGTGACCAGTTTTTTTAAGTAGCTACACAGTAAGCATTAAACAAAAATAAAAACTGACATGCCTTTTGTTTTAAAAAACAGGGCAAACCTTTATTGATATTATTCTATGGAGAAATTCTGACTTAAAAGACAGTCATCAGCTATGCTGATAATATTATTAATACTCAAATTTTGATTGTACAGCTGTTTAGCTGTGCATGATTAGGACCAGTTATATATTCAAGAGTGATTATTTTCATGCAAATACTTGGCTGGCTAATGGGGAGAACAGCTGCTGCTTAGCAACTGGATGAACAGAGAAAGGGGGTGACTTGCTTTATAACAGAAAACGGGATGAAACCTTAGAGAGAGAACACATAGTATTTGGAGATACCAGAGAAAATGAGTGGTAGTGCTCTCTAATCAAGATGTTTTCTTTTACAATTACTGACACTCTAGGACAGCAGCATTTTCAGGTAATGGAGTAAACTACAAGAAAATTTATATATCATACATGCATACACACGTGAGTGAACAACACATAAAACAACTCCTAAAAACAAACACACAAATTGGAATGTAGAAAATCCAGAAACAGGCTTTGTGTCTGTCATCTACTGAAAGGGTTAACCCGATTTTCAGACTTCAGCAACTTAAACTACCACAAGCCAAGCTTTCTGGAAGAAGTGCTCTCTTTCTTCCTGCTGCTCAATCTCAGTCCCTGCACTGCCTCTTCCTCTGTGGAAGCACAGGCTTTCACACCCCTACATAACGAGGCAGATCAAGGACCTGATCGAGGTTAAACAAAGCCATATTTCTTAGTGGGATTGCTTTTACCTGGCTCAGTTTCCAAGTCAAGTTTCTTGCGCAGCTATTCAAATGCTTGCACTGACATGAGGAGAAGGGCAGGGGACCTCCTGTGACAGTGCTGACTCAAACCTTCACTGAAAATACAGTCTTACCTTGGTGCAACCCTGCAGACGAACCTACTGACCTGACTGCAAGACAAAACTGAAAGCAGAAGTGAGCTACAGGAAACTAAGGGAAACTGAAAAGGCACCATTCAGAGAGCGTGCAAGTTCCACAAAAGTGTCTGCATGGCTTTAAAACTACCACTCAGATCAAGCTATTTATATCAAAAAGGAAAGTCACTCTTTTTTTTTTTTTTCTGAGAGTAGCACTTTCAGAAATCAAATTAATACCTAATATGAACAAGGAACTGGCTCTAGATTAGGTAACAACTGTTCTTGTTCTTTCTGATTTCAAAGCATGGTTCTCCCTGATCTACTAAACAACATAAATTTTTTTGTCATTTTAAATAGAAGACTCTACATGGCATGCTTTAACAAATCCTGCTTTAAGCTTCTAAGAAGTTAGTTATTGCAGTTTTTTACACTGTTCTACTCCAGGCAACTGGTTTCTCTTCAGCAGGACTCCCAGGTATGAACTTGTGCTACATCTCACACACCACGCTCATTTACAAGAAACCAAAATCCACCAGTGGCTCAAATGTGTCAGTTTATTCACAGTCCAGCTGAGGGGCAGATACAACACCACATTCTCCTGCTTGTGCAGATGACAACAGAATGCAGCAGTGGACTGGTACCAGCAGAGAAGAGGACTGCTGACTGCTGCCTTCAGCTCGTGCAGGCACCAGACCACATCTGCCAGTGTGCAAAGATATTAAACTGTCAGTGAAACACACAGTGGTGGGAAGATAGAATGCTCAGCAAGTTAAGAAGATCACGTGCACAGAAAGAAAACAGAGCATGGAATGGAGTAACACAAGAACTGCTATTGTCCCTACCAAAGTTCTATGGAAAATTAAGGAAACGGATTAGTGAAGCAGCAGTACAAAATGTATTCAAATAAAAATAGTTAGAGATGCTGTTTGTTAACAAGCCCCACCAGTAAGCTCCTAGTGATTTATTAGCCTTTCTGAAATCTAAATATTCGTAAGAGTATTTCTGCAGTTCCAAAGGTTTTCCAAATATTAGCTTTCCAAATGTAAACAACTGTCAAAAATTAAAGTTGTAGCTCAGTTATTCTTTAGATACAATGAAAAGAGTTTGCATTTCAACCTGATTTCAACCACTTCTGTGACACAAGATTTCTTGATGACTAGCTGGGTTTTTTTTTTCTATTCACATAAAAATAAGTGCAAGGAAGAAAACAGATGTGTGCTAGAGAAAATAAACAGCTTACAAAGAAAGAGTAGGAAACCAGTTACCCTTGGGTAGACAGGCAAGCTTCCTGTTCATTACAATGAAAAAATGAAGGGTAGCAACTGCCTGACCTGTCTTTTGTTCAACTCTAAACCCAAAACACATGTAACCAAAATGCGAAACATGTGTTCTACATATTGGACGTTTGTCAGGTTTTATAGATTTGTACATTTGTCTCGTATCATCCAGTCCTGCACGCACGTATATATCAGCATTGCTCTGTGAGAGCATTTGGCCTTTTAACCGGCTCATCTCCCACACCGCCAACTCTTTGGATATTTGCTGTTTTGGGGGCTTTTACCCCCGTATCCGCAGCTCTCAGATAAAGAGACTGCAACAGGAATCTTAAACCTAAACTCAAGGTTTTTTCAGTGCCTCAGCCTAAAGTCAAGCCTGTTTTATGGTTTTCAATAAAAACCTGCACGAGAGCGCTGCCAGCCGCAAAGTAAGCTCTCCTAAAGGGCGGAGGAGGAGGCAGAGGCAGGGGCAGCAGGAGCAGCGGGAGGCGGCCGCCGCGGGGCCGAGCCGCCGTCAGGGACTCGGGGACGCGACCCCGCCCCCGTCGCTCCGCCGCATCGCGCCCGGCCCGGCCCGGCCCCACCCCGCCCCGCCCCCTCCGCGCGCTCGGCCCCGCCGCCAATGGCCGCCGTCGTTCCGAAGCCCCGGCCCCGCCCCGCGCCGCGCGCGCTCAGCATCACAGCCCGAGGGCGCGCGGGCGGGAGCGCGGCCGCTCCACCCCCTCGTCCCGTTCCCATCTCCCTCCTCGTCCCCGTCTTCTTAGGGTTTTGGGGGTTTTTTTGGGTGGTCCCTGCGGCGTGCGGAGACTCACCTCCCCGCCGTTCAAAATGGCGGTCGACCCAGCTTAACCCCGTCGTGTCCCGGCAGCGCTGCTCTCCCGCCCCATCAGCGGCTCGGGATTCCGCAGCCTCACCCCCAGCCCGCGCGGCCGATCGCCGAAACACCGAGGCCGTCCCTCTCTACCTCCCGTCCCTCCGCCCTCGCCACCAGGGGAAACGACAGAAAGATTTTCCCCCATTCCCACGCGCGCTCGCGCCCAGCCTGCCGAGCCCAACCGAAAGATAGGGAGGGGAGCGCGTGTGTGTGTGTCGGGCAGTAACGGACACCTCCTCCGCTGGCTGAGCCCCTTTCCTCCCCAACACATGGGCCATCCACCCCCCCCCCCCCGCTCCCCCAATGGTTGCATCCGTGACGACATCATCATGGCAACAGCAGCTGCAGCCCGGGGCCGGGGCGCCGCCGTCGCCGCCGGGGCGTCCGCGGGGCACGAGCCCGCGCTGTCCGTGAGGGGCGCGCGGCCGCGCGGGCTGTAGGAGCGCGCGGGGGGCGCGCCACCGCGCACGCGCGGAGAGCAGCGGCATCAGGCGGCGGCGGGGGGGGGTGGGGGAGCCGAGACAGAGACAAGGCGCGTGCAGGGCTGCGCGCGCTCCCGCGGGCGGGCGAGGAGCGGCAGGCGCGGGGAGTGTTGCGCTCGCGCGCGCGCTCGCTGCGGCGGCGGCGGGCGGGGGGAGCCGTGCGGGCTCCGCGCTCGCTCGCTCGCTCGGTGCTGTGCTGGTGCCTCGGCGGCGGCGGCGAACAAACATGTTCTCAGTGCGGATCGTGACTGCCGACTACTACATGGGCAGCCCGCTGCCCGGCCTGGACCCCTGCCAGTCCCGCTTCCGAGAGGCCCCGGCCAAACGGGTGCCCGTCGTGAGAGTCTTCGGCGCCACCCCTGCAGGTAAGGGATGACCCCCGCCGCCGCCACCGACGGGCGGGCGGAGACGTCCCCCCGCTGCGGCGCCGCGGGTCGTGCCGGCGCCGGCCCCGCCGCCGCCCACCCCGCTCCCGCTCTTTGTGGCTGGGTCGCGCCCCCCCCTCCGCGCCCGGCGCCGCCGCTGCGGCGCGTCTCACCTGCCAGCGGCGGCCGCGGGGACGGCGGGGCAGCGGCGAGGCGCGGGGACCTGCCCCGGGTGTCGCGCCGCGCCCGCCCGGGGGCTGCGGGGCCGCCGGGGCTTTGTGCGGGGCTGCCCCGGGAGAGCGGCGCAGCTGTGCAAACACCGGCGCCGGCCCGTGCCGCCCTCGCTCCCGGTGCCCACCGCCGCTCTCCTGCCCTTCCCGGGAGCTGTTGCTGCGGGAGGGCGAGCCGATAAGGGGAAGCCGCTGAGCGCGGGCACAAGTGGGACTTGTGCGGCACTTCGGAAGTGGGGGCTCGTGTCGCGGCAGGGACCGCGCGCGGCCGGGGGCACCGGTGCTGCAGTGCAGAGAGGAGCGTCCTGAGCGCCGGCCACATGTTGCCCCCCGAGACTCCCGAATGTCACATGCCACTTCTAAACTGCCTCTTCGCCGTGTGGCCTTGTGCCTACAGCCGTCCCACGTCTCAGATGTGTTTCTGACCGGTACGAACTAATACGTTCTCAGAAGAAATTTCTGACAAATTAGATACTTAGGAAAAATAATTTAATATGTATTGTAGTTTGCCCATATGTTAAATATTAAATTGAAAAAAACCCTGTTTTTTGAGACATTGGACCTACTAAGCATCGTTGCTTGTGATCTCTTTACACTTATGCTGTGTAATGCTGACCTTGGGAATTAAGGTATTTCTGCATATTTTATTGACTGGCATGTGGAAAATTATCTATTGATACACATACATTAAATCTTAGGCAAGACAAAAAATGTGTAATAAAAGAGCACAGCAGAGGTTTCTTTCCCTTCAGGCAGTTATTATCGTAGAGCAGATATTTTTGTTGTATTTTTTGTTGGCTTGTTTCTTGTTGTTTTTTTGTTTTTAAATCCAGAATTAACTGTCTTCTCTGTTTAAGCACAGAGAAACGTGACATCTTCAAGCTGTTGTGTTCTGATGGAACTACAGCTCCAAATTATTAAGTGAATGAGTGGGATTAATAGATACAGTATTGAAATAGTGGGACCTATTTTATTGTAGCTCTAATTCTGCATACAAAGGAGATATTATGTAATAATATTTATGTAATGGCAGGAGTAACTATTTCATGATTAAAAAATGTAGAGCCTGAGGTTGTTGGCAGGTAGCTGGATTTTTGTGCGTGCGTGTGGTTAACTCATTAAGGCTTATTTTCTTTTAAGAAAATGTTTAGGCTATGCCATATCATGAATGTGGCATCATAAAGTAAACAGTGAAGTAGTTTAGTTGTCCAGCTATTAGGAATACAGGAGGAAATCCCTGGCTTCCCACCATAACCTTTAATGTCAGTTTGCATAATAAAAATGCTTCTAATTTGTCTTCGTTAGAGAAGACAGTTCACTGCAAAAGCAGTGTTACTTGTCTATCCTATTTATTTCCTTTTCAAACTTTTAATTTTTTTTATGTTCTGTGCCTTTAGTGATGTTTTTTGTTAAGCTTCCTGAGCTTCTTATTGCATCTCTGCGTTATTGTTTTTCTTTCTTTTTAGAAAGGCAGACAAATGTAATTCTCTTTCTTCAGAGGTGTTGTACCTAAGCACTCATTGTCAGAAGTACTCTGACAGTGATTCTCAGGTTATTTCTTGAGAGCTGAAATTTAAAACGAAGTGTAATCATTTACATCTACACTGACATTTTCTTTGAGGAAAAACGAATAGTGAAAACAACTTCAAGCATACTGTCTGAGATAATGGGATGCCCTTATTGTTTGGCTTACAGGCAGTGTGGTGCTTGTCTTCACTTGAGTTGGTCTGGGTGGGAATAACCTTTTCCCATGTGTGTGCCTTGCCTCCAGGAGAGGTGCTCAGTTGCTTTGTTGGCTCCATGGTAGCAACCCATTCAGCTGCTCCACCTCCAGCGTGATTAACTTTGCACAACTCTTAGTGTGTTTATAGCTGTGTGCCCAAGCTGTGCAGCTAATTGAGAGTCAGGTTCAGAACAGACTCCAAATTTCACCTGCTGAGTGCAGGGGGTTTGATTGGTATGTGGCAGTGGCTTATGCAGTTGTTCAGAAAGTCAGTCACCTGGCACTGCTGTACCCTTGTGTCCACCAGCAGCTATGGATAGTGGTCCTGAAGGCACCCACCTGTGCTTTCTGCCCCATCTTGTGGAGGTACAGCACTCAGTGAGGTGTGTGAATGGATTGCCAGTGATACCTTTGAAGACTTTTGTGTGATCCAGTACTCAACAATTAATTTGTAAAGGTTTACTGGTACACTCTATCAAATGAAAACAGCTTGTGGTTGGAGGAGGGAAAAACCAGACTTCTAACTAAAAGTAACGGAAGGATCAGCTCCTAGAATGGACTGTGTTGGCAATAACATTTGACAACTTCTTTATGTCTTTTGTGGAAGAAATCTTGTATTTGGCAAGGCTATGCAAATTCTGTCTTGATGTCCTACATCTTTGCATAATGAGAGCTTGAAAGACGAGGAATCAAAATTTTGTTTAAGCCCAAAGATCCGCCTACTATAGTCTGTTATTTTGTGAAATAAAGAGTAAAATTCTGATTACAACAGCAAAAGGTGAAGTGAGCTGGTTGAGCCATTTCATTTGATTTTAGCTGTTTGGTGCTTTAAACAGACTGGCACGTCTGTTGACATAGTGACGTGGACAAAAGTATAATTTCAGAAATGCTGCAACATTGCCATGGTGGTAATACAATGAAAACAATATTGAATTCATGCTTTATTAAGAGCATAGATATTATCTGCTACACCAGTATTTGTATCTCTAAGGGAGTTTCATAATATTGCTGCTTATACATAAAAACAATAGATTTTAATTCACTAGGTAATGCTCAGGTATGAAACAAAATCACGTTCTATTCTCAGGTAGTACGGTCTGCTAACTAGTAATTTTGTAAATGCTTTTTGTAAAAATAGAAAAAAGGTTTGAAAAATTGCAAGGCCTGTTTAGAGTGAAATCATAATGAAAATTTTTCTGTTAGTGTACTGTTGTTAGTTGAATTGCCGATTCTTGAATTGTCATTCCGGTTGCTAATCTGAATCTTGTTAAGATTTTTGCAACAACATAAGTACCTGAATTTATAGCTTCAAAACAGATGTATTTAAGGTAAGGCATATCTGTAATCATAAAAGTCACGTATGTTTATTGTTTTGTTCAGGAAGAGGTTATTTCATAGATCTTAGTCATTGAATCATGGGATAGGCTGAGTTGGAAGGGACCCATCAAGATCGTGGAGTCCAACTCCTGGCTCTGCACAGGACACGCCAAGAGTCACACCATGTGCCAGAGAGACACCATTGTCCAAATTCTTGAGCTGTCAGGATTGGTGCTATGACCACTTCCCTGTTGCAATGCCAGGAAAACCTTTTTCCTGATACCAAACCTTCCCCAAGGCAGCTTCATGCCATTTTCTTGAGTTCTGTCACTGGTCAGGAGAGTGAAGAAATCTGTACCTCCATATGGAAGTTGTAAGGCTGCAATGAGTCTCCCCTTAGTCTCCTCCAGGCTGAATGGACCAAGCAGACCTCAGCTGCTCCCCATGTGGCTTTCCCTCAGGGCCCTTCAACATCCCTGTGGCCCTCCTTTGGATGGTCTGTAATAGCTTAATGACTCGTGTTCAAGTTGCCTTGAGCAGAACCCCCAGGTCCCTTTCCGCAGTGCTGCATCTTGTTTCCAGATCTAGACACAAAACCAGGGTTGCTCCATCCTGGTGCAGAATCCGGCATTTGACCTTGTTGAACCTCGCATGGTTGATGGTTGATGGTTAACACTGATTTGTTAAGACTGCTTTGCAGGGCATGACTGCCCTTGAGGGAGTCAGCAGCTCCTCCCAATTTAGTGTTGCCACGAACTTACTTGGTATTCCTTCAAATCCCGTGTCCAAGTAGTTATTGAAGATGTTGAAGAGAGCTGGGCCAAGGATGGAGCCCTACGGAACCCTGCTAATGCATGGATGCCATGTCTGTATTATTTTTATTCCTCTGAAAAAATACGTGGAATTTAGTTAACTGTTTGCAAATCAAGTCCTGTAAGTCACCCTAAGCCTCATTCCAAACTTAATTTAGGTGATCTCAGAAGAAGATTGCTATCCCATGTTGCTTCCATTTAGCTGGTACTGTGAAGATTTGTTTACTGCGAGATCTGTTGTGGTGTGTGGGGGTATTAAAGCTTTGATTTGTTTCCTACTAGCTCTTAGCCATTTCAAGCTCTTGGAGTCTGTCCTCAAGATTTCCACTGACCACTTCAGAACATGTATATGAATGCTCATTTGAGTGTTCCTGTCAGGTGCTTATTCAGCTGCATAAAGAACCAAGCTGTAAATCCATTTATAAAAAAAATCAGGGAGACTAGATGAACTGGGTGTCACTTTAGGAAAGACATTAATAAGCAAGCTGAAGTTGCTAAATCATCGCTTCACTTAACAAGATGAGCACAAGTACCTGAGGATACTGCTCAAAAACCACATAGGAGATACCTGTTCTTGTGTGATAATGAGTGTTGTCAAACAGATAGTTGAAATATTAGCAAAAAAAGTCATTTTGATGTGGATGTGATTTGAGGCTGATATGTGATAAATTTTACAAAAATAGGTGCACATTTTTAAATTGCTTTTGAAGGGTATTAGGCTGAAATATGTGTGTTCACTTGACAGGAGAGCCTTTTGAGAAGGCAGATTAGGAATTCACGTAGGAAAAAGCAGTTTGTAATTTGAGGGGTAATATAACTGCTGTCCTCAACTGCCGCTTTATGTATTTGTCTTGTTTGGAGGGGTTTATATTTTACATTATGAAATCACTGATCCAAGAAGGAATCTTACTCAGGGCAGCACAAAAACCCAGCCAAAAAAAAAGGGATGCTTTTAAGTTACTCTTGCATGCTTTTGATTAGAAGTTTTTCTGAGGCTAAGTGTAATATAGGGTAGGGGCTTACAGTCAGCAAAATCTGAATGTATTTCAGGTAAGACATCTAAGTCTGGTGCTTTCGCTTCTTGGTTTTCTGAGAGGGGGGAAGAAAAGCAGAGGCAAAAGCTCCAGCTAAAATCTGGCTCCCTTCCAGCAGCAGTAGTTCTGGTATGACTCAGTGAAGGGGCCTGCTTATCTTCTTTCTTCTGTTCTTCCCCCTCCCCTTTCCCCCTTCACTGACCTGGCTAGGCTCTATATCTGATCCCATCCAGTGTTTGTCTTTCTGTCCTCTGTTCTTGCTCGTTTGAGAAGGACTGAACTCATTGCTGGATCTTGCTGCTTTCTGTGCTCTGCTCATGGTGAACTTTTCCTCTCCCCATTTTCACTGCCATTTCAGACACTGTCCCCCACAGTGGTCATTCCCTGTAGCTTCCTTAGTTTGGTGAGCATCAGCTGAGCATCATTCTGGTTGCTACTTCCCATATTTCATTTCCCAGAAGTGGGTACTTCTTCTTGCTAGCACCCTTCCAGTTTCTTTTGTGGCTTCACAGTGCAAAGATGCAAAAGAGATTATAGCCATTGTGGTGAGGCTTCTGCCTTTGCTTTACCTTTTCACACCCTTTCCCAAGACATAGCAGCATACGATTCTTGATAAAGGTTTATTCTGTGGGCCTACAGCGTGGCCTAAAAGATTTTTGTGTTGTACAGTGTAGCTTCACTTCCAGCATAGCATTTCTGCGTCTTACACTGACAGGCTTCTCATATTTCTGAAGAACTGTTTGAAAAATTGCCTCATGTTTTAAAAGGATTTGTTTTCTAAATTGTCAAGTTTTGGTGGGGATGGGGGTTTGGTGGGGTTGTTGTGTTTGGTTGGGTTTTTTTTAAGAACCTTCTGGATTTTTGTCCGTGTTGGTTTTTGGTGTGGTTTTTGTTTTTTTTTAAAGAGGCATTTGTTACATACTTTCTGTAGATTGCCTCTCAGTTGTTTGAGCAATGAGCTCCTGTCTGAATAAACAGAGATTCTGCTTCACTAGCATGAAACTTAAGTAGCCAATTTCATACTTGTATATATACAATTTGCTAAAATTCTGTTTCTTAAATAAACTTAAAAATACTGTGGCAAAATTGATGTTCTAAATAGAATCCAGATACTGGGTTCGTAACCAATGCTGTGCTTCCTATTGTAGAGTACCTCTTGATCAAGTCATTGAATATTTTTGTGCTGTTGTAATTCAGTGGAAAAAATACATGCATAACTGACTCTACATGCTTAAAACTCCATCAGCTGCAGACTTCAAAGTGTCTCACAAGGTAGCTGCATCTATATTGAATCTGGGATTGGTTTTTATGATTAGTGTCCCTGGAAGTAGACCAGGAGCTTATCTATCTTAGCTATAATTTCCAGTTCTGTTACATACTTCTTAAGGGTGCTTTTCAGCTGCTTGTTGAAATGTATTCTTTTTCAGTGTGTAAAATGAACCACCTCAAAATAGCACACTGGTCTGAAAATAGTTGTCTCTCTTATTTTTACCAGAGAAGCACATGCATATCACAGCTGAGGTTGGCAGGATGAGATGATGCGTAAACACTCAGTGAGAAACAGCTCCTGCTTAGTAATTTTTGCAGTCTGAGTAGGCAAGACAAATCTCTGAAAGAAGGAAGCAGGTGTGATAATACCATGCTATCCATTTCTTCTCAGTCTCTCATATTCAGAGTTCCAGTATTGATCATTTAATAATAACCTCTTCTACTAACTGTTGTGATTACCTTGGTTTTGTCCTTTACCCTTGGTTGACTTGATTGACCTCTGTATGCAGTGGACCTCTGAGAAGCATGATGGTGAACATATAACCATTTGGAAGGAGGCAGTATGAACACTCATACTAAAAGATTTATAGTCAATGTTCTGTCTCACAAATGAAGCAGCTGAAATTTTTAATAACAATTGGACAGAGTCACTGAAGATTCAGTCTCATGTCACAGGAGACCTACTCATCAAAGTGTCAGGACAATTGGCAGTTGAAGATTTTTTTCTTTTTTAACTACACCTAAAGAGACTCCGTTATCTCCAGCTATTGCAAAGCCAGTATCTCAGCCTGCTGATCTGTCATCACTGGATGTTGAGGTGACAACTGATGGACTTCCTTCTTTGCCTTTTCGTCACTGTCTGTCGTGTCATATGCACTGCCTCTATATGTTACAATTGTTTGCATTTTTTAAGTTCCTGTATATGTCTCCTCTGTATCATATTTATTCTATGGGGAAAATTGTTTCACTGTATTGAATTATCTCACATTTCAGGAACATGTTCTTGACAGACAGCAACGTATACCTATGTAAAGAAAAGGATGAATTTACTTAAGGTCCCACATCAAATAAATAGCAGAACTGATGGTACAGTGAAGAAGCTGCTGTCTGCAAGCAGTGTTATTTCTGTGCTACTACACTGCCCAGTAATAAAAATATGTGTACAGTAAAGTAATTCTCTTTTATCTGTTGACCAAAGTTACAGTTGTGGTAACAGTCATGAGGCATAGGCTTAGTTAACAAGGTCCAGGGATTGATTGCAAAGATCTGCTGTGAAATCTGTAATCGCACTGTTATTCACAATAACTCTATGTATTCTGGTGAAACTAATAGTTCTGAAGAATACAGTGGAATAATCAAGCATGTGACCTTGCAAACAGGCAGTATTTTTCTGCCAGTGATACAGTTACTACTGAGAATAGAGCCCAAAATATACAAGAATCTACACAAATACCAGAGAAGTTTGTACCGTATATAGGGTCTGTCTGAAATGTCAATTCTTGCATAGGCTGCATTCATGCATGTTTGTTAAGGCTCTTTTCTTTCAAGGGCCGCTTTTTATTACAGGGGAGTTATAAGGTGTACAGAAGTTTGTGGGTTTTTTGGCAGGGCATTTAAATAAAACTTCACACTTGCTGGCTGGGCTGAGCCATATGCCTTATTAGGGAACCATTTGATGTCTGTATGTTTGAGCCTTCCTGTGATCAGTATGCAGACAGCCATTTCGGATAACTTCTCCCGCGACTCATATATTTGCAGTCTGTCATGTTGACTGCATGTTTATGAGTTCATGTTATGTTACTTTGGTGTGTTTGTGCATGCCCTCTCTGGTTTCAGGTTGGGGAGTCATCATCCTTGGAGGCACTTAAAAGATCTAGGAATGTGGTCTTGGGCAGCCAGCTCTAGGTGGCCATGCTTGGGTGGGAATTTGGTCCTGGTGACCTCCAGAGGTCCCTTCTAACCTCAACTGTTCTGTGATTATGGAGCTTACTCTTGTCAGCAGTGAGTATCCAGGTGCTCTGTACAACCTGTGTGTCCAGGTAAGCACAGTTGTGTTCAAATGATGTGGAAAGGCTGCCAGGTAGCTAGCTGTCTTTAAGCTGATTGCCCTACAGCTATGAAAGTTACTGGAAGGTTTTGGTGTTGTCAGTGAAAACTGATTAAGATTGGAAAAGAAGAAGAAAAGAGAATATTCAGTGCAGAGACCACTGATAAGTTTGTCCCTTAGTGACATGTTCTTTTCGTAAAAATTAGAGAAAAAGTAGGAGCAGCCCTGCTTATTTACATTCAGGTTGTGCCTCTGTGCTGTTTGCTGACTAAACCAGTGTTTACTACAGCAAAGCTGTGTGTCCTATTTTAGGTGCAATATCAACATGAGGTACTCAGTATGAATATTGAAAGGACTGTGGAATGTTGCACCTAATCCATAATACCTGACATTATACCTCGGGGGGGTTTACAATAGAAGTTTTCTGAGTTTTGTATAATGAGATTTCTTTTTGTGTTTGAAACTACCTAGGTAGGTTTCTGTGTAGCACAGATCTTACTAAGCTGTGAGCATTGAAACTGATTCAGCCCTCATGTTGGCAGGTACTGCCTTCAGATCAATAATGAACAAATTTTTATTTCTGCCACACCTATGACACTTATTAACCAGATGAAGATGCTATTTTCTGGAGTTTTTGATACAGAAACTCCTGTATTTTCTTTTGAAAAGTTATATATTTAAGCTAGCTAAAAGATACTTGATGACTCATTCTTTATGTTTTTATGTCTTTTTCCATTGACTGTTAAGCAAATGGATTTGTGGCATTCACATTTGAAAACAGTGCAACCTATTTTGCTGTCTGTAGGAAGTCAGAAGAGATTACAGGCAGATTCTTACACTGAGGTAATAAATCTATGGCATCAAATACTTTAATGGTTGTGCTGTTTGAATTAGCTTTGTGGAACTGACACTTAGCCATCTTTACTGTTAGACCAAAATAGTAGCTGTAAAAGCAACCCACTTCTGCCATGGGTTATCTGTTTATCTATTTCTTACAGTAGAAGTGTCTTTTCACCCTCAGATTAATACTCATGTTGGAAGGGATATCTCTAGAGATTGTCTAGTTAGTCCAAGCACCGTGTCCAAAGCAGAACTATCTAGACCAGCTCCAAGGATGAAAATGCCACGGTCTGTCTAAGTAACTTCCAGTGTTTGACCACACTCACAACACACGAAACCAAAGAAATGAAGAAGACCACCAGATTAGCATTTCAGTTTGCCTCTTGTCCTTTCATTGGGTGCCACTGAGGAGTCAGACTGACTCTTCTTTAGTGCTTCCTATCCAGTATTTATATGCATCAATAGGATCATTCCCACCTTCTCTTCCTGAGGCTACAAAATCCTGGCTTAGTCAGTCTTCCCTTGTATGTCCAGTGTTCCTAGCCCTTAATTATGTTTATGACTCTAGTATGTCCATGTCTAGTACTAGAAAACCCAGACCTGAAGCTAGCTCTCCAGGATGCATCTCACCAGAGCTCGGTAGAGGAGAAGCATCATGCCCCTCGACCTGCTGGTGTTATTCTTCTTGATGGTGCTCAGGATACTCTTGGCTTTCTTTGCGGCTGCTCGTTTACGTTCAGGACCTGTGGGTGCTTTCCATCAGAGCCGCTTTCCAGACAGTCTGCCTCCAGCCCCTAGTGATGTATGGAGTTACTCCTGCTCAGGTTAAGACTTCATTTCTCCTTGTGAGGGCTCCATGAAATTCTACCTATTTCTTCAGCCTGTTATGAATGTCAGCATGACCCTTTGGTGTATAAGGCACTCCTCCAGATTTTATCATCTGAAAACTTGCTGAGGTGCACCTGTTCAGTGTCTAGGTCCTTAATGAAGATGTTAAAAAACATTGGCCTTACATTGGCCTGAGTTTTGACCTCTAAAGTACACCACAAATGACTGGCCTCTGTGATCCATTATTGCAAGGCTGCTTCTCCACACTGAAGTTTCATTCCTCTCCTTGCTGTATAACAGTCAAATCTGTTTTAGAGATCTCCAGTGTGTGTCTTCTTACCCTTTTATTTTTTAACATGCCATCCTTTGAGATTAAAGTATAAGCACTGCATCTCAATTCTGATTGCAGCAAGGTTTGTTTTGTAACATTTATAAAACTTCTGTATAGATATCTTGGGTTTTGACTGCGTAAAAGTAATAAATCCTGGATCTGGATTTCTGGGGTTTGATGGTATGTTTTACCTGATGGAAAACATGAGAATTTTGTAAAATGACTGAATATGAGTCATCATGTGACTAAAAAGGTGTTCTGTGTTGGAAATGCAGTTTTAAATTGTCCTATGTTTTTCTTACTTCAGAAGAGTGACATATGTTGTACATTTATGCCATGGTAATTCAGGTTATTCTCTGTTCTGTTTTTTTATGGTTTTTGGGTTGATTTTTTTTGTTGGTGGTGGTTTTTTTGATGTACCGTTCTTGAGGAACTGTGCATTGACATGTGCATTTGTAAACTTGCAATTCCCATGCAGAGATTAATTTAATATCTTCACAGTACAGATTTCTGGTTTCAGTTTGATGCATTAAAAAAACCCCCAAAAACCCACAACAAGAAAAGCCAAAAAGCCCCCAGAAGAACCCCATCAACGCACTTTCAGATAGATGGGAAGAACAGAATAAAATACCGCTAAGCATTTACAGGTTGTGCCAGCATATCAGGTTTTGGTGAACTCGAGTTTTTATGCCAGCAGTTGGAAACCTAATCAAGGAAATAAATAGTCATTTTTATCCACTGCTATATTAAAGATGAAAGATTTAAGAATCAAAACCAGTTGTTTTAGGCAGTGTGCAGATAATAGTGGGGTAGTCCTCGCTCCAAAAATGTTATGTTCTATATAAATGGAGTGTTAAAAGGTGTAGGAAGAGTGATACGTTACGAAAACAGATGGCATGGCAATATTGTTATTCATTTTTTTGAAGTGGAATTTTGTAGGAGGGATTTCCTGAATGGAAAAACAGGGGCAGGGTAGGATGTGTTGAAAGGAAGATTGGGATCAGAAAGGAATATGCAGAGCGTGTGAGGTGAGCTGAGAGATGGGGGAGGTTGGAGGAAGGAGACTGCTGAGAGCCAGGACTGTGGAAAATATTGATATTGGAGTTCCAATAACAGGGACCAGTTATCGAAAGCTGCTCCCTTTTGGATTTGCTTGCTTTGTCTCATGGGGCTGACACGTCCCCTGGAATCTATCTCTGGACTTGTGGCTGGAGGTACATGAGATGTTGCATGAGGTTTATTGCTCTCTGCAGTAGGAGAAGAGAGAAAAGAAAAGTCCCCCCTGACTGCAAACTGTACAAGAGGTGTAGAACATAGTGAAGAACTACAGTATTCTCATCAGCACTATACAGTTTGTAAATACCTTTTATGTTGCCTGCTTTCATGACAATTTGTATTATTTTAGGTTAAGGGATGTGAAAATATTAATGAAACAAATATCTGGTGTTCATCTTCCCAGTGTATCAACAGAAATAAACTGAAAACAACCAGACTTCAAGCCAGGCTCTGCAGTGATGGGTACAAAAGAAAATGCATCTCTTGCTGGCTGAGAAAGATAGGTGGGCCTGCATAGTGTTAGGTGCATATGTGGCAGGTTTCAAAAACAGAACAAAACACAAATGCTGTGAAAAACAACACATTTTTTCAACCTGATCATCTCTTCTTTAGTGCCAGTGGGTTTCTTGTAGCCTGTTTATGTTACTCAGTTACTTTCATAAAAATCTTGCTTATGTTGTGTGAGCTTGGTTTGTTTTAAGATCACCGTAACAGTATCTAGTTCTTTCCAGGTTAGTCTTTGGCTTTTTCAGAATGTTGTTCTCTTAAGGAAACCACTAGCAATGCAGTGTTCTATGTTTTTTAGTAATTTGGCTTCTGTAGCCTTCTGAGTCACAGTAGGCCATTTAATTACAGTGAATGTTTCAATTTTACTTTTTAAAGGATGAATGGCTGCATTTTTTACTTACAGTACCCTAATGACTAGGGATTTGGTATTTTGACAGCAGACCATGTAATGGTGAGGAGCTGAAGCTTATGCATTTGGCAATAAAGTTGTGGAGATAAAATGGTGGTGGAAAAATAGCAGTAGATCAGGGTGGAGTTGGCCAGTGAAACTTGAGTAAGAAACTGATTTAGGGGAAAACCTGGTGACTTAAGATTGCTTAGTAGTGCTTTTATTATCTGAAGATACATAATTTGGTATACAATGGTCAGGAGAAGCATATGAATAGTACAAAACTTGTCTGTTATTACAGCTGCTTTGCAGAAACCATCAGTTGAAACTTAAAACTTGATCATACTGTTGAATCTCTACATCACATAACTTGATGAGTTGCCAATCCAGTGGTTTGCATTTTCTTTCTTCTATATTTAGTTAATGATTTAAAATGTTTTCTGGTGTGCAGTACGGAACAAGAGTTTCTTGGTCCAATAATTTGATACAGTAACCATCACATTCCATAAATGTTGCTTTCTGAAGCATTCAGATTTTATTTGGCTTGTATTGTGACAAGTAAATGGTCAGGTGTGGTTATCAGGTGTGGTTATTTGTTAGTGCCTTTACACTAGGAAATCACTTCAAATTGCAGGGAAGAGGCAAGAGAGAGGGGAAAGGACTCATTCAATATGTTTGCTGAACTGAGGAGGCTTTTGGGGGATGTTTTTAGTATTCTGGTTTTTTGTTTTCTGTTTTTTTTAATGGAGATAGACTCAATCTGTTGTCTTCAAGTAATTGGGTTCATTGTTAGCACAGCATAATTGAGGTTTCAACTGTTCTAGAGCTGAAAATAACTTACAGCTTCAGACTGTTTTATGAGCTGCATATTGATGCTGTAATGAGTAACTGAGAAAGCAGATAATTTTCTACTGGCTGTGTTCTGAATTACTGCACACACTGCAGCTTTGCAGAAGTGTGCTCTTTTGGTTTATCAGAACAGTAAAACCGGATACATCTAGTACTAGAGGTGGCATATTCCTGTGAGGATTACAGGAGGAGAGAGACAGATGAAGAAAAAAGGAAAAAAATAGATCTTGGGGAATTAGAAGTCCATTCCATCTGCATTCATGAAGGAATCTCAACTTTTTTTCCACCTAGACATACAAAATGGTTTCTTAATTTCTTCAAATATGAAATGATCTGTTACAGATACCAGCGATTACTTAATGTAATTAAATGCAATGGAATTAGATATATTCTGTTACTCTGAACATAATCCTAGCTCTTCAATATCTCTAAATTGTATTTAAATACATACTCAGAACCACAGTCTTTTTTGACTGAGTAGAACCTGGTATAGCAGTTACAAGTGTTATAATACAGTTTTGAACAAAATTCTATATGTTTAAATTAGATATGACTAATTTTTCACTTTTTTCTTTTTTTATTTTTTTGCATTTAAGTAATATTTGGAAAATTCTCCAGCTGTTGTATCGATGGCCTTCATTTTCATAGAGTTTTCAGAAGAGTAGAGAAGGAATATGTGATAGGGAAATCTGTCCACTAAATCTTTGTGTCCAGAATGATTTGCTATGACAGCAGTCCTTTGTCATTATGCTTTGAAGTGTGTATTTCATTTGTTAATACGGGAACTTCTAGGGAAAATTCAATTGTTTGGGAAAACATTGTGTAAAAATCAGTTTAAGGGTGAAATTTGTAGTTAAGGATGATAGTGGTGTCATCGATACAAAAGAAATTACTTCTAGTAAGCTTCTATGGAGGTGACAGCAGTTCGGGGGTTTTTTTGTGTTGGTTTTCTAAATACTCTTAAATATTATTGTTACGGGTGCCCCCCAGAATCTCTCAGTGTCACTTTGTTACTTCTTTCTATGAAACCTAGACTAGTGGTGAAAGAGAAGGCATGTTGTGCTTTTCATAGTTGGTAGTGAATTGAACCTTTAATTGCAGTTCCAGAAATTCTTTCCAGTGTTCCAGCCAAGGAATAAGCAATCAAGTCCTAGTTGTTATTACTATGTGAGTACTAATCAGCTACTTTTTAAAGTAAAATGTTTCTTTTTTCCTTGTAGCTCTTGTATCCTTTCAATTTTTATTTAATATCTTAAAAAGTACCAAGGAGTAAAGTGGATTTTTTAAAATCAACCTATGTTCTAGTAGCTGGTAGCATTTAAAATAAGGAAATCTCCAAGCTGACACTGGAGGCTAGCCATGTGAAAGGACAAGGTGCCAACTGCATGAATTATTTGGTTTTCTGGCAAATAGCTTCTGTATACACTCATCCCTAACTCAGAAATAAATCTGGCCTGCGGTAATTCCTGCTTTTATGAGTTAGTTCAAGTTTAGTTCTGAAATCATGAAGCATAAGTCACATCTGTAGTCAAAATTGTTGCTCTTTGACCATTTTTGTAGTTGCACAGTGGGGTCAAAAGCTCTTTTGCTATTCAGGAATTTCAGTCACATTTTAAAATAAGCTCAGTTGCAACTGATCATCATTTTCTCTCATTGCTAAGCTATATGTTGAAGTATTCAGCTTTAAAAAGGCTTCTAAAGATCACCTCTCATGAGGTTTAGTGGTATTTCTGCATAGGCCCATTCGTAGACAAAAGGCTTTACTCCAAAGAAGGACAGTGATGGTTGGAATTGTTGTAGTTTTGTATTAGAATTTACACAAGCAGTTAAAAATGTGTTAGAAAAAAAAAAAGTAACAGATGTTTTCTACTATTAGTAAAGAATGTGCTGAAAATGGAGTGATCTTTTCCAAGGAAATAAAGTGAAACAAAAGAAATTTTGGCTTAAATTAAGACTCATAATTTACATTAAGTGAAAGGAGGAAAAAAAAGAAAGACAGTAGATTGTGATTATTATAATTAGTATCTATTTAGAAATGACCTGCACCTTTTTCAGTGGGGAGACAAATATTTATGTTCTGTAATTGTTTGTTAATGGAGTTCTTGATCTCCAGCTATTGAATGGCAGCAGCCACAATCACAGAATCAATGTGTCCAAAATGTCACATTTGCAGACTTTTTTTGTTAGCACACCATTGTTGTAAGAAACCACGTGTTAAATCTTTCTTTGTTTTAAGACAGTTTGTTAATACATGAGACATCAAAATTTCAGTGGACTATTCATCAGTTAGGTGCAAGGAAATTTGTCAGTAGATGATCCGGTTGATTCAGTTATATAACATCAAGACTTGATTTTTCAGTAATGTATAAGAATCACTGTTCCTATAAAACTAACATTTTTCTGGCTATCTCTAAGAATTCCATTCTTGCAGTTGTTTGTTTGTTTGTTTGTTTTTAATAGAAATGTGCTGCAGATGCTTTTATTTAGAACCAGTAATTGGAGTCCTCTGAGGATTATTAATGCATAATAGTCAAAAGTAGTTACTTATTTGTAGGAGAAAATCAGGAGAACCCACAGTCTCATTTGTGATTTGTGTATGAGATTAAGTTTTCAATTCTTTTTGGCAATAATTTTGAAGTGATTGCTATTTTTAATGCAGTCATAACTTAATGTTTTTGTCTCCCCGGTTCACATCCTAAAAAGAATTTTATACATCAAGACTTTAAAACCTGATAATAGCAAGATAAATCAAAATACTTACCATATCAAACCACTGATCATTTAAACACTATCACTGTTATTTGGTCATTACTTTGTACATTTACATATTATTTTCAGTTGGATTAAACACTTGCAAGATAATTTTTTCTTCAAGTTGGCCTTGCAGGATTATGCTCAGATTGAAAGCTGAGAGTAATGTGCAGAATCTTTGCAAAGTCATTTGACATTTCTTTTTTTTAATTTGACTCCTGCAAAGAGTGGGTTTCGAGTGTTTATCACATATATAAATTGTGTGACTGCTTTTTTCTCTGAATGCCATGTATGTGGTTAGTGAATGACTTTGTACTTTAAAATATTTAATCAATTATTAATTTGGTTATTATAGATGTAGAATCAAGACCAAGTACAAGGTCATGGTAGATTTGAAGTGGGATTCATCCTCCTTTTCATGCCATGAGGTATTTTAATCACAAGACCATCATTTAACATAATGATATGCACTACTGCTTCTAAGAATTCCTCATAAGATATGTGCCTTTATGCCATAGTATTGTGAGCAGATTTGTACAGCAACCTAATGAGCAATAGACTGGACACAAGACATTTTAGAATATATATTGGAAAGTCACTAAACAGAAGGTTTTATTAAAAGATTACATTTTGAAGGGAATTAAAAAAGGCCCATTTCATTAAAGTTTATGCTTTTTTTATCATGTGCTAAGAAAGATTTTGAATATTCTGTATTGATAAATGATTTTCAAGACTCAGAGCACAGCATTTCATGCTCTGAAAATTGAAGTTTTGACTGTGCTGTGTCTTCTAATGTTTTTGAACCATATTTAAGTGCAAGTCTGCACATATGATAGTGAACTTCCACTTCCTGAAAGAATTGCTTGAAGGATAGTCCCTGACATATTTTGGCTCACATAGTTCCTTTATTTAAAAAAAAAAAATCCTGGACAAGGGAAACTTGGCAGGCAGTCATATTGGAAAATAATAAACATGCCTCTGCCAGAAGTGTTTGAATTTGTTACAGTCATCTGGTCAGGACTAGTAGCTGCTTAGAGAACTATGAATAGCAACAGTAAAGGCAGAGGAACAATTTTTCTGCAGGCACAGGGTTTAAATGATGATTATTTGGAAGACTGCCTTTGTCATCAAAGGGTTGGAAATATAGGGGTTTTTTTTTCTCTTAAAGTCTTTTTCATGAAGAAATCAAAATCTGTTTATACAACGTATAATTAAAAGGTTTTGAACATTGATTTTAGAACAGGACAGTGCAGAAACACCCCAGTGACAGCAGTGAATAATTGTTCTGGCCAAAACCAAGAGAGAAAATAAATAGCTTTACCTGTGTTTTTGTATTTCGAGGTGGTCTGGTTTGGATAGCAATTCTTTTCTGCTTTTTCAAGGGGAAATTTTTTAGCTCTGAAAAGGCTAGAGCCCTGGAAGTTTTAATAGTCAGCTTCTCTTTAAGCTTGCACAAGATTTATTGTTATTTTCTCTTAACAGGAGGGTTTCAGGTGGTTTCCCCAGTCCACACCCATAACTTTTAATACTGTGATGTAGCAGTCACCTGTGTGAGAAGTTCTGCTGGGTCTGTGCTTTGCTGTTGATTCACTTCATATCAAAAGTAAAATAAGTCTATTCAAGTTAATTGACTTGGATTTGAAATAATCAGCAAGTGTTGGCCCCAACTATATAAAATATTTTTAAGCACAGATTTTTCCCTCTGATTATGGTCCGTTTCCTCCAGTTGTCCAGTTGTTTGAATGCTCGCTGGAAAAGTAAGAGCAGTCTCATGGCTAGGGTGCTAGAGTTCACATTTTGGTTTTTCTGTCAGTTTCCTGTGAGGCTTTGGAACATGCTTCTAATATCTATAAAAATATAAGTAGAAGTAAAGTCCTAATTTATAAGCAGGTACAGTGCTGCACTGGTAATCTAACCTGAATAATTTGAATCTATGTTGTCCTGTTTCCACCTTTTGGTCTAAATGCAAATAAGGAAATGTGTTCTTTTCTTCATTGTCCTGAACTTTGCTGTCAGTACTTCCAGGTTCTTCTGTTTTGCATGCCTGAGCGAGTTCAAGTGTTTCAGTTTTTTCTTAAACTCATTATTAATAATTTCATCATTATTGTTCAAAGGATTGAGTTAAACCTTTCTCTCAAAAGGACCAGGAGCTGGGACAGTGAAATAAATATCATTGTCCAGAATAGAAGTGAAACCATTAGTACTGGAAATAAAGTGCACATAATTTCAAATCTAAAACATGAGAATGGGAAAAATTCTCTTCCGTGGTACCGGTGTTCTCAAGAGATTTTTCTGAACTTGGACTGAGGCCTCTAGTTAAGTAGTACTCATTGCTTTACAAAACTGTACATCCTGAGAAATGTTTTACTTTGAGAAATGTTTTATTTCTTTCGTAAAGGAGCAAGAGATGATGGCGACTTTATACTTCAACCGCCTAAAACCATTTACTAATCAGTAGTCTTTATGGACTGTGAGTTAACGGCAGCAATAGCTGTCCAACAGACCTCAGGGACTAAAAAAACCTGGAGCTGTGATTCCTCAGTGTACTTCTGAACTTGTATAAACTCCTTCATCTGTCTCCTGATACAAGATCATTAGTGTGAAGTTGTTGCATGGCTTCAGCAACATGGTCTTTCTTTTCAAATCTTGGAAATGTGAATAATTGCTTCTGAGGAAGACTCATAAGTGCTCATTTAAGGTGTGTCTTCACTTAAGCAATTAGCAGTAGTGCTTTTATGGTTCTTCTCCCAAAGTGTTTCATATAGTTTACTTTAACAACCTACCTGTATTTTCAGATTTCGTCAAGCTTACCGATTTTAGGAAAAATCACAGATTGAAATTCAAGCACATTTTTTACTCAAGCTTGTGACTATGCAGCTCAAATTATTTTTGGGGCTTGTAGTCCTCCAGTCATCTGGCTGTAGTTGTTCTCAAGGGACATGTAAGCTGACAGTACGTGCTGGTAAACTCTCTTAGAGGATCTCAGCATGAAAAGTAGAACATACCACTAGAGGTAAATGGATGAGCAAAGACGTGTGAAGGTGCAGAGTCACTGACTGGTGTTTTACAAACACCTGCTAGGTGCATCTGAACACATGTGAATAAAGTAAAAGCTATTTTTGAAGAGATGAAAACTATTGCTTCTCTGACAATAAAAAGAAAAATATGTTCAGTAGCGTCTAGTTCTCTTTGTTTTCTTTTGTGACTGACTTCTACAATTCCGGTAGTTGTAGCGTGGGGAAACAGTGGTTTGAGAAGGTTACCATATGTGTATTCTGCCACCAGCTGAAATAAAGAACTAATAATAAATACTTGTTTTACTGTAAGCTCTTGGATAAAAGGCAATGAGTCCAATACAGAAAATCAAGTAATATGGAATAAACTGGTATCAAAAGTTTAATAGTTTCATTAAAAATTATATTAAAAACACATTAAATTACCTTTCATAGTTAATCTGTATTGCTATTTGCAAGTTTTGCCCCTTAGTGTGGTCAGGAGACTTTATCCTGTTTACTTATTAAGTGTACAGTGTCCTGAGAGTTCTGTCCTGTCCACATTGCTTCCTCTTTTAACTAATCTTTAATTTTAAACTCTCCAGCATGCTTTTTGTTATTTTGGTTTTTTTCATATGTGTACTAGCCCTGCTTTTGAATGAAGACCCTTAGTCTAGATGGACCTTTCATTAATGCAGTGAGGTGTATTTGGTTTGGATGTTGCTATTCCAGTTACAGGTTCTACTGAGGAGCTTAATTAAGTCCTCTGGGTGTCTTAAATGTAGATGGCCTCCATCCTATTACTAAAATATGCAGCTTTTAAACAGATTACAGATCAGAACTGAGGATTTACTTTGGTGCAACTGGATAGTGATGGTGATTTTCTCAGTGCATTAGAAAAGCAAATTCTTTGTGTTCTTTAAACATTCCTGTTGGCTTCGATGATCCATTCAACTCAAGGCTTAATATAGCAAGATGTGGAAATTTTATATTAAACTTGTATAGGTATTTGATACCTTTTTCTGAACATGGTAATTAGCAGACGTAAGTTTTGAAAACCAGAATCAATAACATTCTCTTAGTGCAACTTTGTACATGGTTTTGTATAATACATACTGTTTCTTGCCATTTTCAATTTAAGCAGTTTTTTTGCAAAGTCAGACTTCTAAGAATAATTGCAGCAATTTCAGGGGACATAAAAGAAAGCCTCTTGGGAACCCTTGTTTTGTGATTTGTCATTTTAACTTTGTTTTCAAATGAGAACCAGTTCTGTAGTTGTAGTTACAAAGAAACATTCAACACCAAAACTAAGTCAATCTAATGTGTGCTTGAGCTGTCAAAG
The DNA here is from genome assembly GCA_008694505.1 of Cyanoderma ruficeps. Taxonomy (NCBI): domain Eukaryota; kingdom Metazoa; phylum Chordata; class Aves; order Passeriformes; family Timaliidae; genus Cyanoderma; species Cyanoderma ruficeps. The sequence goes on along the minus strand of VZDJ01000101.1, from coordinate 95,740 downwards.
AGCCTGAAACAATAGCTCTTAAAACTATGCCAATCTGAGTGCCAATAGTGGCCGTCCAGAATGTCAGAGCACTTTACTGTTTGATTGTTCATTGAGCTGTAGAAAGTAATACCATGTTTACATGCATGTTACTTGCATTTTGAAAAATATAGAGCCCAAACAATCTGATAGTCAATAAAATGAATAAAAGAACATAAATACGTGGATATTATTTAGAATCTCTTTTCTGAAACAAGTTTTGTAAAACTTCAGCCATGCCAATATAAATCAGTATGCTTCATACGTATGGTAATTAATTATACAGAAAAAATACCCCACTCCTTTTTCTTTTGTTTCCTTTTTTGTTGGGCTTAAGGCTAACTGTGATTGGATGGCTTAACCATTTGTTAAAGTACATTTGTGTAGAAACTGGAGTCAAATGGAGGAAAAAAAACACTTAACTAAAGTACTAGACATTGCCATAGACCATTGGCTTTAGATGACTCTGCTTTGAACAGGGAGGTTGGACTAGATGGTGTCCAAGGTGCCTTCCAACCTCAGCTCTTCTGCCAATCTGTCACATGACAGACATTTGCATTTGATATACCTCCACTAAAAAATGGGTTTATCCAACAAGTTTGTATTTCAGTTTTTCTTGTTTTGTTGAAATATTTTATCTCATTCTATTCTCTTCAATTAAAAGAAAGAATACTAAAGTAATTTCTATGTAATCTGTATTAATGAAGCTCTTTTTCAGTCATGAAGGAATATCATCTATATATATCAATTTCATCAAACTTAAGATGTTTGTTCTGCACCTACTTGAGAGAGATGGTCTCTGTCACAAGATGTATTTAGAAAAACTTTGTAATTCTAGGTCACTTACTTTACCAATTCTGTGGTTTGGTTTTCTTCTAATGTCTTCATCAAACCACCCCACCACACACTGATATATAATTTGTGATTCCCCAAAAATGGAAGTGTAATAGTTATCCTGTTTGGATAATGGAGCATAATTTCATCCAGGTAATATAAGGGAGAAGCTCAATGCAGCTACCAGAGGTGCGCTCTAGGTGCTTGTGATGAAGTGTTACAGACTTCTAAGCACCGAGTTTCAGGAGAGACATGATATTGAGTAAATGATTAAATCTTCAGTCACAAAACAAAGGCAAACAGCCAACACTTAGTAAAATTTGCATTGTTCAGATTAGGTTGCCAAAATGCATTTGACTATTGGCATTTAATAGCTCACTTAGCATGCAGAGTATCCCTTCAGAAGATTTAAATTGCCAACTTGGTGGTCAAAATGAGTAAATTAAACTAGGAATACTGCAACAGAAGTGAAAAGGAGAAAAAAAAGTAAGTAAATAAATCTGAGTTTGACAGAGCTTTTTTAGTCCCACAAGTGAAATTTTAGAATGCAGGCATTTCAACCAGAATGGTCCTTATTTGAATGAACACACCCACATGCTCTACCTACTATATATAAATAAAATGTGTGTAGTTAGAAATGTTACTATGCTTTTAATATAAAATGTGTCTTGTCTTCAGTTGGACTGGTTTTGAACTCCATGGTAAACATACTCGTGCATATTTTTGCACTTCTGTTTGATATTCTTATTGATACATTTTTTGGTTTTTATTCTTGTACTGCTTCTTTAATTTATTGTTCCTTAGCTGTATGCCATGAAGTACAAGCATACTGGCTCTTTCTGGCCTGTTAAACAATATTCTTTCTATCTGTTGTAAAATTTGTCAAAGTAATTTATTGAGAGTAGACGACACAGGAGAGCTCCTTAAGAATTTAATTCTCACTGCAATGTAAAACTCAAAGTAAACGTTTTCTGATAACTGTATCACCTGATATCATATGCTTTCATTTGTTTTGAATTGTATGTGGTTGAAGAGTAAGAGCTGGAGCTTGATCTTTAGAAAAGTTCAGTAACTTCAGAGGTTTCATCCCTTTAAGGAGCATAAATATTTCACAGGAGAAGCTACTGATTATAATACTTAGTTATAATAAACTATTTTGGTGCCAGTTGACCATGCAATTAAGTTTGTATAAGTAACATGTAATGTTCATAGGATTCAGGAAAGACAGAGAATAGTAGCAGTCATACATAGTTATGTAGATCACTTGGTAGAGTTTGAGCATTCAGACAAGGTGCAGTGTTGTATGTAAGAACAAAGAATGTAAAAGAAGTCCATGGTATGTGAAAAGAATTTCAAGTCATTGCAGACAAATGGCTGGGCTAATGTAATTTTTGGTTACAGCAGAATGCCAGAGGTTGAAGGTAGCATTTGTGAAACAGGTGTGCTAAACAGTGTGACTCTGTGCCAATGCACTGTCAATTATGTAGGAAAAGTATAGGAGGCTTAGAAAAATGCTCAGAACATTTTTTCCTCCTTCTAGAGGGTGTTAAGATAAACTTATATTAGATGGTATCAGGAGCTTGTGAAGAAGTGATGAGAAGTTCTAGTTTAGCAAGAATACCACAGGAAAAAAAATACCTGAAATTCAGACAACACATAAGCAGTGAAGAATTCTAGGGAGAGGAATTTAAAGACTTCTGAGCTGCCCGTTAGAAGAAAGTGGTAGCCACATACAGATCTTTCTAGAATGGTGGCTTTTGACTGGACAACCAGGTCTGTAATGTCCTGGAATACAGACAAATTGAAGAAAGTCTTCCCCTTAAAAAACTTAAAAAAAAAAAAAAAGAACATTAAATATCAGTCCACTGCATCAATATGATTCAGTGCTGTATCAGGGCAGGATTGCTTCTGGTAGGGAAATACTGCTTGTAATTCAGTCTCAGCAATGTGGAGTACTAACTACAGGTGTGCGAAGTAGAAAAATTTGAGTTCCAGCTCCCTGTTGGGGCTCCTTGTGTTACTTCAGAGTTCACTGGCCTGTGCAGATCTGAACTGTATGTAACCAGCTGACCCCAAATACTGGGAGTTCAGATAAAATCTGTGGGTAGGATTGTGCTTTCTCTATCTTTGAGCTCATGAGAGAGCTCACTAGCTTTGCAGCACCACTTTAATGATGTTACCCTGTAGTAACAGCTATGCAAACTGTCAAAGCAAGAGCAGCTGATGCACTGTAAATTTATGTGCTGGTTCAACCTGCTGTAACTTGTGCATGTGCTCATACTTCCAGGGATGACAGGCAAAACATCTTGCCTGTGCTTTCAAAGCATTTGGGCAATCTGTTATAGTGTTTTCAGCTGATGTCACTGCCACAATGGAATCAGAACTTGAAACTAAATGAAACTTTTCCATGAAATGTGTCCGTGGATAATCAGGGTCTCTCTGTCATTTTCTTACTATGGAAGAGAGAGATTAATTTCATAGAGCAGAGGCCTTTGTTGTCTTCCAAAAGCAGCTGTTAGATGCATAATTTGAGTAAATTTTAGCTTGATTAACCAGTTTTTGAGATGTGCTTGTCCTTAGAAATGCACCTTATTAATAATTCAGCACATGCAGGATTGGATTCTTCTGGCTGCGTGTGACCTAAGAGAAGATGCCAATACTGACTGTTCTCACACGTAGCTCAGGGCATAAAGGGCAAATGGCTTCTACCTCCTGTCTGCTCTTTCTGGTTCTAAGAGGGAATCCTGTAGTGAGTGCATACCTTGTAAAATAAATGTGATGTGTCTAGAATTTATTTGCTACTTGATTCTTTCTCCCTTTCAAACAGGATAAGCCATGTGTGGTAGCATTGTGACCAGTCGCAAAAGCAGAGTTTTTTGGTTCATAGGATCATTGTTCTTTACTATTTATCCATTATTGTTAAACATTTGTGATGCTTATTGTATTTTGGCAGATGTTATTTTCTTGTTTCCTTTGTGTGAGGAAACCCTTCTCCAGAAGGATGTAATTGACTTGAGAGACACCTTTTCAGGTAGTGCTGGATGTGGTTAGATCTACTGAAAAATCGGGCAAGTGCATCAGTGTAATAAAGCCACTGTTTGAGTGGCTACCAGTGTAGTTTGGCAAGCTCATTCTAGTTTTATTCAAGCCTCTTTCTAGCATATAAAAAGTAACACTGTAAAAAGCGGCTTCAGGAGAGCACAGCATCAGGCCAGATGTGGTTTGCTTCTGTACTATGTGAAGTAGAAAGAGAAAGCCTCTGCTGTTGTTTCCTAAAGCAATTGTATTTTTGTTCCTGTTAGTGTTAAGCACTTCAACATCAAGTGTTCTGATCATCACAATATTCTTTGAAACAGTTATCTTTATTTCTAGACAGATTGATTTATTTATGGCAATACAAGTATGTCACTGGTATTGATTTGATTCATGGCATTGGGAGACATTGCCATTGCCCTTGTCTCTTTTTGAGGGCATGGGTGCTCACTGCAAAATATGGCTCAGTATTGTTGTGGAAACAGATGTTTCCAAATAGTAATACCCATCCACTAAAAGAAGCTTCCATGCCTTTGGAGATTTCTTATTCAGTTGTACTTTGCACAACCCATGTTGATGTATTACAAGCCAGAATTAATCACTGGAGAATTTTCAAGTGGAATGGAGAGATAATTGTTGTTGTAGAAGGAGCAGCTGTCATCATCACATTTAGTGCAGGATCCTCACCAGTCACAGAAGGATTGGGTCTCTTCTAGACAATGGGCTTCATTTGTTGAAAGTAGATGTCCTTCACTGAATATTCACTGAATTCAGTATTATTCATTTATGTCCATCACAGGGTAACCACTCCAGCTTGAGTGAATATTGTCCTGGTTGAAACCCAGTTTTTAAAAGGAGAGCTAAGAAAGGAAGAAAGTATTTTTCAGAAGATCACTACTTTCTGGCGAGTGCAGCTAGGGGCTTAGTTGAGAGGACTTTATACTCTTTAGTGGCAAACTGTCAAGCACTCTGCATTGCATTTCTCATAAAGCTTAATAGCATAGAATCGGTATTATTTGCTTGGCAGTGTAAGTTGCATTTGATGTTTCTGATTTAACATCACAGGCTTTGATTATTTAAGCTGAATATGGTCCTAACAAAACTTTAAGGAGGTGATGCCCATTGACCATTCCTCTGTTCAAGAAAGGCAGTGAAATGTATAATTTAATTTAAAATTTTACAAATATCACAAAGATATGATTCTCTGCGTGCATTTATGGGGGTTTTGTGCTTCTTTGCTTCGTGTTACGTATTGCTGTAAAGTTTCATCTTGGATGGTAATAGGAGGAAACCTAATTTATCTGGTGACTATAACAGGTAAAAAGTAAGGAAACTTTTAGAACATGATAGAACATATTGAAGTTTCTTAGAAAATGCATCTTGTGGTAACAGCTGGAAATTTCCTCCAACTTAGTCAAATTTGAGTGTATATAACATGCTCCTGTAAAATGTATTTCTAAATTTACATGGCAGGGAATAGCTTTTTTGCTTTCTTGCTGTTTCTGGAAGTAGCTGTTTGTGCCCCTGAAACAATAGAGAGGTATTGTCTATAAAACTGCTGTTTTGATGTAGGATGAGTTACCTGTAGAAGGGGTCCAATCTGCTCCTAGTCCCCTTTGAAGCGGTATGATACTTAACTCATTAGACTGCATGAATCTCATGCTTTAAAAAATAGGTAGGTCTCTGGACCAAGAAAAAAGATCCGTCTGATTCATAGTAGGTCTGTTCTTCTGACAATTGGACACATGGAAATAAAATACTTTATTTTTCCCCTCCCTGTCTTCAGGGAACAGCAGTACAGAAACATCTTTATATAGTCAATGTTACCACAAAGTATGTGATACAAGTTTTGGATTAAAAACATAGTGAAATGAGTCAAGATAGGGAACTGCAAATTAAGAGCCTCACACATATAAATAGGATTCATGGGCCCTAAAATACAGGCAGGTAACAAGAACAGCTCGTGTTGTTTAAACATGCTGTGATAACTAAATGAAGAGCAGTAATTTTTCCCACGTACTGTCTTGAGTCTGCTTATTTTTGCAGTGATTTTTCTTTTGCTAAAATAATTTATTTGGACTAGGAATGTTTTAAAAATCATTTTGACTGTATTAGCTCTATTTGAAGTTAGACAGTCCCTTATTATGTGGTACCATTAGAAAAAGTTACTTTATGCATGTTTATAGTGTACACAGGGGGCTTGTCTACACAATTTTTTTATAAGCAATGAGCTACAAATTGCACTTTTAAGCACTTTCTTAAACTAGAATAAAGGTACTTTAGAAAACAGCCTGTTTTGTAATACACATCCCTAGAGCTATATATCTTCCAGTTGAGTGCAGATGTTAATTATTAGTCGGTTAACCTCAAACTTTGCTGGAACAAAAATGTAAACCTGGTCACGTGACAAGCCACAGTGTTGATTTCTATCATCAGTACTTCTTAAAAGTTTTCTTAACAATAGTCTTAGTTCTTTCTGAATGTTTTAAGTAAATTTGCATTCTTTTGCATGCCTAACTACAGATTGGGGTGGGTGTGTCTTGAATCCTGTATTGGGTGTATTCCAGTTAGATCCCTTTTGTTCCACCTTTTAAAAGTGATTTGATAAATCATAATTCTGACACAGTAACTTTGTGCAGATTTGTTTGAATCTCTAATGCTGAGCCAATTTCTTCAGGTATAATTTCTTTGTGAACTTTCATGTGTATTTGTTTTCCTTACATAGATCTTTAGTTATAAGTATAATTACCAAAACTGGCATTGTTTCACTTGGGGTGGAAAGACATTTTATTGGTGTATGACACTGTCATGTTTTCATTCTCTTTAATTGTTTTAATCAGTTTGGAAATCACAGCTGTATTCTGACTAGTAGCTATTCAGTAAATCTGTCTTTAAATGGCACAGTTCAAACCATACTGACTTTTAGTCGTTTCTGGTATATTGTGATCCCATAGCCTTACAGTGTGAACACATGATTTCACATTGGTGAAATTCACATTCTGCCCATTTATGTTGTCCACCAAATAACTGCAAAGTATATAAAACTTTACTGATACATCTTTTTTTCTTTTTTTTTCTTTTTTTTTTTTTATAGTGTGCAAAAGGGCAGAAATGTGGCTTTCACCTAACTCTGATACAGTTATAGTAACATTGATCAATTGCTCTAGTTTTAGAAATACTTAGTTTGTTTTACACTCTGGATTAATTAGTTCTTTTTCTCCGCAAGAAACTCAAGTCATGTGATGTGGTTTACAAGTGATGAGAATAATAGGATTTGTCTTGAAAATGCAGAACAAATCCTTTTCCGTTCTATTAGTGTTTGGAAGTTACTTGCCTTCTCAGTCTACTTTGCCAAAAGTACTGTAAAATACTGTCTGTCCAGGTTCCTTTAGAAGTAAGAAACATTTAGAGATGTTGTTTGCTTAAATGCATTTGAGCAGTTAGTTAACTGGTATTTTCTTGTATTTGCAGAAAATAATTGTTTTTTATCTCTCAGTGGAAGGGGCACAACATAAAAGCTGTATGGGTGTACCAACCATTCTTTCCCACTTGTAAGAATGTGGCAGTACAGAATTTTTTTTCCCTTTGCTTTTAGAGTAGCTAACAATTAGATTATAGTATAGAATGCTGCATATGCAATCTATTAGCTGACATTGATACTGTATGAAGCAAGAAGTGTGCACAGCTGCCCTGTGTGGTTTTGTGTCTTTGTGTGCTGGCACAGTAAGTTGTGCAGTTATGGTGAACCTGGGGAACTAACACATGTTTAAAGGGGAATTGTTTTGCAGGGCAGGTTTTTAGCCAGGTCAGTGTTCCAGCTCAGTTCCTAGTGCAGAGTTCCACAGTCTTGTTCAGTCTCCAAAGAGAAATGGAGGGCAGGACCAAGAGCAGATGACCTGGACAGCTTAGCTTTCATCTGATTTTGTCTCTACTGTGTAGCCAAATTGCTTTTTTGTGAAGAATGACCTCTTGATGTTATTTCTCTCTGTATAAACACCTAGAAGATGTTTTTGTATTGAAATGCATGGAGTACAAGGAAGATTTTGAGATCTTGTTTGTTTGTTTGTTTCCTTATACTGTATTCTGGGTTTTTTCTTTCTTTTGTCTTTCTTAGAGAAATAAAAGGACAAAAATTAAGAACTGAGGAACATGTATAATGATTTTCCAGATTTGTAAAACTGTGTGTTACTTCACTTCTTAAGTATTGGTCAGGTTAAAAATGGATGGGGGAAAGAAGCTAGTATCTAAACATTGAAATGTTTTCCATTCAGTTCACTATAATCTGAAAACTCAAAGATCTAAATGGACGGTTATATATGCTAGGTTCAAATATGCTTTTATATATATATATATATTTAAAATCTCCTTTCAAATGTAGTGATTTAAAACATGTTTATATTTCGACAGTAATTCATACGTAATATTAAATAAATTTGACGTTTAAATTTAGGGAGAAAAAAAGACCACCAAGGAAGTACTTTGCCTCTAGGTCAAATGAATCAGTGCACCTTTATAATGTAGTTGCTCATATGCTGGTATGGGAAGTAAATCTTCAGCTGTACTATTTGCAGCCAAACTTCACTCATAATTTCACCTTTTGATATGCTTGCTGAAGTTGATGTGTGCAGATGCTGAACATACAGCGCTGTCATAAAACTGGTTTTAGATTAAAGTTCATAAGGAATCTAGTACATTATTCATTCCAACCACAAGGTGACTTGTGCAGTTGTTGCTCTTATAGAGCTGGATTTAAATGAGAGTGTGTATTCACCACAAAGGACAGCATACAGCAGTAGCTGAATTGAAGGTGGTTGTTTGCCATGTTTGCTCATTTTGGCTTGGGCTGATCTTGATTGAGAAGGTTAAATAGCGTGATAGATGTCACTTGTGCCGAGTCCAAATGTTGGTCAGTTTGTGTTTGGTAGACAGTTGTTCTCAGAACTGGTATGTAAGAGCTGATGTTATTTTTGTAACAGCAAATCCTTTGTATCATGATGCCACAAAAGAACCATTAATGTTTTTTTTAGTTCTGTGTGTTCTGGTAATGTCTTGCAGTTTTCTATAGGAATTTTGTGACTTAGCAACAACCTTGAACTTCATTAAATTGATGCTTTCATCTTCAACACACTTACCTTTCGTGTATCTCAAACTTTCATTATTCAGTGTCTTATTGTTAATTGGCTTGCTTCTTTGTATTGTTTATCAAATTGTAGTAAATCATTAGAAGTTTAACCTGAAATATGAGCTACACCTAAGCAACAAATGAGAAATATGGCCTTATAGAACCTTGGAAGTACTAACATAAATTTGGATATAGACTTTTGGTCCTTCTGTGACCTGTGACAAGCAAGAAATGACCTTAGATCATGATCTTGATCTAGACCAGCAGAGTCTGTCAGGTGCTGTCTACTGGTCAATTCAAATTTGTTTTTCACCTTCAGAGAGCCATAGAATGTTTTGGTTTGCAAGGGACATTTAAAGGTGATTTAGTCTAACCCTCTTGCAATGAACGAGGGCATCTTCAATCTTCAGAGTTGCCAAATTTTAACTAGTCCCCCTCTGATCTTTTCCTCATCTGTTGTGGGAGTTCTGGAGTACCTGTTCATCAGTGTTGCATATAAATTCTTTGTTTGAAGAACACTAGAGTTGCAATCACTAAGAAGAGTAAAAATATGCCAGAAGTATTTTCCTTTGTGTGAAACATTAAGATGATTTTCAATAAAGTGATAAAATACTATATTTTCTCATTTTCCCTAGCAATTAGCACAAGGTGCTTAGTGACTCTAACCAATTACTCAGTGAGTAGGCATAATCTTTTTTTATCATCCCCAGTCAAAAATTCAATACAAATTACACATTCATGCTGAGAGGCTTTTTTTCCTTGTAGTACTAATGTATTTATAATTTTTTTTTAAGTTATCTGCAAGTTTGAGCTGTGGTGGTGATACTAACTTATATATGAAAAACAAAATGATAATACTAGATTTTTTTTTTAAGCTTTTGTGGAGTTTCAACAGAAACTATTATGGCTTAAGTTTCTGTATTATTACAGTGCTAAGTTAATAATTTAATTAAGCACAGAACTACTTTGCCATTTTCTAAACCATTTTAACTGTCTCAGTGTAACAAAGGCTCCCTCTGCCTTTTTAACATATGACCTACTCAGCATCACAATAAAAATTCCAGGGGTGGGAATGCTCTCTGTTTACTACAGTGATATTCATCTGCCTCCATGATGAACCTTTCTGTACGCGTTGTTGTCTGCTTCATCGGCATAAATTTCTATCTGCTATGACAAATGGGATATGCATTATGCAAGTGAATCATTCAGCATGTTGTTCTGACTTGCAGATTCCAGGTCTTTATTCTGTATCATGTGTAACTAAGGTTTTGTGAGAGAGTCACTATCAGTTGTACAAATGCACTTTAATAATATATGTGAGGAGTCAAGGGCTTAACTGGTAGCACTTTGTTCTTGCAGTTATTGAGATTTCTGTCCATAGATTGGCCCTGTTCTCCCCCAACAGCAACACCTCCCACTCTGTGGTTTTTTTAAAATCTCTGTTTATCTTTTTGCACCACCTCTTGATGCAGAGTGTGGGGGTTTTTTGTTTTTTTGGTTTTTTTTTTGGTTGGGTTATGTTGTGGTAGTGGTTTTTAGGGGGGTTTATTTGGTTTTTTGTTATTTTCTGTGCTCACTGGATACCAGCAGTAGGGCTACTGAGAACCTAGGGAGGAGGTATCCTTGTACTTTAATGCAGTTATTTCGCTATTGATGCAAACTTTATTAATGCTATTAGACTAAACCATTCCCATTATTGCTCAAATATTATTTTTTTACTGAAAAAGTTGTGAGGCATCTCAGTCACAAAGGATGTAGTCTTAAGCTGAGCCACGGGAGGTTTTGGTTGGACATTAGGAGGAATTGTCTTCACGGAAGAGGGGTGGTTGGCCATTGAAATGGGCTGCCTAGGGTGGTGGAGGAGTCACTGTCCATGGAGGTGTTTAAGAAAAGACTGGATGTGGCACTCAGTGCCATGGTTTAGTTGACATGATGGTGCTTGGTCATAGGTTGGACTTGGTCTAGGAGGTCTTTTCCAACCTAATTCTGTGATTCTGTGGCAATGCCTATGTATCACTGCTATCATAGATTTGGGGAAAGGGAGAAACGGTGATAAGAGAGAATTCAGGTCGGAACAGAGCAGTGGAGAGATTCAGTAGTCCTAAGCATATTTGTGACATTAGCTTAAAATGTGAAACTAGATTGCTGGCTGATTTTTTGAGGGAGACCCTTTGTTTTCAGTGCAGAAAGGTAGGCACTTGTTAGTTGCGCTGTGCACGGAATTTCAGCAATTTAAAATATAATAGCCAGTGAGATGACCTTGTAAAATAGGAGTATTTGACCTGGGTGACACGACATCTGTGACAGATAATTCTGAGGAACACTTCAAAACATTTCTTCAAGAATGCAGATATTGCAGTAAATGTATTGCCTTGGCAAGTGAGGCATCCAGTCAACACAGTTTTTACAGCCACTGAGGGTTGTTGAGTTATATACAAGACAACCACATGAAGTGGTCTGCACAAGGCAAGCAGTCTTTGGATACATACTTTCTATAAAGTGCTCAGATGTTTAAATTTTTTTGCTGTAGCACTGAAAGAGAAAAAGATTTTGTGGTTCTAATGATGTGAAGAAGTAGAACAGCGTGTGTGTTCTCAATTAATGACGGTAACAAGCCTAAGATAAGGATGCTACAAAGTCTGGGCATTCTTTGCAGAAACAAAGGCCTAGAGCAGGCAAATAGCCATGAAACCCTTCAAGTGCTGCCAAAAGACAATAGACTTTACAGAAGATGAAATGAAGGGGATGGATGCCTTACTCAGGGTGAGGAAAGAAAGTAATATGTCAAATGAAACCCTAAAATAAAAAGTAAGATACTTAATAGTATTGCAAAATGTGTAGAAAAAAACAGTAGCATTGGCTATATTACTGAGAGAGCATTCATTTACATATTTTGTAATATATAAAAGAAGACAACATTGAAAGATCACATTTAAAGAATGACAAATGCTGTGCCTGCATTTAGCATCTACTGACTTCTGTCTTGCTTTAGTGGATGTTAAGGTCTTTGTTCACCTGGAAACAAGTCAGTAAAGACCCTGCTTATTAGTACCCACAGCTGAGGGTGTGGCCGACAACTGAGGTCTATATTAGCAGTAGAAGGCAAAAAGCCAAAATATAGATTCTTTTAAAATACCATAGAGAAAGTCTAAAAAGAGCTAGTTTCATTTACTTTTGGTTTCAAGATTTTTTTTTTCTTCTATAAGACTCTTACACTGTCATGTCTTTTGTAAAGCAAGGAGGCTATCTAATATATTGACAGGCAAAATAAAATAAAACATTACTGTAGTGTGATTTCCCCATACTGTGCACTTTAGTGTGAAGGCAAATAAGTTCTAAAAATCCTGAAAATTGCTGTAATCTGAATTTTTTTCTAATGCTGCTGTTGTTTCCACTGTTTAGAACTGTTGTATTTACACTTGCACAGTACCTCTCTAGTTAATCCTGAGTATCTGTTAATGATAATTGTAATTATTGAACAACTGCTAAATTGAAGTAAAGGTTAAAAATTATGTGAAGGAAAAGGAGGTGGTAACATTTTGTGTATGTGTGTGATAAAAACTTTAGAATTGCTCAGCATTTACAATTCTGTTAGATAAATCAGGATTCAAACCACCAGTTTTCAAGAATGTGATTTCTCTAAGTCATGTATGGAGCTGCTCCATCTCTGACTGCATTACAGAATAGAGTTTGGCTGAGGATGCGTTCATGGCATACCAACTGGTGCTGTTGCCAGATGAAAATTGTTTCCCTTGTGTAGCTGCTTGAGAGATCCTGACATGAGAATCTTTAGGAAAAACTATGAATAAGGATTTGAGGTATGTGCAGTCTCAACTTAAAAAGCTTTGATGGATTAGTGCATTTTGTGCTTGCTGTATGCTTGCTGTAGTTTCTCCCCAACATGGAAATGTCTTGAATGTTCTGCACCTTCATGCCCAACCTTTTTTGTAAGACTCAGGAGCAGGCATATCATTCATTAAGATGTTTTTAAATAGGTTTGTTGTAAAGGATAGTATTGTCTCCCACATTGTTTAATTATGTATTAACACAGCAAGCGGACAATATTTATACCATTACATCATTCAGTGTAAGCTATGGTAATACGACTACTTTATTTTAGTCAAGCTTGTGGTTACATTTATTAATGTTGCATTGAAAGGTTTTGTTACTTTGGTGATTGAGGCTGTATATTGTTTTTATTAAGTTAAATTGGATAGACTGAAACTTCTATTCTGAGCAAAGGCTTAAAGCAGAGATTTGCAGCTGTAACTCCCTCTGAAGTTTTCTGGTGCAGTTAGGGATCACAAGGTAGCAGGAAGGAGTCTGCTAACACTAAGACTTGCTTTATTTTGTTACCTTTACTGTCTGACATAGTATGTTTTAGAGGTTGACATCCAGAGGATCATTTCTGTTAAGTGGTGTGTGCTGAGCCAGGCTTGGCCAACAGCAAAATTCCCACCCAGCTGCTTGCTTGAGCAACTCACCACCCCCAGTCTGGTAATGCAGTGGGGTAAAATAGGAAAAACAGAAAAACAATAGGTTGGGGTAACAACAGGGAAATTTCTTATTAATTACCATTGCAGACAAAACAAACTCTGTGAAAAAAATAGCTGATTTATTGCCAACTAAAATCGATTCAGATTGTGAGAAACAAACTCAAAACAGCATACCTTTCCTCCCCCTTCCCCCAGGCTCAGCTCTGTTTCTTACATACCCTACCCCTGCCATGCAGGCTCACATGGAGAACGGCAGGGAGATTGTAGCCAGTGCATAATGGTGTCTCTGCCTTCTTCCTCATCATGTCTTTCCTCTGCTCTGATGTGGGTTCTCCAAGGACTTTAGTTCCTTCAGGAATATCCTTGTGCTCCACTATGGCATCGTCCATGGGCTGTAGGGGATATCTGCTATTGCATGGAGATGTTCCTCCTCCACTTTCCTCTCACTCTGGTGTTCCTTTCTTAAACATCTTCTCCCAGAAGTGTCCCCAGCTTGGCTGAGGGACTCAGCTGTGCTCTGCCGTGTGTCTTGGGTCAGGCTGTGTCCTGCACAGGGCAGCCTCTGGCCTCTTCCCACAGTAACCTCTCCTCTGGCAACCACTTGCCACATAAATCTGGAACGCAGAGTTAGTAAGATACTAAGAGCACAGTTTATTTCCTGGGTCATGCGATTCTGTCTCCTCCTGTTACTGTCACACACCGTGTAGTCATTTCAAAAGCTTAAACAGAAGTTTGGAAGACATCTGTAGTAAGGAAGCACTCCCTAGTAACTTGTTGCTTGTCTGAAAATTATAAGCCTAAAACATAAAAAGGTTGTTAAGAATTTCTTTAATGAAATAAAAAGGTATGTGTGACAAGGAGGACCATGTATTGCAGATTTGCTTATGGGTAGCCTAAGAGCAATGCTTGTATTTGTGGAGCACATGCTCCAGCTTTCATTGGCTTGAGGTGTGGGCTGAAATGACAGTTGTCTGCAAGTGAGAGATCTTAATGCAAATACAAAACCAAAAATTTCAGGAAGTATTTATAGAATTATTTAGTGCTGTTTGAAGAATACAGAAAGAGAAAACAAACAGAATGTGATGTCATTTGATTGTTAACATAAACTAATGTGACTCATGAGAGTGTGTATACTCCATAGTGTGTAATTTTGGGGAGATTACACAAGCTTGGTGTTGTACAGGAATTTATAGTCAAGATTTCTGAAGAGTGCCTGTGAAAGATTTTGCTGATGAAAACACTGTAAACCTTACCACAAGGCCAGGGGGGTTTTTTCCTGCAGTTTAGAGTAAAAAATAATTTTTGGCAATAATTTACGGTGCTTTTTCTCTAACTAGCTCTGTAGCTTACAGGAAAATACCTGTTGAACAAAAATGTTTCAGTTGGTTTTGTGTGACATAGGACTAAGAGATGGGTTGTGGCTGGAGTGATGCACAAACACCGCAGTGTTTTAATAGGCAGCTGAGCCTCCTGTAGAAGTGGAACTTAAAGTTCAGTTACCACAAACTTTTTCTTTGAATATCTATCTGTGCACCATTCTCCATTTACGTGTGACTTGTGTTACTTGCGCCAAGAAAGACGAGCGAGACAGAACTTGTGTGGCAGTGTCAGTCTTCAATAAATGGTTGTGGAGGGTAGTGGAAACCAAAAGCTGTGTGACTGCTCTGCTCCCCCTTTTTACTACTGACTTATTCTTTCATCTTTTACAGGATGTGGTCAAGTACACCTCATCAGTTTACCTGGGACTAGTAAATACACTCTTTTCTGTTCAGCTCTGCTTTGGTCAGTGTGGTCTAGCATAGTCTGCCTGTGTTGCTTTCATGTGGTTGTGTTTCTGACTGGAATAGCAGCTTGGACTGTGCTGCCTGTGCTGCCAGCCCGTGAGTGCCAAGAGCACGATATGATAGCTAGAATATGTATTTGGGGTCAGCTGCATTTGCCTCCTTTGTGTGTTTTAGCTCATTTTAGCTGGGTTCATAGTGATTTTTGACACTCATCCTAGAAATAGTTACTGATATTGTCCAGCTGCTAACATGAATAATTGTCAACAGAGGAGGCAAGAATAATATTTTGTATGGGGTTCATTTTATAGATGGGTCCTTAATAAGCAAGTACCTGACCTCACCTTGTGTGTCTTACAAAGAAAATAACTATGGCTGTTTTCATCACTCACAGTTATGAAAGAAAGGTTTGTACATAGCTTGTCTTTGCTTTTTGAGATGCTTACCTTCTTTGGTCTTCATTATTTCTGAAGATAATTTTAAATTATCTTCTGCATCTCTGCACTTTCCTGGTTTTAGTTGGACTGCATAACAATAAATTTCTTGAGTTATATTTCAGTTATTTTTGCTTGCTGATAACAGTAGGGAATAGATGTTCCTTTCCGATGAGGTACCTCTGCATCCTGTAAATGGCTAGGCTTATCAGTAGTACTTCTGAGATTGTTTTCTAATGTCTCAGCAGGGATTCAGAAAAGATCCATCCTAATCAATTCCAGTCAGGAGGAGATAGTTTTATGGAGATAATCAGAATATCTTTGTTGAGTCAATGTATTAAATAAACTGTTTCAGCTTTTATGCTTTTTCTTGGGGTTTTCTCACTGTTTATGTGTAAAAAAAAAAAAATCAGTGCCTCTCTCACATACTAGACTAAAAAATATGTGTTAAAAATTCTTCGTAAGACAAAGATAGTAGCCTTGCTTTTGGAACTTACAATTGATGCTTGCCATCAGCAGTAATTCCCAGTGTACATTCTAGCCTGAGAGGTCTCAAAGGTTATTTCTTCTTGGGATACTTCATAGTTGAAAGTATCCAGTGATCTTCAGTTTTGTGTGACTATGGCATTGCTTGCTAGACTGGAGAGGACAAGACTTAGTGAACCACATGATCTCTTAGACCTAATATTTCAAATTATTACAACAACTTAAGCTTGGTGTAAAAGCTGTCGGTGAGCAACATAATTGCATGGATATCAGTTGGAGATGTCAGTAAAAATCAGTATTTCAAATGTAATTTTATTTGATGTTACCTTTACCAGAGAGGAATTTATCCTTTGGAAGATACCAAATTCAAGGAAGTTGTGGACTTCTTGCTCAAATCTCCATACTGCCCAGAGATCTGCTTTTCTTTGATCTTTGTTTCCCACCATAGCTCAGGGTATGACACCAATGTGCATCCAGTTATGCACAGGTTTTAATTTAAAATTGCAGACAGAAAACCCAGCTCTTCTCCTTCACTAAGGATCCTTGCATATAGACTGAAGAGCAATCTAATTGCAGTGAGTCAAAAGCCTCATTTTCCTAGTGGTGTTTTTTTGGGTTTGGTTTTGTTTTATTTGTTTTGGGAGGGTTTTGTTGGTTTGGTTTGGTTTTTTTGGTCTTCGTAAGAGTTAGAGGTATTACATTTTGCAAGGAACAGTTACTGGCTAAATAATTATAAATAACCAAACATTCCATTTGGATTCCAACAAATGTAAGAGAAAGATTTATATTTTTTTTTGTCCCATTTACAGATGCTACTGAAATAAGTGTTTTCTTACACCCTAGGGAAAGACTGAAAATGTTGGCACAAATATCTAATATTATATGTGAAATAAGGTCTTTGCAGTCTGTTCTTGATTATGTTTTGAGGATACCTTGCTACTGCAAGGCCTAATTTCATTATTCTTCTTCCTCTGACATCCAGTATTCTCTAGTATCTAGGACTGCAGTGTGTGTAGTTCTCCCTTTCTTCTCAGTCCTTGTGAAAAAGCTAAATTGTTTCATGACTCTGGGAGAAGATTGAAAGTTTCATTTCATCATTGAAGAAGTTACATTATTGTAATATACTGCTGGAGAACTCTTTGAGATTAAAAGCATGAACTGTTAGGTTTCTGAACAACTTAGCAAGAGTCTTAAGGAGGAAAGATCTTCCCAAGTTTTGTTAGGAGAGAGATTTGTCTTCATCAAAGCATTACCTTACTTACCAGTCCATGTGTGTTACTCATTTGCTTTGTGTCAGAGGGAAGGAATGGTGGCTATAGTTTCACAGGCTGTGTTAGCACTAGAAAGTAATTTTGACCTGTCCCTTTTTAGTAGCTCAGTTCTGGCAGGATTCAGTGATACAGGCTTGACAAGCCCACCCCAGTGGGCTACATAGCTTAGACTGAAAGCGCCATCTAAGCTCTGCACAAGATGCCCATGTTGCACCTACCAAGCAGAATAGGTAAAGTACTCCTGTTACAACTTGGTGTTGCTCTCTGAAGCCTATTCCTGTAGAAAGGCTGAGATTGCCTAGGACACAGGAGCTTTTATTGCATGAAGAAATTACTTTGAAATTCAATTCTAATATTATTCCACAAATTTTCATTTTTAGAATTGTTTTTACAACAGAATTGTTAGTTTTCTAATTCTCTGTAGGCATCACTATTCACAGTTCATTTTTCAAGTGTTTTTGAATGCAATAGTTTGTTGAAGATACCAATTTTCTTTTTAAGATGGTACTGTCATGTCTTTTGATTTCTAATTATTTTGCTTTACTGTTGCTGCTAAGGGAAAGAAATCCCTTATGATTATCTGATTTTTTCTGTATCCTGTAGTGACACTTGACGTGTTTGTGTGTGTTCTTCTTCTAATAGTTGTCCATGTTTAGTTAGTCTTTTCATTTTACAAAACTGTATTTAAGGTGCTTCTAACAGATTGCAAGTATGTGAAAAGCCATTTGTCTTCCATCTTCTGCATCTCTTTATTAATTCCCACCCCAAATTTCCTAAAATCTCAGGGTTTTGCCATGCTTCTAAATGCTGCTGTAGTCTCTCTTTTACTCCCACACCATTGTTCCCCATGGCTTTGCTTAGCTTCTTATAATGGGATCAGCTTGTTCTGTAGCAGAAATATCACAGCAAAATGTCTGCATGTGGACCAGCAGTGAACTGTTCTCTGAAGTCGTATTTATCTAGATTTAGATTTAATTTTTGTTTTCTAAATTCTAAAGAAAATGTCTATTCAGAATGTTTCCAGCATTGAGTTCTGTTTGTGAGGGTTCTGTAATCTGTTCCTAAATTAAGAATTACAGGATAGGAGCTTTGAGTATCATTTATGAAAAGTTATTTGAACTTTATCACAACTGTACAACATGTTCTCATTCATTATTGAATCTGTCACTTCCACTGATTCTACAGATGTGAAGAAACTGATGAACAGATACAAAAATAATGTCATCTGATCACTGTAAGGGGGTGCTGTAGCAGTCAGTGCTGTTCTAGTGATACAATTTTGTTTCTCTGTATCTCCAAAAAGAAACAGGAGCATAAGATTGACATATATAAACCAATAAACTCATTAACCTTTTCTTAAGCCAAGTTTTTAATTCATGTAAATTGGCAGGTCTGTGTAGCCTGAAATCCTCGGTGGGTAGATGGTTTTTCTCCTTGTGGCTCTGTTGAAAAGCATCCACTAGAATTTTTGGGTTAGTGCAAACCATGGTTGCTATTACTGGAGTCTGGGCTTCAAACTCAAACCCATGATATTTGCTGCATTTTGATGATTATACCTAAATGATGGAAATACATGACTGTTCTTAACAGTTAGCAGGGAGAGACTTGTAATAATGTTGATTTTAAGTAAAAATAGCAGTATAACTAAATATCACGATAAATATATCAATACTATCAAGGATCAAAGTAAGAAGCTGTGTAAACCCAAGTAACTTGACAGCTGTTAGCCCAGTAGGAGTCTTAGCTCAGCAGTAACTTGTTTGCTTTCTTGGCAGAATCAGAAATGAAAAGCAGCTCAGGGTGTGTGTTCTATAAGATTTCCCTCGAGTTAAGTGGTAATTTGACTCCACTCAATTGAAAGCCATGGGGTTTTTTGAACATAAAGGGGGGGACAGGGGAAGGGAACAGAAGGAAATAGAAGGAAACTTTCTTTGTATGTGTCCTCTTTTTTATTCAACAATAAAATTGCATTTTCAGTTCAGCAAGAACTGCTTAATAGCTGCTTAACTTGAAAGGAGCCTGAATTTAAGTACAGTAAATTCAGACTGTGTCACTGTTCTGTTTATTCTGGTGGTTTTCAGTTTTGTGTTCTGAGGTGTCATAAATTAACTATAACTCAGAATACTCTGACAACCATTAAGGCTAAGGTATTTTTTAAAATATGAAAAAATCCATGCTTTTGAAAGAAGTCCATAGCTAGTAGTGCAAATAAAAAGTATAAGTGCAGAACTGATTCTGACTGACAAGCTCTAGGAAGCAAACAACAGAATTTATAAAATTTATGAGGGGATAGACATGTATATTTGTATATACAGAATTTCAGTCTGTATTCCAATATCAAATTTAGCTTGGGGTGAGTTGGTTTGTTCCCTTGTTTTTTTAAGCTGCAGTGAGCATCCAGACAACTTATTCCATGAACTAGTTTGGATTTCCCCCTGAACATGATCCTGGGATACCTTTACAAAAAACCAACAACAACAACCCACCCTTTCCAACATAGCAACAAAAATAATAAAAAAAAACCCAAACTCAAATCCTTCCCAAAACCAACCAACCAAACTTGAATAGAGAAGCTATAGAACTTTAAACATCTATTAATTTTCTGATAATTGTATCAGAATGATGGGAGACTCCTTTATTTCAGAATCAATCCCAAGTACAGCCATCAGTATACACTTAGATTTGTTGGTGACTAGGTATAGAAAATAAATGATTTGCTACCACTGCACAAATCAGTCTGCTCAGTTCACATGCTACTAATATATGACTTTTTCCACCTTAGGGGCAAAGACATTTCCTGCCATATAAAGCTGTTACTGTCCTTTAAAAAAATCCCAAAGCTGTAGTTCTTAGTTTTTTTAGTTTCCCCTTTCTCTAAATGTACTAATTATTGTTTAAAAAACATGATAAATAAGTAAGAATTTTCTTCTCCTGAACTATTTTAGACATGGGCAGAATTCATAGATGATGACTTCAACATTATGAATGCATATATAATTTGTATTTCAGCATTGATGAGAAGGCTAGTTGACTTCCAAGAAGAGTAAAATTCAACTTGGAAAATGTACTTGTAGTACCATTTTTTTGAGCAATTACTTTACTTCTAAATATAATTTGAAGAAGAATACATCTGACCCCAGTTTTAAAAAGAGGCAAAAAAAAGCTATCCTGATAGTGGGATTTTGGGGCATGCTTTTCACAGGTGTAAAAGATTTGCAGGCAGTCCTCAGCCTGAAGGTCTTGTTATTGCTGCACTTTAATGGACTTAAGCTGTCTTCACTGGGTGGCTGGTCAGATATGATTGAGTGTAAATACTTCAGGCAAGCTCCACCAGCTGAGAAATAACCTCAGTTTGAAAGAGTGGGCTTTTGGAAGTCTTTTCATTGGTCTTGGGGACCAGTGGAGTTGTGTTCCCTTTTTGTAAATTCATCTCCTGGGTGATGAAAGCCCAGCCAGTTTTGTTGTCCTCATGCAGGGAGTTCATCCAAACAAAATGCAAAGGGATATGTCCTGCCTGTCATTGTGGTGGTGGTTGTTAATCAGCAACACATGCTTACTGTATTTTTCTGTGAAAGTTTTTCATTGGCCAGTGAGAAGTCATGAATTATTTTGGGGACTGAAAAGGTGGCAAATGGATGCCAGCAAATGCATGCTTTGTTGCATTATGGTGAGAAAAGAACAGGTAACATGCATTGTAGTTGAGACTAGTCCCTCCCAAAAATGTGGTGGGTTTGGGAGGTCCCAGTCCCTATTACTGTACTGCCCTCTGTGAAGGAGAAGCTCAGGCTGTGGTCTAGCACAAAGGTTTTCATGGTGTGCCCTTTCGCTCTACTCTTACTGCAGACCCACGAAGTTGATGTTGTGAAGTGTGTTGTTAGAAGCCTAGAGATTTGCATATACAATAGAAATCTCTGAGGGGTCCATGGATTTTAAAAGTTCACAATTGCCTGGTTTTTTTTTCCACATCCCAACTTACACCTTAAAAACTAGAATACTGAATGGCCTCTTAAGTGCTCTGCATGTTCTTTTTAATTTCTGAGGGGTGGTGTGATGGATACTGAAAAATTTTCACAAAGGTAGAGAAACTGTTAAGCATCCAACATTTGCTCAGTATGCAGTTATTCTTAGAGAGATGTTGTGTTATTACTGGAAAGAAAATAATTAGTAGAGAATTCTGTTGTTACACAGGTGTAATCATGTGTATGTCACGTAATCACATCTGTTCTGTATTGGTTTTGTCAATTAATCAAGTGTGAGAACTGCTCTACATTAGTACCTTTTGTTTGAAACACACCTGCACTTGAATCATAAATTTATCCTGTCTGCAGAACCTGAAAGTAATATGAACAAGTTGAGATGTAACAACTACTTAGAAGAAGAAAAAGTAGTCATTAGAAAATAAATGTTTACCTTTTATTTTTAGGTCAGAAGACTTGTCTCCACTTACATGGTATCTTTCCTTACCTCTATGTACCGTACGATGGTTTTGGACAGCATCCGGAATGCTACCTTCGTCAAGTGGCGTTCAGCATTGACAGGGCACTCAATGTGGCTTTAGGCAATCCATCTTCTACTGTTCAGCATGTTTTCAAAGTATCATTAGTATCTGGAATGTAAGTATGACCTGTCAGGAGTTTTGGTTGTTTGTTTTGAGTATTTTTTTTTTGCAGTTGTACTACACAGAAGCACTTTAGACTTGGGTGATTGCACTGCTAGGCTTTTTTCATTTCCCATCCATGTATGTCTTCATACAGGGTGTACAACTTCCAAATAACTCTTCTCACTTGCTTTGACTTTAACTAGTTAACAGGTTTTCCTAAAAAGCCTTCTTCTTGACACAACCATTTTTCCCTAAATTGTATCCTAATGTCTATAATTTTGCAAAATCTGTTATTCTTAGCTTTTTCTGTTCCTGCTGTTAGAGCAGTACTTTCCATGCAGCATTTTCTACCTCTCTGGGTTATTCTAGGTTCCCTGAGACCACGCATGTCTTGCAGGAGCCTGATTCTAGCTGGCTTTTTTT
>VZDJ01000101.1:22629-73224 GCA_008694505.1 Cyanoderma ruficeps | reverse complement strand
TTTTTTGGTTCATGTAAAATGGCCCCCACAGAGACTCTTAAGTTATGTTTATCGGTCTGATTCTTACAGCAGCACAGGTCAGGAAGTGGAGGCTCTTAAACATACATTTATTAGTCTGTCAAGATGACCATTGTGTTTTATTTGGTGTCGCTTTCCATATTGAATGTTAGCATTTTAAGGGTTCTATTAGTTAATTTTTATTTAACCTGCATAACCAAGGGCTGAAAAATAAGTCAAATCATAATGAGTAATAGGAAAATATCCTGGAAGAGCACACGTAATCGAGGTACATGCATTCAGTTTTTCATCTTCAAAACAATGTAAATGCTAATTTTCGGTGTTGTGCAACACTATGTTTTATTTGCCTTTTTCATGCATTTCTGAAATACATTCTTTCTAATTGTTAACTGTAGGAAGATAATATTTCTGTTCCCAGCCAGTTTTGGTGGCTTCTAGATATTGTGATTCTAGATATTCTAGAACTTTCTGATGTTTTCACAGTAACAAATGAGGTCACCTACCACATTTCTTGATGTTGTTCTTTTTGTGAGAACTGTGTAAATTGTAGTATAGCTGTTCATGTCAATAGTGAAAACTGGGCAGAGTAAACTCTTGATGACAATCTTTACCCGAATAAGTGAGAAAAGAAGAGGTAGAAATTAGGAGAACCTGCCTATTTTTCACCTCTCTTGCCTTAGAATTTCAGAACAGTCATTACTCAAAGTCAGCTGCTCATTGCCTTAAAGCAGCATAAGAGTGTTGCAGGTATTTTGTTTGTTTGCATAAGAGGCTAATGGGGAAGACCTAAATGAAGCACATATTCATCTTTACCTGAGTAGAGAGACTTGCTTATTTAATACTCCTTATATTAAAATGTCATTGAGTAAATGCCACAGCATAACTGGCTACCTTCTTCTTTTATTTCTTTCTCTCCAGGCCTTTTTATGGTTACCATGAAAAGGAGAGACAGTTTATGAAGATTTATCTTTACAATCCTGCAATGGTAAAAAGGTAAGGATGTGGAAGTATGAAGTTCTGTCTGATTTCCTTATACCTTGAATTAAAAAGCCAGGTTTGAAACAAGATTCACCAGTAACTTAACAAAATAAGAGCTCCAAAGTTATTGTCTCGCTTTCAAAACACTTTAAAATTTTCCAATAATCTTTTAAAGCAGTAGAATGTTAGGAAAGCAATATCAAAACATACTTACCTTTACTTGTTCTGTGTTTACTGTAACTTGTGAACACTTAAACAAATTTGTGTCAGCTTACTTTTCTTGTAACTCTTAAGGAAAGCAATGTAGCTGTCTTTCATATGGCTTCATTTCATCTATTATGAAGTAAATTTTGGTAGGTTTTAATTCTAGTAAAAATTACTAAATTTAATATTTGCTTGAAAAACTGAATAGCTTTTATTAGACAGGTTCTCTATTTCTCAATAGAATAAATTTCTGTTGTATGAAAGGGTTGTTGATTTCAGTCTTACTCTCAAAGTAGCTGCAGTAAATTCAGGAATAAATAAGGAGGAATTAGTTCCCAAGCATAAACTGAAATTCCTTGAGTGTATACTACTACATGCTGTAATTTTTTTAAAAAGATCCAGTACATGATCATAAGATGGATTGTCTGATATTTCTTCTAGAGAAGTGAAATTTTGCATGATTTACAATTTCTGTATTAATGTATGACAGGATGGCTGTTTCAAAATTTGGAGTTTCTCACATTTGAATTGTGATTTGAATGAATCTCACATCCTATCCAAATAAGGACTGACACTTCACTTAAATTATTCCTTTATTTTTTTCCATATAAAACTTTGTTTTTAATCCCATTTTGTTGCATTTAGAAATGCTTAGTGCTTTTCTTTGTTGTATAGTTGTAAAACCATACATTATATGTATCACATATATATGTCAACGAGAACCAGAGAGACTTTCAAACTTCTTGCTGGTGTGTAGGCTACAGCTGCCACAGCTGTTCTGTTGAAAGATTTCCATGCCCTATGGTGGCTTTTGGATCACTTGCAGGAATAGAATATTGTAGGATTTTTTTTTTCAGAGAGTTCTGTGTTTTTTAAGCTCAAGAATTCAAGTATCCTTTGCAACTAGCACCCAAATATTGTTTCATTATTAGCAGAGATCATTTTTGTTCATCTGTTATTGTGAAAACACAGTTCTTAAGTTAGAAATGCAACTAAGGCAAAATTCAAAATGTTAAGTATTCTGTATTTTGACAGAGCCAAATATCAATATTTTTGTACTGAAACAATTGTTTATTTATGTCTTTATTTGTCTTTTAGAGTTTGTGAGCTTCTGCAAGGTGGAGCCATAATGAACAAATCTTACCAGCCTCATGAAGCCCATATTCCCTACCTCCTCCAACTCTTTATAGACTACAATTTATATGGAATGAATTTAATAAACCTGGCTGCTGTCAAATTCAGAAAAGCAAGGAGAAAAAGTAAGGTGTTTATTTCTTAAGACCAAATAATTGTTTTGAAGGCTAAAAACTACCATTTTGAACAAGGTGTGACTAGCTGTCAGGCTTTTGCTTTATTTTGGCTGAATGAGTATCTCTGAATGAGTATTCCCTGAAGTTTGCTTTCTGTGTCAAAACAAAGTCCATATGTAGCTTTTTTCCTTTTTATGCCTCTGTGTGGGGATTGAGGAAGAGCCTGCTTCCTGAAATGAGATGCTGTTTATGAGGAAACATGTGTTCTGTCAGCAGTGCAGCTGTGACTATTTCACAAGATGACCACACCTCTTTGGCAGAAGATGAAAAATTGTTGATATTTAGTTGAAGAATTGATGTGAAAGATAGAATAATAATACTATTGCTTTATTTTTTTATGGTTTTGATTCTTACATCTATTCAAATTCTTTTTTTTGTTGTGGCAGTAGTGTCTTTACAATATTACGGCTAATGATTTTTGCTCTGATGACAGTCAGTGTTTTTAATTAAAATGCTTGTGCTAAAGTCATTTGCTCTAAGGTAAAATTTGAATTATTAGTTTGTGAGCAAAGGAGGCATTTTAAAAAATTAATTTGACATTTAGATTGTACACACTGACATAAAAATTAAGTTTGGTGAGAACATCCCCAATTTTTCTAAATTCTTCATTGCAAAGGAGACATTACAGTAGACAAGCACCCTTTGGTACATAACATTTCATAAAATAAGTATTGTTTGCTTAAATCATAATTGTTCCTCCAGCTAAAGCAAAAGTTGAAAGGAGTGGTGAAATATCTTTCTGTAAAAACACCGAGCAGTAATCATGCTGAATTTCCTCCTCATTTTTATGCATGTATATTCAGATGGCAGTAGGTTAGCCCATGGAGTTTTATAACTAATTCTTGTTCAAAGGAAAATACTCCTTTCATACCCAACAATAGGCCACACTTCTGCTGGTGTCAGAACTGTAGGAAAGCAAAAGCTCTACCATGGACAGAACATCTTCAGGATTTTCAGTCCTGAGGAGGTATAGTCAGGTACCTTTAGTCTTCCAAATACTCAAATCAGCCTTCTGAAAACATGCAATGTGATTGTATCAAAGAGTTACTTCCGTTCTTTTTTCCATAGCTCTTTTTTTCCTCTCTTTCAGATGATAGATGAAAAACATAAGCTGTTTATATTCTCCTTCATCAGTTTATTTAAGGATGAGACCTAAGTCTTCAATGGCAACGGGGGGGTGAAAGAGGAGCATGGGCTGAGACCAGTGGACTTTAACTATTCTTATAGGGAAGAATCCAATAAAAGGAAAAAAATGACACTACCTTGTCTGACTTGATCAGATACTGGCTGCAGTGCTCCTAGGAAGATTCATTCTGCTTTGCATGGCTCCATATCCCACATGCATCAGTAGCCTGCCTCAGTCTGTTGGAGTCCCCAGGCACAGGATCACTCTCTTGCTCCTGGCACAGCAGCCAGGTGACAAATGGTTTGTCCCTGGTGCAGCCTTACAGAGGCACTGCTGTCAAGAGCCTGTCCTTGTACAGCAACCCTCTCTGAGCTCAGGTTGTAGGAGTGGTGTAGAAGGCTCAGCCTGTGCTTACACCTGACACACTTTGCCTGCCTGTTCCTCAGCCTCCGTGTTGTGGGAGTGTGCATTCCTTTCAGTCAGGTATAGCAGGCCAGGCCAAACATTGTTTCTTAGACAGCAGTAGAAGCCTTTGCCAAAAGAAGTGCAGCAAACACTTGCCTTACTTCCCTTGCAGATGGTGATAGAAAAATGAGTCTGGCAATTAGTATGTTTGTTTGTCAGTGTAAGCAAGCAGTCTCAGGAGCCTGTTCATAGTGGTGTTTTCCTCACTGAAATAAGTTGGTCTTTTTGAAGGCTGAGAGAGGTCAGCATGCAGATTTCTAGTAGCAGGAATATTCTGCCTTCATCAGTTCATATCCAGAAGGTGCAGCAGTTCATTTTCTCAAGTCCTTGCTTTATGGGCTGTGAAGAAGGCTGCCTATTCATTCATGCACCACATACCACTGTAACCGTTGCAAAACTTTTATTTTCAGTAGCTGAATCTGCTTCTGTAATATGACTCTGAAAGACCTTGATGTGTCATTGCTACTGTCTTTAAAGATCCTTATATCAAGAGAAGGGGAATATCGAGTGTCCTTGAATTCCTGTCCCTATGAATAACTTCACTGAAGAAATAAACTGATAAAGGAATTTGAGCCTTGATTTTTAGAAGTATATGAAAACAGCAATGGTAGGGAATAAGAAAGGGAATAATGCACTGAAGCTGTTGTGTGGTATTTGAAATGCATATAATTTTTAAAAATAATAGTATATATTTTACCAGTTGGCCTATGATCTTGCATGTAGCTGCTGTGAGATGTATTTTCCTTTAAAATATACAACCGTTTCATCAGCTGAGAAACGACAAGAGATGTTTCCATGCATAGTCAGCTTACATTTTAAAATGGAGAATTAGGTGATGCGCTACACAATAAAAACATGGCTGTGTTTCTTCCTGGACTAGCTGCCCAGGACAAGTCATCACTTCTGAACAGCACAGACAGTAAAGTGTGGTAGGTTTGAGCTGGATCTGTGCAAATGGGATCAGATATTTTGTGTTGCCTCTCCAGAATCACCTGCTTAGGCATTGAAGTGTATAGACCATAACAGCACAGGTGTGACTGAAACATGAGCTGGCTCTGCATGAGCACAAGTGTGTCTTTTCACCCCACTTGAATGCCACATCTTTGTGTGTTTGTATCTTTGTGCCATGTCTGTACACTTAAGAGTCCGATGTAGGGGCAGGGTTTGCAGGAACCTAGTCTGGATGCAGTAAGCTTGATCTGGAACATATGAAATTAAGCCTGCTTGCTTCTCTTTTTAGCTTCTAAGGTTCTTTTGGCATGGTGCCTGTCAGTTGCTTCTGTAGTAACTTGGAGCTTTTTGCTACATGACATATCCCTAAACCTAATATTCCAACTAGTGGAATTCACATTGGCCAGACTATTATGAAGTTTTTAGAACAAAAGTAAATGTTCTAATAAATATTTAATTACTGAAGACCTCTGACAATTGAGTTAATGCAGAAGTGTTTGCTATTGCTGAAAGGTAATAAATTTAATACCAGAAAATTGCTAGTGCGTGACACCAGCATAGCTGAGAAAATTCAAGGTTCAAGCTGGTCTTTCAGGTAGAAGTGGGAGGCTGAGTAATTTTCTGTCTTCTCCCATTCTACCTCCCTCCAACTCCATTCCTGGATCTTTTACTTTATTGTGCCATATCCTGTGTATATTGTCTTTCAATTTCTGAAGACTGAGGGTTCAGGTGGAGACCTCAAGGGAGGTAGGAATTCTTCAGAGATGACTTCACTGGCATGACTTTGGAGCACGCTTCCTTACACGGAGACCTTTGAGCAAACTTAGAGTGTTTTCTTTATTTGTAGGTGAGACAATGTCTGCCCTCATTGCAGGTTTCCACTTACTGCTATTACCATTGTATCTGGAATGTATTGTATGTTCATTTACAGCTCGCAAATAAGAAAAAGGAAAAGTATGAAGTAGAATTTAGTGTTTTCTTTGGCTTCTAATTTCCATTGGGATTTGAACTGTGGACCCAAGAAATTCTGAAGTTTACATCAGACTTTCTGATTTATTTTGAAATTTTCACAAATAGGAGAAGATTGAATTTAGGCTAAGATATGACTAGAATGCAACAAATGTAGTTGGAATAATGTCAGTGTGTTGGAAGTATATTTTTCTTTTTATATGTGTCTACGTGTTAGAAAGAAAATTAGATCTTTTATATGATAGCATAGTTAATGGGTGAAGGTGATATGCAGTGCTATTTTTTCTTTAGGAGCAGGTGGACTGGTAATATTAAATAATAAATGCAGTTATATAATGATGTTTGTAAAAAATATTGCCACATTAATTAATTTCTCATTCTACATTTTTCCCTAGGTGATACATCAGGTGTAAGTAAACATCATAGAACTCATTTGCCAGAAAATTCAAGCAACGTATCTTTCATTGAATGGGAAGAAGATGAAATACCAAGGTCAGCATCCCAGGTTTTTCTGTTGTGTGCCATACGTTCCTATATAGGTCAACCTGCATGTAATACAGAGTTCCAGTCTCTCATTTAAAGGACCCTTAAATGTTTTACATGTTGGGGGGGGAAAAAAAAAGTGATTGTGTGACACAAATTATCATTATTTAGTTTCTCTGTATAGTGTTGGTCACCTGACACTTTGTGCTTTATGGTTATAAAAATCCGGCTGGGCAAAATTTCACTTTCTGGGATTTGGAATGATGACTTTGATGAAGAATGACCAAGCTTAATAGTTATAGAGAATATTTACACGTCAGTTCACAGATTGTGTTTTTGTAATCATCCTTAACTAACGTGACCTCACTGGTGAGGCCACATCTTGAACCTCTGTTTGGTTCTGGGCCCCTCAGTTCAGGAAGGACATTGAGAAGCTGGAGCGTGTCCAGAGAAGGGCAGTGAAGCTGGTGAAGGGTCTGGAGGACAAGTCCTGTGAGAGGCAGCTGAGGGAGCTGGAGTTGTTTAGCCTGGAGTAAAGGAGTCTCAGGAGTGACCTTATTGCTCTTTACAAATCCCTGAAAGGAGGTTTTAGCCAGGTGAGGGTCAGTCTTTTCTCCCAGGTAACAAGTGGGAGGACAAAATAAAATGACCTGATAAAGGGGGAGTAATAAATAATAATAATAAACAACATAATAAACAATAAAGAAAATAATTTACATTAATTTACAATAATTAAAATAATAAACAATAAAGCTGTCAGGGGAGGTTTAGACTGAATATTAATTTCGTCACTGCAGGGGTGGTCAGGTATTGGAATAGACTGCCCAGGAACTGGTAAAATCGCATGGAAGTGTTCAAAAAATATGTGGATGTTGTGCTTGGGGGACATGGTTTAGCACTGCTAGATTAATAGTTGGACTTGATGATCTTAGAGGGCTTCTCCAACCTTAAATGACTTTATGATTTTATGAACAGTGAA
This sequence comes from Cyanoderma ruficeps, assembly GCA_008694505.1. Classification (NCBI taxonomy): domain Eukaryota; kingdom Metazoa; phylum Chordata; class Aves; order Passeriformes; family Timaliidae; genus Cyanoderma; species Cyanoderma ruficeps. The sequence goes on along the minus strand of VZDJ01000101.1, from coordinate 65,741 downwards.
GAACATTAGAGAATTTCAGTTTGTCCATTTCAAATGGTAGCTACATAAAAAACTCAGCATAGAATTTTCATCTCTGTCTCCCATGCTTTTCCTTTTTCCTTGGCAATTCCTACTCTACAGTTTGTGATTTTTAATCATTTTACTTCTATAGTGTCCAAGTTTAGGGCAAATTTGGGAGGAAGCTTCTGAATGGGGTCCCTTTAGAAAGCAAATTCAAGCGGCCCCTCCCCCAACTGGTTCGGGAAAAGATTTCCTTGGAGAAAGATGGAAAGAACTGTTTATTCAACAAGCAAAGTATTCATAAGCATTTGAAATAAATAAAAAAAAGAATAATATTAAACAATAAAACCTCTCGCTGTTCTGAAGAGATGGCAAATTCAGGAATTCCTTGCCATGGGGTGTAGCTCGGCTCACTCAGTCTCTCATCAGTCCCTCCTGCGCTGGAAAATGCCATGTCCTGGGCCTCTGTAGGACACAGGTGTGAGCTCTCAGTGTTTTTCTGGGTTTTCAGTCCAGAGCAGGCTGATCAGTTCCAAGAAAAAGAAAAGCCACAGTCTGGGGAACTTCTCTGCCTCAGCTAAAAAAAAACCTAACTGAAAGCAAAGGAGAGCTCTCTCCCACTGTCCCTGCTGCACAGTCCATGGAATGTGGAGGAGTGAGAGCAATTTCTGAAAACAAACTGCTTCTTCTTTCCCCCTCTTCGTTCTTGGAACCAGTCTGAAAGGTGCAGAACTTAATATCCAGCATAAGGAGAGCAGACAACTGGGGATACAAGCAGGACAAAGAAGAAAATGCAGTATTTCTGGAATTTTGGGGGTTTTGTGGGCAGAGTTGGGGAGGGGAGAGAAACTCACAGTATCTGAAGCTACTTTGATTTGTATAGTTTATCTAGAGCAAGTTCATTCATTTAAGCTATTTGCTGATGCTTGATAGGTCTTTCTATCATCTAGTAATCTTCTCAGTCTTTGGGTGGATCCTGTCATTCTTCTGAAGAGCTTATTGGGCTCAATATGTCACACTTCCTGCTAGTGCAGAATTTGCTTCCCCAGTAGGAAATGTGTGCATTAAACCATATTTCAGGTTTTTCTAGCGTGCAAAAACATGAGCTTGTGTTGATTACATCTGGTTTTCTGATTCTGTTACTACTTTAACGGGGTTTTGAAACAACATTCATCTGATGGTCGTATTGCAGTTTTACTTCTGGTCACTTTATGTGCAGTTATTCTTGGACTGTTTCTTCTTTTTGGCTGTATATTTCATTTACAGTCCATTTCAACTTTTATTTGGCTTGGTTCTGCAAGCCAGCTTACTTAAACATCAAAGGTTGGATCGTAAGTTAGACCAGGATTATCTGATGCTACTTTACACAGATCTGGGGCAGGCAGGTAAAAAGAAAGCAAAGTAGTATTTCCTGGCTGTTGAAACCAGAGAGGGATGAGCTCAGCAGAGGCAAGGATGCCAAGGATGCGTCCTCATGGCTGTAACCACAGGCCTTCTTTCTTCCTCCTTCCACACTTCCATGTATACAGCCAGGGGTGCAGCATCTCACTCATGCCAATCCTTCTCCACACTCACATATGTTCCAGGAGTGGGATGTTAACAATAATGCAGAAAATACCAGGACTGTCCATTTCCCTGGTATTAGTTTGCTATACTTCTGCCAGCAGGAATTTATTTATTGGACGTAAAGCCTGAATACTACATAATATACCACACAAATTCTCTGTGCACCATATGCAATGGTTCTGGTAGCTCCTGATGCACTTTACAGTTTCATTTATCATGCCAATTTGGTTTGTGAGCATTTTAGGATTTATTAGTACAAGATGTTTCTCTTCTTTCTTTTTTCCAGTTGAGAATCTTCTGTTGGCATGCATAAGTTCCTATAGGATCTTTCATCCCATTTTTAAATGTCATCCTGTTTTTATTATTCTGCTTCTGAGTTATCCTGCTTTTGTTTTCTGATACTATGATCTGGTTATGTATCCAGCATGTCTACTGGCTTGCCTTATCAGCATATTTCATTACTACACTGCTGTATTAATGAGATGTAAAGTAAATTCAGACAGAAACTGGTCTATGTTCAGTTCTACACATTTTGTATCGATGCTCTGTCCTTTTTACATAACCAAGAGGAATTTCACGTTTAGTTAGCTCTTAAAATACTGTAATAGATTAGGAACTCATTTATGATTCCTGCAACTGAAAATGTTTACAACTGATACTGTGTTAAACATTCTTTTGTCTAGAAAATTAATTTTTTTATTAAGGGTTTTTTAGTATGGCTGTCTTCCCTGTACTGTAGGACGTACATGCCATAGCAAAGCAACAAGCCTTAACTTTTCCAGTCCTGATTTTAGTCTGTTCTGTATCTACACAAAATTATTTGCCTGTTAAAATTTCTCCTGGATTATTTATGGGAGTCATCAAGTTAAAACAGTGTTCTTGTAATCAAACCCATACTGCAGTGCCACTTTGATATTGCCCTCCTACTTCATTTCCTTTCAAATTCTGAAAATTTGCTTCTAGGTTGGCTTAATGGATCTGTAATTGTCATGATCAACCTTACTGAGGGTAAATCTGACCCAGATAGTATGAGATACCTATCCAAGGAAACACTTCTAATTGTTTCCTGAAATTATTGTGTTTCTATTTTTGCAGTCTACAGCATTACTCAGTAGATGTAAAGCTGCCTTTCTTCCTTTGTTTCTCTTTTCTTAGGAAAGTATGTTCTGTACTCCCAATATACTTACTTAGATATCAACAGCTGTATTCATTTCTAGTTTCATGTGCAATACCTACACAGTCCCCTCACTTTATTATCCAGTCCTCTTCAAGTTCTATCCAGTTCAAGTTGAGATATTTAACTGTTTTGTTAACTGTTTAGCAAAATTCTTTTACTTACTGTAATTTTACCACTTGAAATGCTAGTAGCATTTGGAGCTTCTTCTAAATTTCACTGAAGTTCTAAATTTATTTGCTTGTCCTTTATGTCGGATATGAAGATTGCATAAATCTTTCCATACCATTTAGCTGTATGCTTAGGTTATTTCTTGTTCTGTCAAGAAAAGGTAAGAAGGGAAAAGATAGTCAAATGTTGTTTGAGACCACAAAATTTCTAGGCCTGTCTTGTATTTTTAGTGACTGGGATGCCTTTTTGGACTCATTATCTTTTGTGTACATTAAGAATACATTTTAGAGATGGTCCAACATGTATCTGCCAAATCCGTGCTGTAAGTGGCAGTTAACAAGATCTCTTGTTTAACCAAGCAGTGCCAGTGATTGGGTTTTCCTTAACTTTGGAACATAGTATATCACTTGGCTGAAATACAGTTCTGGATACCTGGAAAATTAAAATGCAAAATTTAAAAGTCATGTATGTAACATGAGCAGCATTTTGTATGGGTAAATGCTAGTGTTGGTTCCTTATTTCAAAAAACATTTGAGAACCATGTCAAAGTTTCTTGGTGACTGAACTCCCTCTTTCGTACTAGAGAGTACCTTGCTGGTCGGCCACCTACCAAGAACAGCATTCAACCCAGCTATGTCCTGTCTTGCTCCTGGCAAATCTCCAAGTTATTGACTCACTGCTATGATAAGTGCACTGTATTAAGCCAGAAACACTTTTTTTTAAAGTAATTCTAGAATGATTCTGTTACCAAGTAGACAAATGTCCAAAATCTCTAGTGCCCAGGAATCCCTGATGTTGTAAGGCTTTTAGGTGTAATACTTTGCAGTGTTATTGCACTGAGACCTACAAAGCCTACCCTAAAATGAGCAGCAGTCACCTGAACCTGGTAGTGCTATCCAACAGTTTTTGACATCAGGAGTTCTAGGCATGAGTCAGATTTTGTTATCCCAATCAGGCAGTTGATAATAACTGATGAAACACATTTCTGTGAGTTCCATTGAGAAAACTTTCTGGTAAACATCAGACTTAAGAGTATCTGCCAGTCAAGTCTACCAATTGGACATGATGTGTTAAAAGCAGAATGACTGGTAGAATGCTTTTGAGAACCACTTTATTTTTTTAAAGATTTTCTATTGGACACTAGCTTATATGGAACTGGAGAGATCTAACAACACTACTACAGAGTCTAGCAGACATGTAATATTGCAGATTTTTGCTAGGTTTGTGACTGTCATAATTGCTTTTCTCGCTTGTCAGCCTGTGCATGTTTTTATTTAGCTATTTGATTCTTTAATATAATGTGCACATTATTTAAGTCACCTGAACATCCTGAAAATAAGGACATGTTTTCTGCCATGAACAGAGTATGGAAAATTATTATTTCAAATTTTACAGTCCTTATCAGCACAGTTGAGTAACACCTTTCAGATTCTCCATGGAGTTAGTTTTTGTCTCTTGTGCTCAGTTTAACATTACAAATACCTCAGATGTAGTCATTACAGAACTTGTTTCCTTAGGCTGTCATTAATATTGGTGAATTAAGATACTGACCTTGTTGATTATTCTTCAAGGTTTTTCAGGGCATTGATCTACCTAGCTGTATGCAGTGAGCACTTTTTAAAAATGTGTTGACTGTAGCCTTAATTCATTGCCTCAGTGTCTGAGAAAACAAATGTTGGTAGTTTCTTTGAGTACAAGTTTCATCCTAAACTATAGTTTTTATCTCAGTGGATAGTGTGAACAAACTATTACTTTTTTCAAAAATAAGGACCATTTTCTCTGTTCTCAAAATAATGTATTTGGAGCTTTTTATACAAAAGTAAAATGGATTTATATTGTAGATTTTTACCTAGAGTGTAGGTATAAAAGGCAATTTAAAACTAACTGGTATGAGCATTCCAAGTAGCCTAGCCATAGCATCTCGTTGTGCAACCCTGATTTATCTTGCTTCTTTGGAGAATAAATTTCTGTTCTCCTGCAGCTGGGGTGCTTCTACACTACATCACTTAACCCTGTCTTTCATATATCTGTATTACCGGTTTTATCTTGTGAACAATTATCTCTACATTCCTTCTTACAAAATAAAACATAGATGCTGTGAAAACCTTTGCCTGGGACTTGCTAGTTCGTCTTTTCTAACCTTGCTCTAATGCAGATATTCTCAAATCATGGTTTTGGCATTACCTAAACCACTACTTTTCTTTGCAAAACTGATGCATGCAATGGGAACCAGGTGATTAGTCTGTTGCATAAAGCAATCTTCTCTAACAGGCCATTTCTGAATCTCTTCCAAGGCATTACAACTGTTAATGATATGAAATAGTTCATATTTTCAGTTAACTACAGATGGGAGATTAGTCATAGGTTCTGACTTCTTCATGCTGTCTTCTCACCTGCTAAAAACAGCCCTGTAGCTGCTGAGGAAATGTGTCTTGATCAGGAAGAATGAGAGATATGATTGCTTTGTGTATTTTCCTGATATGTTGCACACATTTGTTTTAGGTGAGCAAAAGCACCAAACTATTCAGCAGGCCTGTACTTGCCAATACTCAGAGGAAACAATTCCCAAAGCAGCATGTAACCATGTTAAATAACTGTACTTCAGGACAGTTTGTAATGCCACCTCGTGTTTTTGTTTTAATCAACATAAATTGAAATGTTAGAATGGCCACTTAAAGCTGTTTTGCTTTCATATGCCCTTCAATGATTTTCCTGAAGTGAGAACAAATGACTTCTTGACCTTTATGGCTTACCTGGATGTTGCAGAAGCTTGTAGTGCTACTGCCATGCCTTCAACTAGTGCAAGTGTCTAGCAGCTCACCTTGACAAGGATCTTAAATGCCAAGCTAATGAACCAGTTGTATTGGGAGGACATTTTTTCAAGTCTAACAAAGAATTTACTGTGTGTGTCAGGTGTCTTTATTGACTTGTATGTAAGTCTTTATAGTGTGCAGTTTTGACTGCCAGCCCTGTCTTCATCCTGAAGGTGTTAAAGACAGCTATAATGATAAATCCTAGATTTGTTTCAGAAAAAGTCTGTTATTAGCTCAGTGGTTTTAATTTTAATAGTGTGCCATGTAAATTGAAATACTGTAGTTTTTGATAGAAAGGCTCCTCATATCTGTTTGATTTAGAGTTTGGGCAAAAATGAGCTAACTCTTTTCCTTCAAGTTGCTCAAATTGTTTGAATGAGTTGCAGACAAAGAACATGCTTCAAATTAATATTACTGTGGAAAAATACTTAAGTACATTAACATCTACCAGTTTGTTTTAAAATCAGCAATGTTGAATTTAATGTTATTTTTGTAGGAGAAATCTATATTAGAGTCTCTTGTAAGCAAGAAGTCCGATTACTTGGGAAGCTCTTGGCCAGTTTTGTCTTTGGTCTTGATCAGTTCTCAAATCATTGGCCATGCTCTTGATGGGAATGTGGAAAACCAAGACATGGCGTTGTTTTTTTTTTTTGACAAAATGTCCTAGCTAAATGAAGAAAAAAAAATAGAAGACTGTCTTTGTCAGAGGACAAGCAAATGCTTGAGTTAATGGTTTTAGTCATCAAACAAACTTTTCTGAAAAAGGTCACTAAAACACATTTTTCCTTAAACTTTTCAAAAACATTCTTTCTTTCTCTTTCTCCCCAGCCCCCATTAGGTTTTGGGTTTTTTATTGTATTTTGAAAGAGGAAATTAGTGGAAATGGGAAACTCAGAACTTTGATTTTGTATCCTCCAGACAAGTCAGGGCAAGTCTACCACCTTTCTGATATCACTGACCATTCTGTATCATGGTCCCTTTTTGCTTGTTCCCAGAAGTTGTTTTGATTTTGTAAGGGAGCTAACAATTCCTGCAGCCTCGTCCTTCAGTCTTGTTCCCCAGTGATCTTGCAGTTGTTTCTGACAGGACCAAAATCCAAGTTTCAGTTTGCCTGCATTTCCTGTTGCTCACTGTGCACGCAAAGCTCTGTTTGAATCCTTTGATGATTGAACACCCAAAGTGTGTGACATGAAAAGTACACATTTTGAGCATATTTTGGGCTTGTTTCTCAGCTGATGGCATGACTGAGAACAGAGGGCCGTGATGGCAATGGATCATCTTTAAAAGTGTGCATAGAATCATAAAATAGTTTGGGTTCAAAGAGACCTTTAAATGTCATCTAGTCCAGCCCTCCTGCAGTGAGCAGGAACACCTTCAACTAGATTAGGTTTCTTAGAGCCCTGTAACGTGGCATTGAATGTTTCCCAGAGATGGGACTTCTTCCACCTCTTCTGACAGCAGGTTGCAGTGTTTCATCACCCTCATCATAAAAATCTTACATCTGGTCTAAATTTATCCTCTTTCCATTTAAAACCATTACCTCATGTCCTATTGCTACAGACCCTACTAGAAAGTTGAAGAGCTTGGAGTGGATTTTCAGTGTTGCCCTAAAAGTTTTTAAAGAGTAAACAGACTTTTACAATAAACCTGGGAGATGGTTTCTGTTTGTTAACTCCCTCCATGGACTCCTTAAAATTTCGCTGACAGCAACAGGTGAAAGGCCACTGACATTTGCAGATCTGAAAAGGCACAGCAGGAGGGTGATCAGATAATTGTACAACAATCTTGAATCTGTTTCTAGTATTTTAAGTCTCCATCAAGCCAGTTATCCTTGGTTCAGCATGTGTTTGGGTTATTAATAATCTCTTTCTTATTCACCATGCTAAATAAAGAAAAACTCCAGAAAAACTAGTTGTAAATGTTAAAGTGCTCTGTGTTGTTCTGAAATGTGAATGAGAGAGAAAAAATCTTGTGTTTTCTTGGTTCATGATTCTGCCTACACACCTGATCCTATTGGCTGAGTTCTATAGAACATTTCATCTTCTATTTGAGGAGGAGAAATATTATTGTAATTGCTTTAGTACTTGAAGTTATCTACCAGCTCTTTCTCTTCTCACAAAAGAAAAAGCTAAACCCATTAGAGTTGAAGGTACAGATTTCTTATCTAATTGGATATGAATATGATCATTGGTTTAAGGACTTGCAGGTGAGGACAGAAACTGATCATTTTTCATTCAGTCACTCCTGTTTCATCTGAATAATTTTAGATAGTCCAGTTAAAAAACAATGATGATGCATATTTCAAACTCAGTGTGTTGATAAAATTAACTTGTGGTATTTATGTTTTCACAGCTCTTTAATGTTGAAAGGGGTTGAGCCGCAAAGTACCTGTGAATTGGAGGTGGATGCAGTAGCTGCTGACATTTTGAATCAACTGGATATTGAAGGTGAAGTGTTAATAACTTTCCGTGTAAAATGGTTTTAGAACAGAAACCATGTTGTCATAGTTCACTCTTCTTTTAAAGCTCATCTTAGTTAAGTCAAAATCCATATTTCAGCGTTAGTGAATTGTCGATCTCCAAATTTATAAAGTTAAAAAAAAATCGATTAACTTTGACAGAAAAGAGGTTATTAAAATGGTGTTGTATCAGAGCAGTATAAAGAGATTTTTGTTAATGCATAGCTGAAGGTTTCAGACCTATGTGAAATACCAACATCATATGTGTACATGTGTGCATATGTATGTACATACACCTATATAGACATATATACATTACTTGGTGGGAAGACAAGAAAAAGCCAGAGATCTAAATTACAAATAGGAGATCTGGAAAACAGATGAAGTTACAATTTAACTTTTACATAATACAAAATCCTAGAGTAAGGCAGGAAGAGCAGTTAAAAAATAATAACAGGCTAGAATGACAAAGGGATGAAGAAGAGTGTCAGAATCCAGTTGGGGGAAAGACCGCTTTGTCATTTTGGCAGATTTCCCTTCATGTATAATTTCATATTTCAGCCCAGATTGGCAGGAACCCTGGTTTGCAAGCGATATGGGAGGATGAAAAGCAGCGACGGAGGCAGAAATGTGAATCTTCTCAGATTAAGCCACCTGAGTCACAAGGTAAAAAAAAAAAAATTAAAAAATTTGTGCAGCTGTTAATCGAAAACTTTGAATGAGAAGCAAGCAAGAGGACAGAATTAAATTGGTGTATCAAGTTTGAGGGATTTTTAGATATATTGGTTTTTTTCAGTTCCAGGCTTACTGATGGTCCAGTATGTGTTTTCTAGTTTTGAAAGCAAGATGATGTAATGTAAAACATTCTAGACAGAATGAATGATAATGGCAGTTAAGATTGCATGCTTTGTGATGGAAAACATTTAAATACCAACAAAACTAAATCTCTTCATCTTGAAGCTTTCCATTGTAGTTTATGCACAAGGACATAATTCCCATTTAATTTCTGCCAAATTATAGCTAAGGTGATATTAGATTAAAATTCTAATAAGATAGACAAATTCCTGTATTTTAATGTAAAATTGTTTACACAGGGAAGACTGTGCTCTGCAACATAATTGCATAATGAACAGGCTATTCTCTGTAGAACCTAGGCCATATTTCTTTTAAAATATGAATGATATTTGGCAAGTAAGACAGAGGATTGCAAGAAGGAAAGAGGCGGGTTCCTGGCTAAGGCAGACTACTTTCTGATTGACTTTTTTCCTGTGTTTCTGTGTAATGTTATTCAGGCTGCATAAGCCTGTTCTCTGATTCATTTTTTTTTTTTTTTGGATGTTCACCATGGTGTAATTGCATCGTGGTTTGTAATTGCTGTTGGTACTCAAAGTTGCAAATGAGATCAGTGGGAGTATGTGAAGTATTTTGAAGGTTTTTTAATACACTTGGAAACTCAGCCCTCAGATTTGGCACTGAAAATTAGCAGGAACTTCAACTTTGAGCCTTTTCTTAATAAAGTCAGTAATTTTAGCTGCTCTCTGTGTTGAGAGGTCAAAGTAAAACTGAATAACAAATATTTTTCAAATTTTAAAGACCGTGGATTTGTGCCAGCAACAGAGAGTGAAAAATTTTTTCAGAAGAGACTTAAAGAAATTCTCCAGCAAAATGACTTCTCTGTGTAAGTGTTTAGCCATTTGTCATAAAATATAGTATTCTATGCAAACCTTAAATATGCATTTAAAACTTGCTTTTCAATTAACTAGAACGTTGTCAGGATCATTGGACTACAGTAATGGATCAGAGGAGTTCTCTGCTGAGCTAACACTACATTCTGAGGTACTTTCTCCTGAAGCCTTTCCGTGTACACCAGCTAATACAGTAGAAGTGCATGATGATAAACAGATGAGTAAAGGTGAGTTTTTTTAATATCCTAATTGTTTAGGCATAAATCTGTGTTATGGTTTGGCTGTTTGTACTGTTAACAGAAGTAAGCCGGGCAAGTTGTGATTTAGTTATGAAAAAGCAAAGAGTAGTTTTGGTTTTATTTTTGTTATTGTTAAAGTAACCCTTTCTAAAATTGCTACAGCAAATAATGGAAGTATACTTGGAGAGTAAAATCCATTCTAAAGTGGCTTATTTTTGTATTTTTGTATTGATGTCTCTGACTCAGAAGTTTTATGGTCTTTTTTTGTTCTTTTAAAGGCTCTAATAGGATGCCTACTGATAAAGAAGAGGAAGCACTTATTAATGAAGAAGCAATTTTAAACATTGTGGAGAATAGTCAGAGCTTTCAGGCTTTGTCTCAAAGACTGAATCAGACGACAGTTTTTAGTGAGTATGACTGGAATGTCTTTTCTTCCAGACTATTTTATTGTTCCACAGTCTTTGTGTTCCCTTAGGCTACCCTTCATGAAAGAAAGCAAGTAGTTTATCTCAAGGAATTTTTCAAACAGGTTGAGACTTCACACACACATACCCTACCACCACCAAAACACACCCTGTATTTTCTAAGAAATGTCACCAGGACTGTATTTGTGTCTGACTGGTTCAGTAAGCCCTGTCCTCTTACCAGGTCAGCTCAATGCAGTCTCTTGTGGGTATTGCTCTTCCTTATGCTCCTAGGCTAAAACTATCAGAATGAAGATGATTTGGACTGTCTGTCCATGATACTCTTGCAGTTACTGACTGCATCTTTCACACAGTTAAGGTAGAAAACATGCATATGATCTGTCTTCAGCTGTCTGGACATACTGGGCAATAGTAGGCTGATAATGAGAGGCAAGTCGCAGCAGAGCATTTCCCAAAATTTTTAGATACAAAGAATGGTTGAAGGCAAAATGTTTAAGGGGAGGAGAAAAACCTGACAGTAAAATTGTGAGTGGCATGAGGGGGAAACAACCATAAAATAACCAATAAAGGAACTTGTATGAAAAACTACTTGAGATAGAAATAGTTCAAGTACCCTTTTTTATAGATGAAAAACACATAGTTCATGTTACATCTCTATGTATGTTCTTTAGTAAACACCAGGTATAATGTTAATATGAACCATATAGTGTGGAGCAGGGAGGACTATTTAAAACCTGTGGTAGCCTCCGTTTCTTTTGATACCTGTAGGGTATGAGTATGTGCTTGGGCAATAATGTATGTCTGTGGGTAATACAATATACAACCTTGAAATCTTTCCTTACTAAGAAAGGAGGATTAGATGTAGTTAGGTTAAGAGTGTAATGATGTTTTATTTTGCAGAGAGTAGGCAAGATTTTGATTATAGAAGTTTTATAGGCAAGGATTTGGATTTATTGAAAGAACTATAAGAAATTCTGTGGGAGCCGGCATACATGAGAAGAAGTGGCTAAAATAATATGTAGGGTATGCTTCAGGGTACATTTGAATTGCTCAACCCAACTGAAGTGTTGAAATGGTCTGGTTTTTTCCATTGACTAGGTAATCAAATTGAGATTATATGACTTTTTTTGTCTTTTCTTCTCTCCTCCTTTCTTGTCATGCTGATTCCTGGTGTCTTGTGTGACTATGAGTAACATGCTGCCTATTTGGTCTCTTATGCTCCCTCATAGCCTGCACCAGTTTTCACTATTCCACTAGTGGAGTTTGTAAGGGATTGTTCCACAAGACTTCTGCTATTCACTGTGAATTTTCACCCCACGGTTCATATTAACATGAAGTAGAGGTTGGAGTTTAATGATGAGCCTCACAAAGGGCAAAGGAGCCAAGACAAAAAGTATAATTCAAAGTGGGTTAATTCATAAACTCTGGAAAAGGGGATGGTTACTATTGTAAAGCCTTGCATAGTATCTTGTGAAGCTTTTGCAAAATATGAAAGATGCCTTTCTCACCAATGTTGAGATCTATTTTATATAATTCTCAAGATTGTTGTAAGTCATATGATGCTTCCCAAGGAAAGAAAGTAGAGAATGTAGTTCTTCAGCCAGAGAAGGAGAGAGTAGTAACAAAGGCGCCTGGTAGACTGGAGGTCATAAATTGGTTATTAGGTCAGATGATAGGTAAGTAGGAAGTGAATGAAAAAAAGTTGTGACTTGGAAGGATTTTTAGAAAAAAATAAAAAATGAGAAGGGAAGTGCACAAATTACAGTAAGCTTGGGTCAAATAAAATATAAAATTTAAGAGAGGAGTGAAATCAGGTAAACTTTCAGTGTTTAGAGAAACCTTGGAATAGAACAGATTACAGTGACCTGAAAAGGGAGCTAAAGCTGAGAAGGAGGAATAGTTGATCAAAATCAGCATCCCTTTTCACAAGATGCAGTGATTGAAAGTCCTCAAGTGATGCAGAAAGAAGTGCCTAACAGAGCTAATGCAGCTGCTGAGCAAGAGAAGGCAGTGATGCTTCAGAAGCTGGCACTCAAGCTGAAATTAAAAGGGAGAGTGAAGCTTTACTGAATATGAGGAGGTAATAGAAGAGTGGAGAGAGAGAACTGCCTCCACTAAATCTAGTATAATCAGAAGAGTAAGGCAGAAATAAAGAAAGTTGTCAAAGTTTTAGATACACAACTAGAAAAGATATACCATAAAATTTGAAAAAATGCTATGAAAAGAGCTTTGTTTCTGTAGCATGCCTTGCCTTAGACAGTAACAAACTAGCAGATTTTAAAATGGTAAGGGGCTTTTTTTTGTTTGGTTTGGTTGGTTTTGTTTTTTACTGGTAGACTGTAACTAGTCATTTACAAGTAGAACAAAATATAGATTCTACTTGTATGGGCTTTTTCTGCAGTGGGCAGTAGTGCTGATGAGGCCATGATTGATCTGTTGGCTGGATTGGAGAATGATGGATATCAGATGGGACATCAAAAAACACTCTCTCACCATCGTTCTCTTGGAAGCTGGCGAAATTCTCAGAACAGTGATGATGAAGAAAATGAGCCACAGTGTGAGAAAGAAGAAATGGAACTTAGCTTGCTAATGTCCCAGAGGTGGGACAGTAGCATGGAAGAACCTGGGCAAAAAAGGAGGTATGTATTTTCTTTTTTTAATATGTTCTTCTTCTGCCAGACCTTTCCTTCCTCCCACCTTGTTTTCAAGTATGCTAGGAGCCCAATGAGATGTGAAGAGGTCTCTGTTGACAACATGGAAAAATCTATGCAGATCTTGGAATGGAATGCAAGTTGTTTAGATGATGATGTGAATCATCAGTATTACCTGGAAATAGAGATGAGGTGTTTAGGTTTGGCCAAACATAAGCTTCTAGTTTACTCTTTGATGAAAAATTAAGTAGGCTTTTTGTTCTACTGGTCCATACAAGAAGACCTTTAGTGGTAACTTGCTTGTAAGGTCACGCCTTGGATATGATACAAATGTTAAGGTGTATCTTGTACATCTTTTACTAAAATAAATATTCAAGAAGTATTCATATAAAGATTAACCAAGCAACCTGAGGAAGAAACATCAGTTTGTTTCCATGTTCAAAGCTTAAATCAAAACATGAATGTCGCTCACTCTGCTTGACTGCTAAAGGTCAGCAACTTCAATATATTTAAGGCCAATATTCTTGGAACACCTTTCTAGGTTGTAATGACCTTTTGTACGGTCTGCACTGACAGGCGTGGAAAGCAGCTATATCCAGTTTCTCTTGACCCCTGCTTTTGGCACTGCTTCTGATATTTATAATTCTGTTTGAAGTATGAGGAACTTCACAGACAAAACATTTTTATATTTAAGGTTTTTTCCTGTATCAGAAATTGTAATCATACTATGTTTCAGAGCAGTAGAGAGGTATAGAAATGCTTCTATTTCCCAAACGCACATTAAAGTTGTAACAGAAGTTAGTTCACTGGGCTCCTAGTTCTAGAGATAATGGATCTCTAAAGCTAATTTTTCTATCTGACCTTTGATTTTTTCTATGTTTTTTTCCCTTACAGTAGTCTGAAAAGTTGAAATTTCCATCCAAAACAATTAACAGTCAGACTTCAGTTTAGTGGTAGTTTCTGTGTAAACCTGTATCTTGCAGAATTCATTAGCTCAGGCACAGCTCTGTATGGGCTTGACTGTACTTCAGGAGTCAAGTAGGATCCTAAAGTAATTAACTGCTTTCATGCAGTAAAGAATCCTATTTAAAAACTCAAGAGACATGATGAGCTGTCTCACAGATATCTTGCTCATATATGCCTACACCTTAATCCCAGACAGAAAACACCAGGGAAAATGTACTTAGCATTTACTTCCACAGGGGTGAATTTGTGTTCAGAGGGAATTACAGGTTCTGTTTTACTGAGATCTCTACAGAATTTGGACTGATTTCAGACACAAGCCATGGCTGTCTTTGTCCCCTGCGTGATTCTGCTCATGCATGAAAACCAGTTTAACTCTGATGATAGATCTGACTTTACTCTGTTCGGGCTCATTCCATCTTTGTGGTTTCCTAATGCATCCTTGCATATCCATACTATGGCTTTTCTGTCAGTGAGTATTTACCAGTCTTACATTATCTCAGAAAATCTATTGAGCTAATGAGGAGTAACCACTCCCTATTGGGTGAATGAAATGGCTTGGGTTTGATTTGTATTGAACTGGAGAAAAAAGCCCACCAAGACCTGGACTAGTTCATGTATGGTGGTATCATGTGTGTTACATAAATTTTCCTGGAATCCAAACTGATGGGCTTGAATGAGGAGAAATCCAAATTACCTGCAGAAGTCATGTCCAGTCTGATTTGGTTTACTAAAGTTGACAAATATTTACCTGGGATTACAGCATAATTCAGGTTGGAAGAAACATCCCTAGTTTGATATTAATTTGCATATCAAGCTGATTGCTTTGTGCTGTGCTTTTCCATGTTTTGGGAACACAGAAGAGGGACAGCTAAACTCACTTAGATCATGGAGGCTGTACCTAGCTGTGCTTGTTACTTGATTCTCCAGATCATGCTTCCAGACCTGAGTGGAAATTATGTGCTTACATTTGAGCCTATTGTTTCTGAACTAACAAATCTGTCCTGATCTAAATTAGCTCCGTGCTGACATTCAGATGTCTGGAGTGGTACCATACATATAATTCATGCTGGTCTAACTCCAGTCATGAAAGAGTTCTAGAGTTCTGTAAAAGTAAACTGTATTTAGGTTATTGTGGATTTTCCTTCCTGTAACTTCAAAACATTTGTATTTGTATCTTTTAAGGTATTACACAAACTTAAACAACAAACAAATTAAAAAAAACCAAACTTCAATTCTTTAATATGTATCTGGATTTCTTCCGTGTAGCCACAGAATAGCTTATTTCTGTTAAGAACTTTGTCCATCTCATACATTATTTTAAAGAAGAACTCAAATTCCTAAGTGGTTGTAGAGTTATAATTGAGGATTTGTTTTCTGTGGTTTTCTATGATATTCTTCCTTCCCCCATGCCCATATAAAGCATGCCACCTTAAAAACACAAAAAATTCATTGCAGCTTTTCTTTGTAGATTTGCTTCTTTTTTTTTTCCCAGTGAATTTATGTCTGTAAACATAGCAATGTAGAATAGTTAACTTAGTAAAAGCAGTTTAAGTATTAACAGCTGCTTCAGAATATTCAGTGAGAGGTGGAATGAAACATAGCTTTTGGTTGTGATTTACTTAAGCCTGCCAAGAGAGATAATTGTTATAATACAGTAAAGATTCTTAACAAAAAAAAAGTAAACATCTCATTGCTAACTGCTAAACTGAAGTAATTTTGCAGAGTTGATTTAGTCTTCAAATTTCAAGCACTTCGAAGCAATGAAATTAAGTCTCAGCCAAGCTGACCTAAAATTAACCATCTAAATGCCTTTCTCTGTATCTTCCTTACTCAGTGTATCCTGCTGTTTAAAATGGTTGGCTACCACTGTTGCCTCTTCAAACAGTAACATTGAATAATATTTAGACTTTCTCAGTGAGAAATGTGGCAAATTTTTTTTGTTTCCTTCTGCTCCCCCAAATTACACAACCACATAGCATCACACTCCATTGAGTTTCTTGTTCTCTGTGCCTTGTGGTATTTTCTAGTAGAAGTATTATGCATCAGTTAGTTCCTTCACTTTCCTCCAGGTCAGCTGGCAAAAATATGCATCGAAGTTCAACAGAAGAGGATTCATCTTCAGAGGATGAAATGGAGTGGAGCGGTAACAATATGCTCCTAACTAATCTCTCAATACCTCAGTTAGATGGAACTGCAGATGAAAATGGTGGTAAGTAAATAGAAAATCAGCTTTGGAAGTTGAATCATAGTTAATTTTCACATCAAATTGCTAGTTCTCAAAAGCGCTGACCATTTTCAGTCCTTGTTTCAATTGGAAGGAAAAGTTCTCAACAGATTGCAGAAACAGGCCACTAACATCTTCCTTAAAAAAAAACCTCTATTTTAATCTCAGTGCCCTCTATGAGTTACCGAAATCTGTATTTCTTATTGTAGCAGTGGTCCAAATAAGGACACAGTTTAATTTTATGGAAAAAAACAAATATTAAAAGTAATGATTCTATAGGATCATTTATCCTCCTAGGATTAGTGTAAATAATAAATGTATTACTATGTAGATTTAGATGATTCTTTGCAGGTATTTGCCTCACATGCTAAAGTATAGTGAACCTTTGTTTGGGCTGTGTTTCATTCCATGGGTTCCATGTTCACATTTGGGTTTGCGTGAGTTAAAACTATGCAGCAGCAAAGCTGTTGCAGAAGGAACTGCCTTTCAAAATCTGTAAAAAAAAAAAATCAATCTGTAGAGCTCTTTTGCCATCTTTATAACATGCTGTCTTTGATCAAATAACATTAGTCAACAGAGTGCACACTTTGAGGTTAGGCAGATATATAAATAATATTATTTGTTTCATTAATCATGTTCCATTGAGAAAGTGAACTATATGATCTTATGACATGGGTTATAGATTTTAGATAACCACAGCTATTCTTTTTTGTTCAGTGTTTAAAACATAGTTTGCTTTTTCCTTTGCTTTTATAGGTATTATGGTAGGATTAATACACGATTTGATGTACTGCTAATATGATTTGCATTTGTCAGATACACAATTGTAATTTCCTTATTTGGCATACTTTGGTTATAATAGGAGATGCTGCTGGTTAATGAGACTGTTTCTTCAGTAATTGTTTAAATTTAAGCACATTTTAAGTATGTGAAATGTCTCATGTGGAACGTCAGCTTAGAAAGTTTATTACTGTGAACTTTTACATTGATTTCTTATAATACGAGATACAGTAAATTAAAAACATATCTCAGTCCAGGTCATCTAAATTAGAAAATGCCTATCCACACATGAATCTGTGTCCATATGATCTGACTGACTGACAAGTATATTTGCAGTTTTTATATCTGAATAGCCAGGTATTTTCCAAGTGTTTGTTGACACCGCCAAACTCCTATTTTCTGAGTTTTCAGTTAATCATCCTCATTCGTTTTGTGGACTCCTACCCTCAAAGAGTAATAGGCAGCATCTCCCAAGCTGTGTTTCACAGCTCAGGGACTCTGTGTATGCGTTAGAAAGTGTTATTAGAAAAAGATTTGGACTTCCTTTTATTTTTCTCAGCCAGCAGCAAATAAATTGCTAAGATGAAGGCAGCATGAATCTAAGATAATCCCCAAATTGGTTGAGACTTACGGTAAAGGCTAGATCCTCAGTCTAGTATGTCAGTGTGCAGCACATGCTTCCAGGTCATAATAGCATGTTTCATGACTCCTATCCCCCTTCAATATTTCAGCTAATGAGGCGGACACATGAACAAATTCCTGTGTGCCAGGTGCTCTGTGATAGCTGCCTCTTTGCAGTGGTACAACCTCTTGTACTTGTTCAGCAAAGTTATGAGCAACCACACACTTGCTAATTTGTTACCACATCCCTGTCCATACTTATCCCACAATAAATGTGGTGAAATTACCGCTGAAAGAGCAGAAAATACCTCTCTCCTATACCATGTGATGAGTCTGCATACGACAAGTTACCACAGCACCTGCTGGTCTCAGATAATGTGGGAACATTAATACATGGATATGAATCCAGGATCTAATTAACTGGTGCAAGCTTCTTGCATGAGCACCTGAATGGGTGCTGTATTGCTCTGCTTTATAGAAGTGCAGAAACCTACCTATGTTTAGCACATGGCACAGTTCATACAAAGCCCTTGCCATGTTGTGAGATATACTGCTGAGCTTTCTGTGCAGTCACTTTTCTGCACGGGGAAGGTCATCCAAGTAAGTTCTTTCGTTTTTCAGAGCCAGTGAGTATATATACTTCTCAGGGACAAAGCAGGGTACAATCTTTTCTAGAAATCAATCTGTTTTTATATAGTCATCTGAAAGTGATCATGAAGCCTTCCTTCAGAAAGTCAGCATGAAATCTTTGACAATTGTATGCAAGTCTGCCATTGAAGAATAACTGACAAAATGCCTAAGACACATGTACTGGTGATGTGATTTTGATAAAGTAACTCATGTAGTCAGGGTCTCTAGTTGTCTATGATTATAAATGTAATGTGATTCTCAAGAGTTTTGTTTCTTACTTGGATGGGAAGGCTTTCAGGAAAACACTATTAAAAGTTTTAATGCCTTAGGTTATTTTTTTACAGGAAAACTAGAATAAAATTGCTTTTCTTTCATTTCAGACAATCCTTTGAATAATGAAAGTTCTCGAACTCACTCCTCCGTCATTGCAACAAGCAAAATGTCTGTAAAGACCTCAATCTTTCACAAAGATGCTGCTACACTAGAACCCCCATCTTCTGCTAAAATTACTTTTCAGTGTAAACACACAAGTGCCCTTTCTAACCATGTTTTGAATAATGAAGATTTTGTAGAAGACCTCTCACAACCAAACACAGAAACAAGACCTGAACTTTCAGTCCATTCTCTTACAAAAGAAAGCACTTACTCAGCAAAGTACCCAACTCCATTCAGCAATAGTACCCATGCAGAAAACTCTCACAAAGAGAGTAATAAGAAAGATACTCTCCCAGTTCCTTCATGTGGAAATAATATTTTTGACTATGAAGATGATATTTCATCAGTGAACAGGCCAATACCTAGTAGGAAGTACATTGGCATTAGAAAGGCTGAAAAGGATGTCTCTTTCATGCATGTGGGCCGCCATATTGGTGACAACATGTTGAATAAAAACTTATATAACTTTTCTGATATGAGCCACTCCAAAGGTAAAATGTCCTCTGAAGTAAATGAAAAATCCAGCAGTGCAAATATAAATAGTTTTTTTCCAGCAACAGCTACAGAAAATTGTGAATTGGTATCTTGTTCAGGAGGCAGTCGAACTGTGGTACATTCACTTGAAAATAACACTGATGAAGGTGGCCTTAATAAGCTTAAAATTAGGTATGAAGAATTTCAGGAGCACAAGGCAGAAAAGCCAAGCCTCAGTCAACAAGCAGCACATTATATGTTCTTTCCTAGTGTTGTTCTCTCTAATTGTCTCAGTCGACCACAGAAGTTAGCTCCCGTGACATATAAATTACAGCAGGGCAATAAACAGTCCAGATTGAAACTGAATAAAAGGAAGCATAGTTTTATCAATCGTCAGGAGCCTGCAAGTGTAAATGATGTTGCATCAGTGAAGGAAGGCTGCTATACACAAGGTAATGCTTGTAGTCACATTCCTGATAAGGATAGTGCGTTACCTAGTGACTTAGTTCAAGTTCCTCTTGAGGCTTTTGAAAACAAAATGCCTACAAGTACTGCTAATTACACTGACTGCCAGTTTGCAGATGGATCTCTTGAAACTGAGCAGTCATTTGGACTGTGTGGGAATAAATACACTCTCCGAACGAAACGGAAAGTAAATTATGAGACTGAAGACAGTGAATCGAGCTTTGTCGCACACAACTCAAAAGTTAATCTACCTCAACCGATAGAAAGTGTTGAAAGTTTGGATGGGTCTCAGAAGTCTCGAAAGCGTAGAAAACTTTCTAAAAAATTGCCACCTGTTATTATTAAATATATTATCATCAATAGATTTAGAGGGAGAAAAAATATGCTTGTTAAATTGGGGAAAGTAGATTCTAGTGAGGAAAGAGTAGTACTCACAGAGGAAAAGATGAATTTATATAAAAAGCTTGCACCTTTAAAGGACTTTTGGCCAAAAGTTCCTGACTCTCCTGCTACCAAATATCCTATTTATCCACTAACACCAAAGAAAAGTCACAAAAGGAAAGCAAAGCATAAGTCAACCAAGAAAAAAGCTGGAAAACCACAAAAAACAGGTAGTACAAATATTAAAAGAACTTTATCTTTCAGAAAAAGGACTCATACAATTCTTTCTCCTCCTTCGCCTTCCTACAGTGCTGAAGCTGAAGACTGTGACTATAACTATAGTGACGTTATGTCTAAGTTAGGTTTTCTTTCTGAGAGAAGCACAAGCCCAGTAAACACATCTCCACCTCGGTGCTGGTCTCCCACTGATCCAAAAGCAGAAGAAATTTTGACCAACCTGGACAGAGAAGCTTTATTTAGTAGGGGGCCCAATATCTACAACAGTAAGACTGTTAATACTAGTGTAGGAAAAACCAGTCGAGCAAAAACTCAGGTTAAGAAATGTAAAAAGAAATTTTCTAGCCCCACTGTATCTGCCAAGAAAAAGAAGAAGATTAATCAGGCCGATAAAACACCAGATGATGGAAAGAAGAAACCTAGAACAAAACAAAAAATGGCTGATAAACCGTCCTCAAGAAAACGTGTTATGTTTAAAGATGAAAAAGGAAATGGTCGCTCTACTGCAGAAGTCAAGTTTGTGCTGAAACATCAAGATCCTCATGAGATTTCTTACAACTCTGTCTGCTCTCAGCCACTCCACAACCTCAAAGACAGTCCTCTTCCTGGCTATTCAGCTGGATATCTGCTGTCAGCACAGCTCCCTTCAGCTGATGCACAAGGTAATTCATCAGGCTGTTTTCACTCACTGATAGAAATTGATAAGCCTGCAGATGCACAGTGTTTGCCTGCTCCACGGGAAGACCCTCATTCATCTTTCACATCTACTCCCGTGGCATCTGGAAGGGAAGTACCAAAAATGAGCTCTCAGAGGTCCAGGCCTCAGAGTGCTATATTTAGAATGAAGGATTCTGCTCTCATTCAAAACATATTTGATCCATCTAATCACTCAACTCACTTAACACAGAATGCTCATATCTCAAAAGATAAGACTTCTCCAAAAGCAGAAGAGAGAAAAAATTTGCAAATCAGATATTTGCCACCAGCTGGGAAATTAAATGAAACTCGTGACTCTCTGGACACAGCAAAGATGGATCAATTACATACCACTAACTATTTGCATTGTAAAGACAATAATCAACAGCAGATCTTTTGTTTACCAGAGGCATCCAAGCATTCTGATCCTTGCTCTTCTATTCTTAAGCCATCTGAGGAAAACCCTGGGGCACTTCAATTGCCGAAAAACTGTTTTGTAACATCTTTGAAGAGTCCAGTGAAACAGTTAAATTGTGATCAAAACCAGAGAGGGTTTATTTTGGATATGTCACATTTTAAACCAGAAACCACAAAACAAAGGCCTCTGTCAGAAACAACCGTGCAACCAAAACCCATCCCCCAGTATAAAAACAGGAATATAGTGGCCCCATCAGCATTTGGTGAAGGACAGTCTGGTCTGGCTGTTTTGAAAGAGTTGCTCCAGAAGAGACAGCAGAAAGCTCAGAATGCCAGTATTGCACAGGAGCCATTGCCAGACAAACCACAGCTGAGCAAGGGTGTACCATGCCCTCTTGAACAGAATAAAGCCATCAAAAGGTCGCGGTCAGTCACATCATCAAGAAAATCTCGTGCTCCAAGGAGCACAAAACCTAAAGAAAAAACAGCAAAACTTCCAAAAATGGAGTCTTCAAGCCAGCCGATTACTGGCCGCATTGATCATTCTGTATCTGATGACAGCCCCATTTTTTTTTCAGACCCTGGTTTTGAAAGTTGTTACTCACTTGAAGACAGCTTATCTCCAGACCACAATTACAACTTTGATATCAATACTATAGGGCAAAGTGGATTTTGCAGTTTCTATTCTGCAAGCCAGTTTGTCCCAGCAGATCAAAATTTGCCCCAGAAATTCTTGAGTGATGCAGTTCAGGATCTTGGTTCTGGACAAACAACAGAAAGTGACTTTCTATGTCATAATGACCAAAAATCTGAAGAAGAAAAGCAACATTCTTCAAGCACAAATAAATGGATGCGATCTGGTTCTCTGAGCCCTGAGCTTTTTGAGAAGACCTCACTAGATAATAGTGAGAACCACTGCCATAGTCAGTGGAGGAAAAACATTCATTCTTCAACTTCTAGATCTAGTTTTATTGATACCTCTTGTACCCAAGAGACTGAAGTCTGTTTAAATGAAAAATTCAAATTGAATAGAAATACACTAAATAAAGAGAGATTTCTTAATCTTTCTCAGCCAACCTGCTCAGACTGGATTCAAAGCCACATTAGAAAAGAAACCACTTTTGAACCCTGTCAACCACTTGATTCAGTTAATACCTCTTTTACATCCTTATTGTCGTCACCTGATGGTGAACTTATAGATGCAGCTTCTGAGGATTTAGAATTACATGTTTCAAGAAACAATGAAGCATTAACTCCAACTCCGGATAGTTCACCAAGATCAACCAGTTCTCCCTCACAATCAAAGAATGGAAGCTTTACCCCTCGTACTGCTCACATTCTTAAGCCGCTCATGTCCCCACCCAGTCGTGAAGAAATCATGGCAACTTTGCTGGATCATGATCTCGCAGAAACGGTTTATCAGGAACCATTTTGCAGCAATCCTTCAGATGCTCCGGAAAAGCCAAGGTACTGTGTTAAATGCATTTCTGTCTACATGTGATTGTGATTAAATTAAATTTAATTTATTCCTGTAAACAATTTTATGCTGTTACGTGCCATGGATACATGAAAGATCCCATCTGATATACATCCATTTGAAGTTGAAAATTACTGTGCTTCCAGTCCAACTACCCCTTTTCTTTCATGATACTTTGGGGGTTTTTATTGCATATTGTTGTAGTAAGTGGGAATGTGCCATCATGGTTTGTAAAATAAAAATACTACCCATGAGAATTGCGTAGTGAGAAAACCAGTTAGTAGTACTCTGCTTTTCTGTCATGTGGAGGACTGTCTGCAGTGTGGTTTAGAGTAAAACAGTAATTGAAACTACTTTTCTTCACAGGGAGATCGGAGGACGGCTTCTCACAGTGGAAACCAGACTTCCAAATGACCTCCTCGAGTTTGAGGGGGACTTCTCTTTAGAAGGTCTGCGACTCTGGAAGACTGCATTTTCAGCAATGACAGAAAGTCCTAGACCAGGATCTCCCCCTCATTATGGTCACTCTACTGTTAATAAAAGAGAAAGTAATAGCCATAAAACTAGTGAAGACAAAAAAATAGTCATAATGCCATGCAAGTGTGCTCCAAGCCAACAGCAAGTTCAGATATGGCTTCATGCCAAAGAAGAATATGAACATTTCAAGAAATTGCCTAAGAGTCATTCTGCTGAGCTGGCAAAGGCAGATGAGAATTTCAGCTCTGCAGTATTGTCTGACGAGAAATCTATAGAAGTAACAAAAGTAGCTA
The DNA here is from genome assembly GCA_008694505.1 of Cyanoderma ruficeps. Classification (NCBI taxonomy): domain Eukaryota; kingdom Metazoa; phylum Chordata; class Aves; order Passeriformes; family Timaliidae; genus Cyanoderma; species Cyanoderma ruficeps. The sequence goes on along the minus strand of VZDJ01000101.1, from coordinate 41,986 downwards.
AAGATTTGAATTTGTCTAGCCTGGAAGATGAAAGACCTATTGTGCCTACAAAGAATTCTCCTGCCTCTGTGGCAGAAAATACAAAAACGCAAACCAAGGAAACCTGTGATAAGTCTGTAAGCACTATAGGAACTTCTGTAAATACTAAAAATGACATAGACTCTAATAAAACTTCATGTGAAAGTAAGGCACATGCTACTTCAGCTCTAGAACATGATAAGGAAGAGGAGGAGGAAGATTATTATGTCAGTTACAGTTCACCAGATTCTCCAGTGCTTCCTCCTTGGCAGCAGGTGGCATCTCCAGATCCTAAACAGTCCAGTTTAGAAGACACAGAGTGGAAAAATCAGGATATTGTTTTGTCTTCTGTGGAAGGAAATTATGTTGGAAGTGCACAAAATTCTCCATGCAACCAAGAGAATGTTAGGACATCCGTTGAGACATCCCCATTTTCAGTTAATGAAGATCCTGGAAATTCTGAATCCATTTGTCTACACAGTACACCCATTGTGCACAGAAAAAGCCAAGATGGAATACCTGAAGTTCTTGGTTTTACTCCTTTATCTGCAGGTAAATCCATTAAGTGATTCTAATAATAACACACACACACACACATCCCCCCAAATCTGAATATATTTCATTTGACATAATAAGAAAAAAACTATGTCTCTGCAAAAATATATTTAAAACTTGTTTTTGAAAGGAGTTCTCTGTATTATTGTCAAAGTAACTATTGAATTATTGAAAACATCTAGACGCAGAACATCTATTTGCTTCCTAATAGTCTCTAGTATCTGAACTCTGAAGTGCTGGTTAAAAGCTTAATTTAAATTGTTTATTTGGGGGAATTTTTAATCATGTTGACTATATTGCTGCATTTTTCCAAAAATAATCTCAATGTAGAGTGTAAATAACATTGTAGTGTTCAAGATGATAATGATATGAGGCTTTGTAACTTACTTATGATCCTAAATGTCCATAAATACCAAATTGCAGTAGTTGTGCTTTGGAATTGACAAAGGATAAAGCTGTTTTTGCTTATATATGTAATATTTGTTTGTAACATTAATGAAATGCCTCTGTTATTTCTTGCATGTTGTTTAATGCCTAGACAATACTATTGAGGCTGAGTAGTCTTTCACTGATATGTTTACAGAACCAAAAGCTCAGAAACTGACCCACAAGAGGGGAAGTAACACTGATGGTCTTCGAAGAGTACTTCTAACCACACAAATGAAGGTAAACTAACATTTTCTGTACACATGTATTTTTATTATGCGGAATATACACATTTCCATTCTTTCTTCTTTGTTGTTTTTTGTCTTTTGCTGTTAGGATCTTGAAAATACATTTAAAATGGTAGACTACAATTGTTGTAGAATCAGAGCACACTCGAAGTTAGGAGGAAAGTTATGAGTTTAATTTGGGGGGAAGTGGGTGTGGAGATTGAGGGTGCTGCTCCAGGGTAGTGAAATACTAATGAAACACTAAAGAGACACCACATAAAGACATTTTGCTCTTTGAGTTACAACATCCTTTTTAAGTTCTAGTATGATTTCCCATTTTTATATATGTATACCCAGATCTGTGTATCTTTATGTGTCTCTGTGTGTATTAGTTTTCAGACAATGTTCTAAGCATTTTCTGAAAACAAGGAGGGCAGTTGTGGTGTGCCAACAGAGGAGAAAGAGGTTGGACTTGTTTTACTTAAACAAGAGCATTTCTGCTCTCCGTGTTGGAACAGAATGGTGGATTAGGTGTATTACTGAAGTGACCCAGTAGGCTTTTCTTCTCAGTACACTGGTATTCACCTGTTTAGAGGAGGTACTTAATGTACTTTTAATTCAGTGCCTTAAAATGTGATGACTGAAACAGGTTTTTGACAAATCATTGCTCAAGAGAGAATAGAGAATTGCTGGTTTCCACATCCCCAGACTTCCAAGGAAGCCAGTATATGAGAGACTGGGGGTTTTGTTTGGTTTTTGTTTTTTGGTTTTTTTTTTGTTTTGTTTTTTGGTAGCATTCTGGGTTTTTTTTTAGTTGTTTGGAAGATTTTTTAAATATTTCAAACTGCCTCTTGCTTTGCTCTGAATTAAAATTATTCCTAAAAGGCAGAAAGATACAATTGTTGCTTGCTTGTTGAAAAATGAAGTGAGGAGATAGTAAAAGGTTGGGGACTTGTTAGTAATTTGCAGTGTAGCGTTTGCATTTTCGTTGATAAATTTGTATTTAATATTGCATATTGTTTAGTATTATGTATGAGTTTAGCAACCTGTGTTTTCTCACTATCTTGTGCTTTTTTCTTACCCTGCTTGATTAGAATCAATTTGCTGCCCTCGGTGCTCCAAAGAAAGAGACTTCCCAGATTGAAGGACCAACTTTAAATAATACTTACGGTTTTAAAGTCAGTGTGGAAAACCTGCAGGAAGCAAAATCTTTACATGAGGTAACTTAACTATTACACATCAGTTTATAAAGTTAAAATTTATCAGGCCAATTTTATACTGGCAGAATAAAAAAATCTTTTTCTTCTGGGTCCCTACGTGACTTAAAAATTAATCAGTGTGTGATGTCTGCAGCTTATAAGTGGTTGATCTGCCAGTTTCAGCTTGATGTCCAGTGCCTCTAACAGTATTGAGCTAGACTTTGCAGTGTTTTGGTTGAGAAGATGGTAAACCTCCCTTTAAAAGTAAAAATAAGGGGAAAATCAGAAGGAGGAAATAGTAAGCTTTGCATAAAAACATTACTTGAAAAATAGTTGACCATAATTTTCATTATGGTCAACTTAAGGATTGTTTCCTTAAGAAATAAGGCACAATCAGTAAGGCCCTCCTGGTAGTTCTACTTGTTACCTTCTGAACCCGTTGGGTAGTTTCTACCACATTTAACAAAGGGGGCCTTTCTCAAAAGTCTCTATATATTTAATGTAGGTGAGTGTTTGGTGTGGGGAGGGGAATCAGTGCTGGAGAAAGGGAAGCAATGTAAATACAGTACTGCTGTGTTTGGCTGCTGACAGGGCAAGCAGTCTGTGTGTATGTGCTCCTAGACAGTCTCCACACCTGGAATTAGCTCTTGGCCAGTTTGTAGAGCAGATAGGGAGATAGCACTGAGTGAAGGACATAGGAGAAGCCACAAGAAACCAGTGATCTTGGGGGGGAAATGGAGATGGAACTTTGATAGTAAAATTTCACTCAGTGATGTTTGTAGTGATTTAGCATGTAAATTTAGAGGAAATCAGGCTGCCACCGGGCATCCAACATACACAGAAATACTTCTAATTTTTCCCTCATAATCTGTCCACATTAATCCACATTATGAGCAGTATTATGCAAGACAACAGAGCAGCAACGTAGTGTTAAAACAGTATTAAATAATAGTGTCTTTGTTACTGCAGATTCAAAACTTGACAGTGTATAGGGATTAAGATTTTCTTAATGTAAACCCTTCTGCAAAAAGTTCTGGCAATATGATGTGGAAGTTCATTAATGCAACTGAAGGCAAAGTTAGGCATTCTCTCTACCTTCCTGTAAGACTTAGTCTTCATGCTTGTCTTGGGTGAGGGAGGGAAGGGAGAGAAGAAACACCAAGATTGATTTTTTGTTCTTGATCAGTTCAGAAATGTGATTCAGCTCAGTATACAAAGCTGTTAGAAAACACTACAGGAATTTACAATTATTGAAGCTGAACGTTATCTGGTTTTTGTCTTCTGCTTTTGGCAGAAGAATACAGTACTCAGAAGCACATACTGAATTTCCATAACTGAGTGTAAAACTGTTTAATGATTAGTCTTAGCTTTTCCTAAGATGGTGCTATTTGCTAAAAAGTGAGATCCAAAGATGCATGTTTAATCACTGCTGTCAATTTTCAGGTGGAACCTTGTAGTTACAATGTAATACCACCATATAAATGTCTGCACTGTCCTCATTTGCACTGATAGTCTTCTCTTAATATTTTTTTTTTAAGAAACCTGCAGAACAAACTGACATATGTCTTTTATTTGTTGCCAGGTCCAACACCTTACTCTCATCAGTATGGAGTTACATGCTCGAACAAGACGAGATTTGGAACCAGACCCAGAGTTTGATCCGATCTGTGCTTTATTCTATTGCATCTCATCAGACTCAGCACTGCCAAATACTGATGAAAAAGAAATCACTGGTGCTATAGTGATTGATAGAGGCAGGACACTCTCAAGCCAAGGTTCCTATTTCTTTTTTTCTTAATATATTTTACAAAAATGCTATTTCATAGTAACAAACAGTAGCAAGCAAAATGTAATAGAGTATCTATATTACTATGTATCTCATTTAATTTTGTCTTGTTGAATGGCCATATTAAATATGGAGTTTTCCTGCTTATATCTTCCAAAGAACTATTGCATGGGCTGTAAACCACAAATAACATTTGCGTGTGCAAAATATCCATGTTTGCGTACTTGTGGACAAGCTCCTGCAGTGTTCTAAAAGTGTAAAGAGGAAAACCTGCCTTTAGTTTCCTACTCAAGTTGCTGGATAGCTACAAGTAGAAAATGTTAAAAGCAAGACAGTATGTTTTATATTTTACTTAAGGGTTATTTTTGTGGTTTTATCTGATCCTTTTAGGATCCAAACAGGGGCCCTTATTCTATTGTACCTTTTTGGCTTTGTTTAGACCAGTGATACTCAACCTGTGGCTCTAGAGCCGGATGTGGCTCTTCATGGCCCTACAGGCGGCTCTCGCAATGTAGGCATCTGATCGGCGCTCCACTCTATCAGGCAGCGCGGGGAGCACTGAGCAAATGGACCAGCAGTGTGGGAGTCGCTGAAGTTCCCCCTCCCATAGGGGGAAAGAAAAGGAGCTGCTGGGATCCCCCCACAGGTAAGAGTAGAGATCACCTCCCACCCAGCAGCTGTGGGGCAGAGTGGGGAAAAACTTGCCCTTTTGCCCCTTCCACCCCTCCACCCCACTCCTTCCTAGCAGCCAGAAGGGATTGAAGACAGAATGCTGCTGGGAGAGAGGATGCTGATGTGTCATGTCGTGATGTATCAATGTGTGGTGGCATTAAGGCAGCATCATCACACATTGAAGTGTCATGATGGAAAAAAAAAAAAAATCACACTGTTGATACTTGATTTCATGGTGCTCTACAACTCCATTTTATTAAGAAGTGGCTCTCCAGCTGTTAAAGGTTGAGTACCACTGGTTTAGGCTAGTAAAAAAAAAAACCCAACAAAAAAAACCTCAAACCAAAAAACATCCCCAAAGTAGTCCTCTTTCTTTCAGGGTTTCTTTGGCATTGTGAATGTGTATCAAACCACAAAATACTGTCTAAAATTTTACGTGTGGACAAAAACCTACCAAAAATAAATTTAGCAATAAGGCAACAGCTTCTTCTTTTACCAGTTTATTTTTCGAAGTATTGTAGATATTATATCATGTTAAGCTAAGTTCTTATTATTCTTAGAGAATTTTATTCTGGTATTATATGCTTGTTACTATCTTTAAAAAATTTATTTCCATTACCTTACTAAGTGAGATTTTTCCACAGTATAGCCACTATGGCTCCCTAGGTGTGTGCCACTGATAATTTATTAAGAAAAAGCTTTCTGTAAAAGGTCCAGTGATACTTAGACAAAGGTTCTGATCTGGTTTTGTTAGTGAAATAAAATGATGTGTTTAAATGTTATTGTGACATTCGTTGCTTTAATTGATGTGTGCTGTCAATACTTTCTCGGTTAGAACTTTCTGAGTTCCCTGTGGAGTGACTTGACATTGAGATACACTTTTTTTTCCCTTTTGCGTTACTATTGCTTTGTAAGTCATAGTACTCGTTTTAACATTTATTTCTGAAAGCACACTATTCTTAAGATCTTAAGAATGTGTCAAAGTAGAATGCCTTTTAAAAACTCCAGTTCCTAAAATCTACAATGTCATTGTAACTGGGATCATACTCTCTGTTGTATAGAGAAAACAGAGTATGTGTTGTGCATTATTCATTTAAAGAGGTTTTTTTTTTAATATGGAAGGCAAATGCCGAGTTCCCACATGCATACAAATTTAGATATTACTCAGACATTATCAGTGCGGACACTCTTAATGTGCACTAAGTGAGCAGTTGCTCATGTTTTTCCAATTCTGTCAGTAACTTAGGAGTGTGCTGAAAAAAAGAACTGTACTGTTATATAGCATTTTCATTCTGTAAGGCATTTTGCAAAGCACTACTCTAAGATAGCAATTAAAATTATATTTTGCATAAAAACTGTGTGTGAGCTGTCATATAGTCATTTAATATTTCTTATTTAAAGTAATTTTCTAGTAGCTGGACTCATGTGCATGTAAAATACTGAAATTTTTCTTGGATTAAGCTTGTTTATATCTTTGAATCTCTGCAAGATTACCACTATAGCAGAATTCTACAAAGTGAAAACAAAAAATTACTCCACCTGTGAGGAACAAAATAAGTCCATAATAATATGTGATAAATATTAAAGATAAAAATAAGTTGTGGTCCATACTTTTTTCAGTTGTATGTTTTATTCTAAACCAGTATTGTTGCCTGAAGTAATGAAATTCCTTCTAAATTGTAACAGGTTTTTTTACTTTTATTTTCTAGGGAGCAGAGACCAAGCCCCCTTGCTTACAAGATCTGGAGTTACAGGACTAGAAGTCAGTTACGCTACTGATGAAAGAACTCTTTTCCAGGAAGTAGTGAATATTGTAAAAAGGTAGCATATCTGTACGTTCTGCTTTTATTTTTCAGGCTTGGAACAGCAGATTTAGTTCCTTCAACCCTTGCCAGTCTTTCAAATACTGATTTTTTTTTGTTGTTGTTTCCCTCAAAGGCTTATTTCTAGAGTGGACAAGCATGGTGGTCTTTCAAATAAAAATGCTTTTTGCTTTTCCTTTTCCCTGACAGCAAGAACATTCAGATCCTCTTAAGCAGCTGAGTTACAGTCTTGAAATTTACCAGCCATATAAGTAATCTTTTTTAACATCCAACTCTCCTGTTAACCATAGAATTCATTACACATCTCTCTCTGAAACTCTCAGCATAGTAGATATTAAGAGTGCTGAGAACTATAGAGAACCCCTCAGACAGGAAGAGTTTTCTAGGAACTCAGAGGCAAGACAGAAAAAAACCTGCATGGTACTGAAACTGCTGCAGTTTGAAATATGGGTTCATTGAAAAATCAGTTTCCTTCGTTATTTTTGTCTTCTCTGAATGGAAATCCCCTGCTCCATCAAATTTGGAAAACTGCTGGTTTTCCCCATCTCCACCAAGGCTGAGAAGTCTGTTCAGGAGCCCTCTTGCCTGGTGCGTAGGTGGAACCACAGACGTCTCTCCAGACCCTACTGAGAGGTGCAAAGCTGTAAAATTTCAAGGAAAATAAACAGATTTAAACTCTGAGTCACCCTGCTGGAATAGAGGCACAAGAAAAAAAACACCAAAACCTAGGCAGAGTACATGTGCAATTCTTTCTCTCTCCAACCAGAAAACCTCTGATGAGAAAGACTTTGACCAACCCCATGAAGCCAGAATACAAAAAGAGTTGCTGAATGCAACCAGCACAGGGTGGGTCCTGACAGAGCAGCAGATCCCTGTTCAGAGAAGACAAAATCCAGGTAAGGAATATAATACTATTTTTCTCTTTCTTGGAAATCTAGTGCTCCATCAAACTTAGGAAAATTACTCAGAATGAGAAACTGCCAACAAATGAGGAATTCTCCACCAGTTGTGTGGAAGCTTAAAAAGTGACAGGACAGAAAATATGGTGGAGAGAACTCAGCAGTTAAAATAAGTGTTTATCACTGAAGAACAGAAGTCTTCTCTATCTGTACATACTGAAGGCATTACAGAATGAAAAAATCATGCAGTTTTGGTGTACTTCAAGATGGAATGTACCAGGTTGCTGACTGAGAAATCTCTGCTTATGACATCTTCTCTGGCATGTGCTAGCATATCTTTTTGATGCAGCAACTTCATCCACAAAGATTGAGTTAGTTGACTTGTATTCCTGGAAGGTAAAAGGTTTGATCTATTAATGGAGGGGCAGACTACCATCATCATCTTAGTCTACTTCCTTCTCAACTCTAGAATAACACCTCAGCTGTCAGACTTCTGAGGGACTCTCAACAAGATGGGTTTTGAAATTTGGACCCATCTAGAGTTTGCTGCTCTTTTTCCCCCCTTTATTTTCTGTAGCCTGGGCAAAAAAAAAATAAATTTGTTGGAATAAACGTTTTGTAGTTCTTAAGCACAAAACAAGTGTCTAGGCCCAGAGTAGCTTTAACTGAAGGAGGAAGTATGGTAAAACTGTGTGATTAAAAAGTAGTGGACTGCAAAAACTTCCTCAATGAGAAATGAACAAACAAGCAGCTTTAATACAAGTTAGTAATTATTTTTTAAACAGTCTTCTGTTGATCTTTTTAGTGTTATTTTTTTCCAGCACAAGCTAGGCACTTTGGCTGTTCTGGTAGATGCACTTAATAGTACATCTGATAGATTAGAGAAAGAAAGCTATCAGGTCATATTCAAGAAACATTACTGCTTGAATTTCATGGAGCAACACTTAAAATCATCTTAATTTCCAAGCTGAGAATTGTATCAGTATCTTATATTCTGATACATGCTTTAGGCTGGACAATAATAGGCTCTTGTGACTCAACAGCAGGTCCAGCATGACTGCAGCTGCTTTTTGTTCATGTTCATGGCCTTCCTGTTGGAGGGAAGGGTGAAAGAGTGAAATTCCACATTCCTGGCATAATGAAAGACAGACTGTCTATTCACTCTTGATTGTCAATATCAGGAACAGATTTTATCAACTTGTTGGAGCACTGAACAGAGAGGATCTCAGCTGCAGGAGGAATTATCTTACATAATCCAGTTTAAGATTTCTTGTTCTTATTTCTAATCATTCTCTTAGTAGTTGGCCTAATTCTTCCTCTTATTCCATATATGTGAAATTGTGGAACATACTTAACTCAAGTTCCAACCTTCAAATTCTTTGTTTAGGCCTTTCTTTTTCTTTGCATCCTGGCTATTGAAAATAGTGGTTGATTCTGTAATTTCTTGTCAATACATGTAAACTCTGGAAAAATCCAGTAAAGAATTCTTGGTCACTGTTTCCAGCCTACAGATGAAGGAAAGGTTATTCCTGGAAAATTTATAACTCCTGCAACACTCACAGCTCATCCGTGTCTTTGACTAGGTTTTTGTCATTGAAGAGTGTTTTCCAAACTTTTTGTAGCAGAGCTAAAGTTATTCTTTGTTCGCTGAAGATGAGTATTGCTCCAGAAAGTTCTCTGGAATTGCTGAACTGAAGTTGGATTCAGTTAATGCCTTCACTATGAGGTTGTTTAGGCTGTGCTACATCTGAGTGACCACAGTACACTTAATACCTTGGCACCTGTGAAATAAATACCAGGTTAAATATTCTTCTGTGGATTAGTAGATGTTGTCTCTGATTAAATCAGAGCCCTTGGCAAACAGAAATAAGTCATCTTGTGTTCAAGTAGACCAGAAGAAGACCTGGTTGTTTCTCTAGAAGTATGATCTGTGATTTCATCTATACTGAAAATCCATGGATTTCTCCAAATATTGAGGAGAATAAGCACCTCTGTTTCTAGGAGATTATTACTGAGAGTGACTAACCTAACTCACAAGTGTGAGTACCAAAGTCTATGCAGAGACAACTTTAATTTTAAAAGGTATTGGAATACTGAGGTTGAGGATTGAGAGTCGGGAAACAGACAGAACAGAAGAGCCACAAATATGAGTTTGGAGGAGGGAGGAGAGAACAAACAGCATAGATTTGTAAAAAAGAAAAGCATAATTAGATTGGGTTTTGGTGTCCTGACAGCTGTCTTAGGCTTTGAAAGGGAGCTGCACCTGCATTGGTCCAAAATTCCCTTCTTTGGTAAGCTGTCCTCTGGCTGTAAACTGGAAAAAAAAAGGGCTTCAGCTCAAAACTGGCATAAAGCAGCTGAGAGACAACATCTTTCTAATCCTGTGCAGCCACTGCAGATGTCCTAGAAGCTGAGAGATCCAAGTTGTAGGCTCTCTGTAACTGTCAGAGGGGATTTTTTTTTTTTCCTTGAAATGGAGCCTGGACATGTACTGCTGTCCTAAAGCATTCTGTTTTACTGCCTGAAGTGCTTTCTTGACGAGATCTTCTGTTGACCATAAGGTGTCAGCTGCACTGAGATGGGAGAAAAAATGGAAGAATCTTTCTGCTTGGGAAAGTAAGAGAACCATCTCTCTGAACCTAAAGGCAGGAAAAAGAGTAAACGCATTTACATACTTCCCTAACACAGGAAATCTGGGGAGGAGAAGATGGAAGGGAATGCTACAAGAATGTTTGCATGGGGATTTTAAACATAGGAAAAGTAGAGATGTGCAAGCCTGATGGAGCAGTAGATTCCCATGAAAGAGAAATTAAATATCCGGGCCTCTCCTTCACTTTTAAGGCAAATTGTTCCATTTCTCGTTAAGTGCAGATGTGACCAGATAGCAGAAAAGGGCTGTTCCTGCAGGTGTGAGAGGAGCAAAATCTGGGGAATTCATGTGGGAATGCAAAGTCTGACACACAGAGGATGTGAAAACAGGGTGGGCTTGGAAAAAAGAGTAGTAGATTCATTGCTACTTGAGACTTACCAGACGCCCACAGATCCTTGTCTCCATTGAATTAGTTTTTGATGAAATTACATGAACAGAGTATAATGGAAGATTTTACATAAACATTTTGGGGATAACATTTGTGTATTAATTAACTGTTAATGATTAATACCTAAATATTTTTATAATGTTTTTCTTGTAAAATGCTAATGAATTTTTTTTTGTTTGAATACAGTGCATTATATTTCTTTTTCTGTAAATGCTCTAGCAACGTTTTCTTCTTAAAATAGACATGTGCTAATCTAACCTTCTTTTTCCAGGCCAGTATCATCTTCATAAGTGACATTTTCCTGTAGAAATCTGTATTTAATGTCCTGTGTCAACTTTATGGATTTTTATTGTCTAAGGCAAACTGGAAAAATGTTTTCAGAGATTTCAGTTGTGTTTGAGTCACCAAGCATTCTGTTGCTGTGTACAGTTACTGCTTTTGTCTGTATCATAGGTCTGGCATAATTTCTCCCTCCCCACCCCCCACCCCTTTTCTCTTAACCATAGCTGTAAGAAAAATAGCAGTCAGGAAAAGAGACACATAATGGAAGGGAAAGTATAACTGGGAGCTTTAGTGTTCGTTCACGAAATCAGCAAATGAGAAAGAAGAGGAGATGTCATAGCAGCATATTTAACTTAGCTGGAAAGGAAAATAATCACATTTCTTCTCTGCAGCATGTATGAGTTGAATGTTAATGCTGTTGTGTTTAAATCCTGCCAGCATAAATGCTGCTTTTCATCTTTGCAGAAAGTCTGGCAACAGCATGCAAAGCAGTATCAGGGCCCATCCTTTTAACAAAAGAGCATATGTTGGCAAGCACACCACTTATTCCTGTCGTGTTACTCCTAGCCAGCAGCTTTCAAATATCAGTATTACAATTTACTAGTTTCTTGCAGGTGTAACAGCTGGTCTCATGACAATTTCTTCTAGCTTGAACTGATGATGAAGACCAGTTTCATAGTATACTGTAAAAACTGTGAGACAGGAGGATGAAACACATAAAACTTGTCCTCTTAGCTCTCAGCCTGTTGTCTTTGTGACGCTGCATGAAAAGGAGAGAGAGAGTGAGAGAGTCACACTTCAGCTAAATTCACATCAGCTAAACTTTGGGTTTTCCTGTTCATTCTCCCATGTGGAATAATCTACCCTTTTAGATCCAGACATCTCTTCTCTAATAGCAAATAGAATACCACAGGAGATCTTGGCAAGTGTCCCACTGGTTTATTGGTACTGCTGGTACATGAGATTGGGCCAGGAGAGGATATTTCTGCTGCATAAATTCGGGTGTAGTTCATCAGCAAGCAGTATAGAAACAAGAACAGTGTCTCTTAGTGGGTGCAGGAAATTTGATAGGTCTCTTAAACCTGTTGAATAAGGTAGATCTTATGCATATGTAGTGCAGGAATTGAGGGTTCTAAGTGTTACTTAGTAGAAAGGAGTTCTTCAGTTTAATGTTACTCTTTTTTTTTCCCCTCAGAGGTAATTCAGAGATATGCATACAGATACACACAGAATACATTTATGTGTAACTTGCTGCAGTATCTGAGCAACTCAGTTGCCAGCAGTAGGTTTATTAGTTTTCATGCTTTTAGAAGGATACCACTTGGATCCAAGTTTTAAATATGGCCCAACTGACATTAAAGGTCTGTGATTACAGGGAATTTACAGTAAGATTTGATCTCACCACTTACTAGCTACTCTACCTTGATTTCCTATTTAGATAGCTTTGTATAAGTCATCTGACTGAAACTTAAACATCAGTACTCTACTGTTGGTATGTAAGTAGCTATCCTCATCACCAGAAAAGTTAAACAGAACCGGATCTTGGTCTGCAAGAGGTAGCTAAAATACAAAAAATGGTTCACCCAAAGAGGGCTTTTTGTTCAAGGATAATAGAGACCAGTTTAGAAAACTTGATATGCCAAAATTAGCTGAAATTAGACACTCCCCTTAATACATGGGTGGTGTCCAGTTGGGATGGAAAAGCAAAGTAATGTGCTGTAAAGTGATAGCCTATAACTCAGTAATGTGCAATTACAGGCAATTCCTAATGGCCTGGACAAGCAAGACTGAGTTAAAAACTACCACACTGCTTTTTTAAAAAATCTTTTCATTAATAAGCTTTCCACTCTACATGTGGATTTACATAGAATTGTGTTAAAATATGTGATACTTAAGTTAGGTACAATTTATTTATATAAGAAAAAGCATGTATCTGAAAACATAAACTTAAAGGGCTTTTATGTCTTGTTCTATAAAAACACCATCCCATCTGAAGCATACTAGAAAAGCAGTTCTTGAGATTATATTCAGATGGATTACAGAGGTCATTTTGTTCATTAGGTTAAAAGGTAACGGGAAGATTACCTCCAGAACTGACGAAATATATTCAGTTGCAGTAGTAATATAATAGCCCACTAAATTTTTATAAAGTAGGTAGTGAGAAAGGTAATGCCCTGCTTGGGCAAGTTAAAACCCAAAGCAATTATCTTTCATCAGTTGGTGAAGGACAAATTTCACCAACTTGCTGCTTCCAAAGAGTTCTTGTTTCTGTTCAGAACAGGCTTATAAGAGAAAGCAAATTTCTGACATAATGAATATTGTTTTATATACCACTTAAGCAGTTCTTCACGAGTTTCTGATTCACATTTGCATCTATCATGGAACCCATCTGTATAATGCCTTGTCCTGTGTAAAATCTACAAGTATTTTTCATTTTGAATTATGTGACGCCAGTTTTCAAATATGATAATGAATGACTACTTCCCTCATTTAAATTAATCAGTACTGTTTTGCAATATGCTAGGACCAGGATAGTTTAGTTACAAGAATTAATTTGAAAATATGTTAATTTTATAATGTTTATTCTATGCCAGTATAAAACATGGATTCCTTTTTATTTCAAAGCTGAAATTATGATATTAATAATTTTGGAGCATCATTTTGCAATCATTGTATGTTGTGCAGGGCAGCAAGCAGTCATAACTCCTCTTGACACTGATTCTGCTGCTGGAATGAACTGCAGGCTAGCTTGAGTCATTTGTCCATAAATTGTTTCAAGTAGCTTTGGGGTTGTACCATTGGTAGAATATGTTTCCATATTGACTAAATTTACTGCTTCCACTCCTGATGATCATTTCTACCTCCAAAATGAAATAATTATTCTTTTGACAGAAACAGCAGATAGAAAAATATCCCCCAAATTCAAAGTGCTAGTTCTTTTACTTTCTGTAGAATGCTAGACTTCAAAAACTTATTTCAGAATCCCCTGCTTTAGGCAAAAATCGTATGAAAACCATTCCCTTACAAGTAGAAGTAGGTGATAAAGGGGATTTTTGCAACTTCTGGCAGGTGCAAAAGCCCAAATTGTAATAAAGAGTATGCTGAGTAACATGCTGAGTAACAACGTTCTACCATTTATTACAGAAGGTTAGTGTCCATGGCAGAAGTATGGAGAAACTCTTGTTTGGAGCTATTCTTAGTGTAATTAATATCTTCAAAGTGAGTTGTCATTGCCTTTGGCTAGGACACATAAGCAAGGAGGACACTTTCCTGATAAAGTCTGAAGCTTCATTTGTAATGACTGTGAGACAACTAACTCAGTATTCAGGGAAAAGGTGTTGTGTATTCAACAGTCAGGAAATGTTTGTGGTTTTTTTGATGTATTTATGGATGCAAGGAGTACAGAGTTCCTGTTCATAATCCAAGGCCCCTGCCTACACCCTCCATAAACTAAGGTCTACAAGCCTGCATCCTGTTGTAGGGTTGGGCATAGACTGTGGTACAGAATCCTCAACTTACCACCCATCATCTGCCTTCTGACAGCTGCCCTGATGTCATTCAGTTGTATTGAATGCTGCCTGCTGGAACTCAAAACCCTTTAGCTGTATTGAAAGAATCACAGAATCATCAAGGTTGGAAAATACACTAAAGATAATTTGGTCTAACCAAGAAGCAGCTATTGATCTCACTGAAGCTTCCTTTCTTTTTTTTTTTGCTATAAAAATAACAGATACCTCATGCTACTTTGTCCAGTCTCTTTCTGCCCAGCCCAACAAAATCATTGTCTAGGCTATTGAGCAAGTCACTAGATCATGACTTCTGGTTTTATTAGTGCCTACTCAAAAGTTGGGTAATACTGGCTACTCTGTGCTAACTCCTACCTGTGCTTTGTCTTTAAAGCCACATTGTGTTTGTCTTTCTGTTTAGTGAGCTCTAGTCGGAGCCTGGTTGGACATGATTGTGTCAGAAGTCAATTCTGACTTTTCTTTTTGTCATGCTTGAGTCAGATTTTCCAGCTGGAAAGAGATACAGCATAAAATGAATTTTTCTTAAGTGTCTTCTAGAAAGAAGGTTATCTTAAATAAAGAGGTATTTAAAGAAAACTGGTAGATGTGGTTGCTTTTCTCCATGTTTCAGTTTAGACAGCACTCACTCAACTACAAATTGTAACTCCCAATAAAGGGTCATCATTTAGGACCCAGAGTTCCCTCTGATTACTCAAAGTTACACTGCAGTATGTGTGACACCGTATTATCTGTAAACATTCCAGTTAACCTACTGGCAAATTCTGTTCCATAGGAATGGCTGTATTTCACTGCACATCTGTCTTGTGCCAGTAGCTGAATTTCAGTTTATGGTTGATGCATCCTGCTGCCATCAATAAAGCCTGATGAGACCTCAGTTTTGTTCTTTATTTGTAAAGACCCAAATAATAGAACTCTGTAAAAAAAATCCAGTGAAAATATGCTTTCTAAATATTTTTGCTGTTGAATGTTATTAAAAATCCTAAGAGATTGCCTATTTTAAATATTGTCTCCTAGTCCAGATGCTGCTTTCATAGAAACTGATTGTGACTGCATCTTTTTTAAACTCATCATAATTGAATGCAATCCTGTTTATACTTCGTTCATGGAAAATATTCTTGTAAATTATATGAAGCTCATTTTTTCTTTTCCCCCTGCCTCTCTAGATATGACCCAGACATTTTGCTAGGCTATGAAGTCCAGATGCATTCCTGGGGTTATCTCTTACAGAGGGCTGCGGCACTGAATGTTGATTTATGCCAGATGATTTCTCGTGTGCCAGGTAAGTTATTTGTTTAGGGCTTCAGTTCAGTTCCAGTAGAAGCAAGTTGAAATCTATGAACAAGTTTTAAAAACAAATGCAGAGTATTTCTTCAGATAGGCCTTTTTCTTTGTTCTTGCTCCTGTGTTGTTAATAGTACAATCACACACACTTCTCCCCCCACCCCCACCCCCCCAAAAAAAATCAGAAATATCAGTGAGATTCTGGGGTTTTCTGAATTTTCAAATTCCTGGCATATTCTAGTTCTGAGTGTGTCCTGTATTCATGAACTTGGACTTAGATTCTGTAGTTGTGTGTTTTCAGTTATTGGAGGTGCTTCTGCTACCAAACATTCTTCTGCTTTCCTTGGCTCCAGTCATTCAGAGTACCTACCATATTCATCATTTCTGATTTCTCTGGCTGAACATAAAACTGCTCCTGAGCAGCAGTTGTCCTGAACAGCAACTTTGTAATAAAATCCTCACTTTCAATGATCATTCTTGTACTTCGGACAAATTTTATTGGGCCCAAGTGCTGATGCTTTCCTCCAGCATTTGGAAAAAAGTCTGTTTAGACTGGCAAGAAAACTTGCATGAGTATGGTAAGCCTAGTGTCTATACTTAGCCAATCAATAGAAGCAATCCTTCTAAAGAATGGAGTTAGTGAATGGTTAAATAAATGTGCTGTCGCACCTGAGAAGAGTCAGGATGACTTTGTAAAAAGAAAAACTGTCTCAAAAAATTGTTGTAGCTCTGTGCAGTCATCAAAGTGTGTGGATGAGGGAGATTTTAAAAATCAAAACAATTGAAAAAGCTGGTTTTACCAGGGCTCTTGCCAAAGATCTGTACAGAAATTAAATCGCTATGAAATAAGAAGTCCATTACTGTGGTTGTTCTATTAAAAACTTGGACCCATTGCTTTGTAATGGTTGCAAAGCAAATGTTAATAACTCTAGAGCAAGGAAAATATAAAGCAATGAATATAAATATAAAAATCTGTAGTGTGCTTGTACCTCAAATACTGAGCTCGTAGCCTCCTCATAACCTTCCTCCCCATCAAGGTGGATATAGGGGAACTGGTTAAGATGAGAAGGATAATCCAAATGTGTCTAGTAATTTAGTAATTTGGGATTCCAGAAGAGACAAAATGGTGTAGGAAAGGTAAAAGTCTATGAAATATTGAGGGATGTAAAGGGAAATAGAGCTTGGGTCTTCATGGTCTTTTCCAATGCAAGAACCAGAAATCAAGTGAAGCTAGCAAGTGGCAGCTATAGAATAGAAGTTGATTTTTAATCTCAGCATTGCTGAACTCTTTGAGTTCCTTGTCACAAGATAGTACAAATGCTTAAAGTGTACATTGCTTTAAAAGGAGATTTTTCTTGCAAGAAAAATCCATTGGGATCTATGATACATGTGAAAAGAATGTTTGGCCCAGGAAGCTGCAGATGGTTAGAAGCTGGAAGAGTTGTAGGGGCAGAGATAGAGACAAGAAAACACAAGAAAAAAATTTGTATCTTCAGCTGAAAGTTGTTGGCAATTGAACTTTGGTGAATTTTTAAGTACTGTATATGTGAAAACAAGATCACATGATAATTTAAATATGAATAGACCATCAGTGCTCATAAGTTTCTTTCTTCAGCGCAAAGCTCTCAAATTTGTTCTTCAGGAATAATAATGGATTGCATTAAACTTTCCCTGATGGCTCAAATTGAGATGATACAGTAGTTGCAAAATAATGCCTCTGGGTACAGTCTTCAGAGGTACTGAAGGATGTTCAGAAAAATTTTTGACCCATTACATCTGAAGATTTGCGATGTCTATGGTAAGAGGAACAGTGTTGTAGTCAAAGGTTTCTTAAAACCTCCGAAGATTACAAAGATTTGCTGCTCTACTGTAAAAGTATGGCTGAACAATCTCTTCAGTTTGGGGCATGTGCCTGTGCTGTTCTCAGAGGCTGAGTCACAGTTCATGTCTTGCAGGACAGCTCTCTCTGCACTGTAGTTAATGCAGAACAAAACAATTCAATCAGCAAAGCTGTTAAAAGTACCCATCTTCCTGACATAAGCTCTTCCTCAAGTTACTGATTTTGGGATACACATGAACGGGTCCTCAAAGAAGAAAGGGAACTATATGGTTCCTAATGGTAATGTTCGCATGTATTTCTCAGTCAGGTTTCCCTCCCTGCAACTGTGAAGTCCCACACAACATGGGTTCGGTTCTAGTGAAGGAAATTAGGATTGTAGCCCTTAACATTTTTGTCCATGAAGTTCAAGGGGGCATGCAGAGCATGGGCGCAATCTGCACAACACTGGTGTTTGTACTGCAGATGTTCCTGTACCAGCTGGTAGATGCACACTCAGAAGTGGAATACATAACACTTACTTAAAATGTTTGTAAGAACCGGTGTTATTTTAAAGTGAGTGGGGTTTTTTTTGGACAGAATTGCAGCAGAAAGATGAGAAAATGATGAGCTCTTCCCAGAAATGTCATGCCATAAATGTGGGCTTGCATGCATGACCATATAGGTACAAGTTGTTGTGTTCTCTGTTGCCTTGTGGCCTCCTTGTCCATGGTTTTGACCCCATCTGTCTTCCTCTTGCTTTTCCAACCCCTATGCTTTGTATTTTCCTCCCTTCTTTGCATGCTGAAACAATAAGGAGGTTAAAAAAATAGTATGCATTTTGATGCAGTGTACAAAAGGTCTGCTAAATTTTGTCAAGGATCTGTGATTCACTGATAAGGTCAGTAAATGACAAATAGGTTTTCTTAGCCATATTTTAATTACTACTGCACACATTTGAAAATCAGCATACAAAACTAGTCTATATTTTGTTGTTTCATAGCAGTTCTGCAGCATTTCCGGAAATTTTTACTTCTGTCGTCAAGAGTAAATGTTCTTCACATTTAGATCCACATGTCTGAGGATCTAATTGTTCAGTTCTGATCATTATTGCAAAGCAGTGTGTATCCACACTTCTACACTCTCTGTCCAAAATGTTCTGCTTTTTATTAGCAGGGTACTGTACAGGCTGTGCTGTACCTGATAAATGAGTGGTGGCAGCATACAAAGCAACCAGCAGTTTAAAAATGGGTATGGATTTAGAATTATGGGGAAATTGCCTTGGAGTGATTTCTGTCCCATTAAAGTAATAATAAATAAGACTGAGGATCAGTGTGTTTTCATAATGGATTTCAGTCTGTATGGTACATTTTAAAAAACATCTGTGTAAACTCTGGAAAGAACACCAAAACAGTAGACTTATAATGACTGGAAAAAAAGATAGTTAAAGAAATGTATACCAAAAAGACTGTCTTCGCTTGTGCTGTAATATTCCAAAGCATGGCAAAAATCAAGGATGGCAAAAGAGGATATATTTCTCTACTTTAGTCACTGCTGTCTCACAGAAAGATTTAGAGTGCTGCTTCTACATCTGCATTGGTTCCTTTCTATTTCCTTCTCCCTGTGCTATCCAGAACTCAAGTCTACCTACTCGCACTGCAGTGGGTTTGCTTTTACTGTATGAAAGAGACTGAATTTTCTCTCCCATGATCTGGTTCAGACTAGATCATTGATGTAAGATCATTGCAAGTAAAGCCTTGAGTTATAAATTCCTTAGGGCAAAAATCACTTTTTTTTTTTTTTTTTTT
>VZDJ01000101.1:0-22623 GCA_008694505.1 Cyanoderma ruficeps | reverse complement strand
TTTTTTTTTTTTTTTTTTTATGTTGTGCACTACTACATGTCCAGCTAACTCTCAAGTAACATTCAGCATTGCATAACCAATATGTTCACTATGGAGAATATATTGCTTTGGACACTATTTCAATGAAACCAAAGTAAGAGTTCTCTGCAAAGGGCAAGAGCAGAAAAACCTGGGGGAGTTTTATTTAGAGATTGTGTGTGGATGACTGGTAAATAAGTAATTTTGTGGAATCAGCAGTAATCTTTATGAATTCTTATTTTTCTAGAGAGTACACATTGGAAGAGGGATGGCTTGATCTGGTTTTTACTGTCTTATAACTTATCTAAACATAGTCTCCTTTAATGTTTTTAGATGAAAATAAAGAGAACAGATTTGCCACTGAGCTGGATGAATACGGAGCGGATACAATGAGTGAAATACATATTGTTGGGCGAATTGTCTTGAATATTTGGAGGATGATGAGACATGAGGTAAATTTTTTAAAAGGTTAATGTTTTGACTTCCTGGGTTTTCTAATTATTGCAGACTTCGTTGAAAGTTTCATGTAACTTCTAGATCTCTTTATTTACACACCTTTTCAAATAAAGTAGTTTACCAGTTTGTGAGAAAGGGTTTTGCATATCTCTAAACTGCAAGGTAATGAAGCACTTATTTTTCAATGTTTCTTAATGATATTCCTCTTCACTGATTTGTGGGTTTTGAGAGCAGCTTACTTGTTTTAGGAATTTGTCTAGTATGGTGCTTTTACTACATTAAGTATTTGAACGTATTTTAAGCTGTCAGATTTTTTTTTTGTTCCATTTATAACTTTCCATTTAATATTCGAATAACCAAGTCTTTATAAATCTTGTTCTGACCAAGTTCAGACCTGATCTTTATGAACTGCTTAACTCTGCATATTCTTTTCAATTGATAAGGGATGCTTTTCGTGACTTGTAAATAGGGATTTCTAAGAATAAATACCAACTTTTTAAACAAAATACTAATAAAAAGTTAATAACTATAGTTCTTGCAGTTTTTGAAAAGTAGAGATTTTTTGATTATGAAAGCCATCACGCATCTTGATGTGTCCACTGTGTTTTTCTAGGTGAATCTAACAAATTACACTTTTGAAAATGTGGGCTTTCACGTTCTTCATCATCGTTTTCCTTTATTCACGTTCCGAGTTCTGTCTGATTGGTTTGACAGTAAAGCAGATGTCTACAGGTAATGATCTGTTAATCCATTTTTGTGTGTGCATTTTGTTTGCTATTTTAAAGGCCAGATTCTTTACATTGGATAGGTGTAAGGTAAAGTTACCCTAGGAAAAAATAATCAATTTGGTTCAGGCACTAAGGCAGTATATATGCAGCAACATGAGCTTATTTACTTGGATGTTCCGTTGTATAGTTATACCCTCAATATTACAACAAAATATTTCCAAATACGTTTTCAGTATACCTGAATTGATGTACTATTTTGAAGTTCTGTAAAGTCTTTATTTTATTTTGTGTATAGTATTCATTAGAAGGGCTTTTAATGAACTGCCAGGCTTCTATTTCACTTCAAGTGCATGTCAAGCAAGTTAGGCTTGAAAGTGTTGCAAAGCAGCACACAAGATGTTAAGGCAGTAGCTATAGCTGCTTAAAAGTACCTTCATATGGCATGTATCACATTCAGCTTCACTCTTCTTGAAGCAATTTGGTATTGTGTGATATGAACAATTCATGAAACTGTGTTCTGGTCTGCACGTTGTTCTTGACATACATAAAATTTCTGTAAAAGTTGAATATTGTAACTAAGTGGAAACGTGGTTTATACTGAAATGATGAATTTATTTTCAGCTGTGATAGGCATTCTTAATACAGAAGGATGTTTCCACAAAGGTCCACTCAGTTGAAAAACCTGTAAAGAGATGAGGAGGTAGTTGTGTCTGTTTTGGTAATCCTTTGGGGCAGTGAGGAGAACAGGATACAGTATGTCATTGCTTGATGCCTTAACAGTAGCGTGCTGTAACACATTCTCTGTATATCTTTAGAAAACAAGTGTATATTTATATATGCCACACTTTTGAAAGAGTTGTATGAAAATGTTCTAGAGGAAAATTTTATTTGCTGGCTTGTTGCAAGTTATCATAAAAATACATTTGTCTTAGTAGAAAGAGCAGCACTCTTCTGATTGTTTATAACGAGGTGTTCACTCTCACAGATGGAAAATGGTTGATCATTATGTTAGCCGGGTTCGTGGGAATCTCCTGTTGTTAGACAAACTGGATTTAATTGACAGAACAAGTGAAATGGCAAGAGTTTTTGGCATTCAGTTCTTACATGTGTTAACAAGAGGCTCCCAGGTAAGACTTCGTTCTCCTTATACTTCACAAAACTAAAATAGTTTCTACAAAATATTCTAGTTCCTTGGTATCTTCTCAGTCCATGTGTATGTTTTCATAGGGTCACAGAAGGCTGTTAATGTGAATTAATATGAAATGAAACATAAAGAGTACTGTTCAATCTATTATTGCTGCTTTTGTATCGCCTAGTCTCAGAGTTTAAAAAAAGCTGTTAAAAATAGAGTTCCCCAAATATAATCACACCAGTGAATCTCTTCTACTGCCTTCAGGACCAGTAAGCTTTCCCTTTGAGTTGGTATTGTTCACACTTAGATGAGACAGAAAAAGAGTGCTTTCTAAAACATGAAGAAATATAATTAATCATGTTTTAGAAAGATGAGATTGGTTTCTTTCAGGGCAGACAAAGCAGCATTGAATATGTTCCAAGTGACATTTCTGGTGTAGCAGACCTCTTACAGTAAGACAAGAAAGGCTCTGGCTTTATTAAATACATGTCATGCAAGATGTTTGTGGTTCTGTTATTTTGATACCAGCATCAGAGGGAAAAGGGAGGAGAACAGAGCAAGATGTGCACTTTGTTTGGCAGCCCAGCAGTCTCCAGTAACACCAAAAGCTGTCCTTGCCCAGATTGTGAGTTACTAGGCTAAATGAACTGCTTTCATGGCTACATGTGAGACCTGAACAGCGCCTGAAATGAGAGTTGGCTACTCTGTCATGTGTTACAGCTTTTCTGTTATCATAAGCCAGCCAGATATGGGAGTGTCTGAAGCTGCAGTTTCCTTAACAATTCAATCCAGTTAAACTTTTGCCACCTTTTTTTCTTGGACTGCAGTTGCTTGTGTCATCTCTTCACCCAGAGCAGGTTCTTTTTGGTCTTTCTGGTAATGACCCTATATTTGGGGGAAAAGGGGAGCAGGCAGGCAGGTACCATCAGCAGAACCATGGCAGTGTTTAGTGGGTATTTGCCGGTTTAGCTCCCTGATCTGGTTTACCGTATTATCAGAAAATACCACTGTTGGAGCAAGGGAAGAGAAATGCACAGTTAGGGACAGGGAGTGCTTGGGACTGGCATCCTGCCAACAGAGATATGCTTAAACTGTCATGATTGCAGCCCACAAAGACTGTTCTGCCTGTCTTTTTCTCAGATGTCTGTGAGTGGGAGTGAGCAACAGAAGCATGCTGCATTTTCTATCCTGACTGTTCTTTTCTCTTCCCTTCTGTGCACTTATGTTCTGGTTCCATTGAAACTTTCTAGATCAAAAAAATGGCACTTGCAACAATTCCCAGTCACCTCAAATAATTTTTTTTCACACAGAAGAATCACTACGCTTTGTGAAGATACTCCTCCTTAGTTAAAAAATATGTTAAAATGGAATAGTAATAGGAACAGATTTCAGATATTTTATTTTTCCATGTTTGTATCTCTCATTGAGTTTTACAATAACTTTTTTAAATTATTTTGTTTTATTGTAATAGGCCATCTTGAACATTTCTTAGTACACTAAACAACTTCTAACAAGCAATGGTCATAGGCATACAGATAATTAGTCAGATGTTTGAAGAACTTGCTGGGTTTTGCACAGGAGTCCGCAGGGCTCATTGAGAGAGCTTTAAACTTGATTTCAAGGGGGGAAGGAATAAGACCAGGCTCATTAGAGAGAAACTTGGGAGCATCACACCAGTGGTTGAGAAACAGTGTCCTAGCAAAGTCCTTTGGTCTGCTGTCTCAATGGAGGCAAGGGCTGGAGATCCACAGGGGAGCAAAGCCAAAGGATTATTGATGTATTAGGAACCACGGATGTGCCCAAGAATGGAAACATAGAGATTAGGGCTTCTTCCCCCACCTTAAAAAAGGTGGTAGGATCAGCAATCCAACTGAGGTGCATCTGCACCAGTGCACTCAGTGGGGCTAAGAAACAGGAGGCCAGTCCTGGTTTGTATCTCTATTGATGATCTGGACAATGGGACCAAGTGCTCCCTTAGTCAGTTTCCAGACGACTCCAAGTTGGGAGGGAGTCTTGATCTGCTGGAGGGTAATAAGGCTCTAGAGAGGGATCTGGACAGGCTAGGTTGATGGGCTGAGGCATCAATTTGCCTTTCACACCAATTGTGTGAGGGTTCTGTTCTTGGCTCCCAACAACCCCATGCACGGCTACAAGCTACAGCAAGAATGGCTGGAAAACTGCCCATAGGAAAAGGACCTGAGGGTGCTGGTCAACAGCAGCTGAACATGAGCCAGTGTGTGCCCAGGTGGCCAAGAAGGCCAGTGGCATCCTGGCCTCTGTCAGAAATGATGTGGCCAGCAGTACCAGGTTGTCCGTCTTTACTCAGCACTGATGAGGCCACACCTCAAATCCTGTGTTCCGTTCTGGGCTGCTCAGTACAAGAAGGACACTGAGGTGCTGGAGCGAGTCCAGAGGAGGTTAGTGAAGCTGGTGGAGGGTCTGGAGCACAAGTCCTGTGAGAAGCAACTGAGGGAGCTGGGGGTGTTTAGCCTGGAGAAGAGGAAGCTCAAGGGTGATCTTACTGCTCTCTGTAACTCCCTGAAAGGAGGCTGTAGTGAGGTGGTGGTCAGTCTCCCAAGTAAGAAGCAATAGGACAAGAGGAAATGGCCTCAATTTGTTCCATGGCTGGTTTAGGGATATTAAAAAATTTCCTTCTCTAGGAGGATGATCAGGCATTGGAACAGGCTGTCCAAGGTCACCATCCCTGGAGATAAGAGATGTGTAGATATGGTGCTTGGCAGCCCTGGGTTAACAGTTGAATTTGGTGGTCTTAGAGATCTTTTCCAACCTAAATTCTTTGAAGCTACGAAAACTAGGGAAAAAACCCCAAAATCTACATCTTGCCAGAACCAGTCCCTGACCACCTTGTAACACATCCAAGTTCATCACTGGACACAATTAGTGCAAGGCAGCAGTGGCAATTTATGTTGCTCCCTAACTGCACATCAACCTCCAACCTCATTTTAAGGTGCAGGGTCTTGTTAAAGCTGTTGGTTCTGTAAGTTAATTTGTAACTTCAAGGTTAAAGAAATTATATCTAACATGTTCAATGCAATGATTAAATACATAGTGTGTCAGGCAGATGGTCTTTAACAGTGATTTAGTTGCTTACAAAGCACAGGATTTTACAACTGTGTAGAATTGTTCTTTGATATTTTAGAATTTTCAGTCCGTTGCCACCCAGGTATGTCGTTTTCAGCTATTTTGGGTTTTATTGTGAATGTACATACTGCATACCTGCCCAATTGTGCTTGTAAAGCCTTTACTAAAGCATTGAGTAGTGCACAAATAAATAAGGCTGGAGTTTTTTTCTCTTCTGGCCAGTTACACATGACATTTTGTGGTGTCTTGAACAAGGTGTTTGTTGTTCTATGCTTCCTGTTCTACTTGTGGTATCAGGGAGAAAGAATGATACCTAGTGCATTTACTGCATATTATACTTTGTTTTCTTTGGTGATCTGCAAGTCTAACAGTACTACAGTTTAGCAAATGCTCATTCACTGACAGTAGCATGGTCATCCACATATATTGTTGAAGCCTGTTGGATGTTTATTTTTTCCATTTATAAAAAGTACTTGATTTTCAGTGATTAGGGCTAAACAAAGAGGAAACACATGGAAAAGCTCCACTGCATGTCATACAAAGTACAGACTCGTAGAACGGTCAGGGTTGGAAAGGACCTGAGGATGATGTAGTAATTTAAAATACAATTAAAATATATGTTAAGAGCATGGCTATTTATTTTGGAAAGGTAGTTATCTGTACTTTAAATTCAGAAAATGTGTGTGTTTGCCATAGTTAACACGTTGGTTCTGCACTTTTGAAATGATAATGGTTATATCCAAACTGTTCTGCAGTACCGTGTGGAGTCCGTGATGCTGCGCATTGCAAAGCCAATGAACTACATTGCAGTGACTCCCAGTGTCCAGCAGCGAGCTCAGATGAAAGCCCCACAATGTGTTCCCTTGATAATGGAGCCAGAATCCCGCTTCTACAGCAACGCTGTTCTTGTCTTGGATTTCCAGTCCTTATATCCTTCCATTGTCATAGCGTACAACTACTGTTATTCTACCTGCCTGGGACATGTTGAAAACTTAGGAAAGTAAGTTGTTACTCTTTTCTCACAATCTTTGATTCTGTAGAGTGTCTTTTCTAAGATACAGACAACCCCTGGTTGCCATTGGAAACGATGGGCGCGTATGAATAGCACCATTTTCTGCTACACAATACAAATGATAAAAATCTCTCATGTAGCTGTGTGCACGTGTATATACATATACATATACACATCAATATGTATTTTGAATTAAATATAGAATTAGACTCTGTTCTCTCAAAAACCCCTGGAAACAGCTCTCTGCATGTGTGTATGTACACCTCTTTGATCATTGTGGTGGTGATGGTTTTAATACTGCTTCAGAATAAGTTAAAATTATTATAAATCCACCATCTGTCTTCAAAACTAGACTGGGGTTATTCCTTAGTGAATTATGATTGTTCCTGTATCACTTGTAGTTCACTCTGATTCTAATTACTAAAAATTAAAAGGTACAATTGAGTTATTCTTTGTAGCATCTCTTATTGAGCTTAACAGTTATTCTGTTAATTGGAAAAAGATCTCACTGCTCGTTGTAATTACCTCTATAAAACAGTGTTTTGAAGAATGGAAAGATGCCTGTAATAATTGCTAGGTGTCACCATCAGGTTTTCAAGTTTCTGATTTGAAATTCTGAATTTGTAGGAAGAAAGTAAGTGCGTGTGGTACTTGGTAAACATGCATGGTTTCCATAGGGGATTACAGTATTGAGTACATGCCTCCACTAACTCAGTATTTGGTAATAATTCATAACACAGAGCAGAATTGATAAATTATGCATGCACTGGAATTTAGCTGTTTATTACTACTTTGTTCCTAGAACCTTCTGTATGTAGCTAAGAAATATGAAATTATGTTGTGTTTGTTTATACCTGAGATTATTCTGTCCTTGCTGGCATTATTAGCATTTTAATGTGAGCTGATGTTTTTGCTTGATTAGTCTGTAAATGAATGAATTGTCTTCATATTTAAATTTTCTCTTTATTAGGTATGATGCATTCAAATTTGGCTGTACATCTCTGAGAGTACCTCCTGACTTACTCTACCAGATTAGACACGATATCACAGTGTCACCCAGTGGAGTAGCTTTTGTCAAGGTAATGATATTAGTGCTCTGTGACAGCATTTTCACTGCCTGTTGGCTGACTTAAGATCAAACTGGTATTGTGGCTTATATTTTGCTGCATTAAGAGCAGACAGAAAGGGGAGGTTCGTTCTCTCATTTCACAATGTTTTTGATATTTGTCAAAGTGCTGAACTTCTGGCATTTCAGGAAGTAAAATGTCTTTATGCTTTCCTTTATACTGAAGGCTTATTTCATCTATAATTAAACTGTATTTTACTTGTGCAGTTTGGGGATCAAACAATAATTATCTGTGTGTAACAATTCATTTTTCTCCTGCCTGTGTAGCAGAATGCTTTCTTAGAAAAAGGGTAATGATTTGGGAAATGAGACTCCCTGACTTGCTTTGTATTGTTCTCATTTTGTAATGTGTCCTGCTGGCTGATGTGTAATGTATATGGCCTGGAGCTGTTAAAAATAGTAGGGCAATCACCAGCACACATGTATTTAATGTAAACAAAAGCTTTAAGTAAAGAATATTTGCAGAATTTTTAAAAGATAGTGTTCCTTCAGCATTTAATACTTTGAGAATTAACAGCTAGATGTTGAAGTCCCATTTTAGTTAATCAGGTTATCTAAACATTGCATCAGCAGGGCTGATGAATACAAAGAACAAAAAGCTATTTGTTCTGTCCTTAAGAGCTTTGCCTGTATTCTAGCTTCCTTATAATATTTGTGGGAAAAACCAAAGTGTTGGTGGCTAGGGCATCTTGCTAGTTAATTTGTCTTCCTGTCAGTGGTTAACTAAGAGTTCTGGGGTTTGATTTTACTCTTAACTGTTTTCCTTTGTTTCTTTCATGGCAGCCTTCAGTAAGAAAGGGTGTGCTGCCAAGGATGCTAGAAGAAATCTTGAAGACCAGGATAATGGTGAAACAGTCAATGAAGGCTTATAAACATGACAAGGCTGTGACTCGAATGCTTGAAGCTCGTCAGTTGGGTCTTAAATATATCGCTAATTTTACTTTTGGCTATACTGCTGCTAATTTTTCTGGAAGAATGCCGTGCACTGAGGTAAGGGTTGCAGGTAAAAATGTATAAAAATGTTGAAAAGACACTAGTCAGATAACATAATATTATTGTTTGAAACAAAGAAAAGCTGGTTTTATTTGTAGTACTGAAAATCAGCAACTTAGGATTTATTTCTGATATTCTAGAAAAATATAAAGGTCGTTGTCTTCTTTTTCTTCCCATAAAGGAGCATTTGGCGTTGGCATTTCTGTAGAGCTGTTTCCAAAGGTAGATTGGATTACAATTCTAATAGTGGAAATAGAATAAAACATTGTAGCTTTTTCTTAGTTTTCATAGGAATCAGCAGAATCTGAAAACTAGAGAAAACAATCCTGAGCAGTCTTGTCTTGCTCTGTAGATTTTTAATACTACTAAAGAAGTTTAAAACAAATTTTTCTTTATTTTAATATTTAATAATTTTTGATAATTTTCCTTTTAGTTCTTGTTATTTTGGGGTAAGTTAAGCAACCTTTTTATTTATAATATGCATTTAAACCATGAAATAAAATACACCATCTCAGTACAATGATTTTCATAACAAGATCAAGCATGGTTAGACTCTGTTTACCAAGAGCTAGTATTTGGTTTAGCAGTAGAATAAAGATTTTCAATCTAACTTTGCAGATTGGAGACAGCATTGTCCACAAAGCCAGAGAAACATTGGAGCGTGCCATTAAACTGGTGAATGATACAAAAAAATGGGGTGCTCACGTTGTGTATGGTGATACAGACAGGTAATTCATGGTCTGCTTCTTTAAAATCATAATAGTTCCTCAGATAGATTTTGCCTTTGTCTCAACAAGGTGAATTTATGATGTTGAAAAGGGTACGTGGATCTGCTTTGGATGTTGCTTTACTGCCTTGCAGAATACGCAAGCTGAATAATACTGAGTTTGCTCAGGTTTCTTTAAGCACTTTAAAGGTTTCCTTTCTTTTGAAAATTATGTGGAACAGAAAGGGCGGGGCCAATATTTTTTCAGCTGTGAATTAATATGAATCTTATTTAACAAATTTTTTTTTTGTGCCTGTTTCTGATGCCATTTTTATTTTGGAAAATAGAGTGTATATAACACAGTAGGCATTGTACTTTGAGGAAGGCACTGTTTTAAGCTTCAGAAGTGGATGCAATTCAAAAGCAGCCACCAGAGCATACAAAGATATTATTAGGCTGCCTGACATACAATTTCTCAGTCAGTCTTTCATCTAAATAATAGCCATGCTCTAGGCATATCCATCTCTGTTCCACACTTGGATAATTTTTCAGCTATTGGGAAATAAAGCTTGTCTGGCTGTCCTTTCTTAATAACTTATGAATCCAGTGACTGATTTCAGCCAGATCTGATAAAAGACTTGACATTTCAAAGATACTGAATTTACAGTGGTTTCATTAAAAAAAATTGTTGGAGAAAGGAAGTAAAATCCTGCTGCTGCCCATAGTGGGGAAAAAATGGCATACCAGAGCTCTTTACAATTCTTTCCTGGGAACTCCAGTTTTACAGTGCCTGGGAGCAGTCCATTCCCTGCCTCATCAGATAGTCACAGCATTCATCAGCCCTTTGGCACTCCTCATGTCACGCTGAACACTGAAGTTTCTCAGATTTTTGGCTTTTCTAGCTGAAGAAAGGGAGTACAACTCATAATAACATCCCTGCCTTGCTACCAGGAAAACTGTAGCTTATAATTTTCAGGAACCGTGTTGAATAGATTTGCACTCACTTCCTATGTCTGATTTCTTGTAGCATGTTTGTACTCTTGAAAGGAGCCACAAAGGAGCAGTCTTTTAAGATTGGTCAAGAAATTGCTGAAGCTGTAACAGCAACAAATCCCAAGCCTGTTAAACTGAAATTTGAAAAGGTAAAAGGAAAATATTTTGCTTAATATGTATTGAGTGTTATCAAAACAACAAGAAAACAAAAACCAAACAGAAGAAACCCCCCCCAAAAAGTTGAAGATAAAAGATTTTTCTGAACACTAATGTACATAAGGATAAACAAGTCATGTGCTGTGCTGTTTCTGTGGGTATATTGCAAACTCCTCAATGCCTCAGAGACCTTTTCAGAGGAGCACTACAGTGTGAACAATAAAAAAAAATATTCCTAATTTTACATCAATGGTTTGTTGTGCTGGCAGCATCATCAGGCAGTTTGAATTCCTGTCTCATTCATCAGTTTTTGGAAATATCTCCCTCAGTTTGGTATTTTATACCTACAATTGAATCAATGTGTGCAACTTAGCAGAGGAAGTGTTCACCATCCCCAATTCCAGTGCATTAATTACAAGCTTGATATTTATTTTTCAGCCAGCCTTAGCACTCTTCAGCATATGTTCATGTGATACATATACCTGTAAAATGCAAAAATCATAAAAATCCATTCAGTAAGCTTCTGGAAGAAATATTAACCAACAAATCTTTTATAGAAGAGTAAGGCAATATGTTACTAATTTTGCTGAAAGTTTGTCACTGTAAAGTCATTAACAAAGTGTTCGGGTCAGTTAGCATTAGTTCAGGTGGTCTGGATATTTTCAAAGTATATACCTGACTCAAGAAGGTCATTCAAAATTTGTAAGTCTGAGGCAACCTAAACTCACTGCTCTGTCTTCCATGAGAGTCAGGAAGATGTGGTGTTATCCTAGAAACACTAAAAGAAGGAATTGTTGTCCATTCTTTCATTTGAAAGTAGTCAAGGAATACTTACACAATCAAGAATGAAATAAGAGGTTGGAGAAAACAAGCAAAAGAGACCATGACCCTAAAAATCCATTCCTGAGAAAACCATTCTCCAAGCACAGGCATTTAAAAGCCATACTTTATCCAAATGGAAATACTAGCAGATTTTTGGCATTATTCTTGTTAGATAAAGTTTGAAAACAGGAAGTTCTAAGCCTCTACTTTG
Organism: Cyanoderma ruficeps; assembly: GCA_008694505.1. Taxonomy (NCBI): domain Eukaryota; kingdom Metazoa; phylum Chordata; class Aves; order Passeriformes; family Timaliidae; genus Cyanoderma; species Cyanoderma ruficeps. The sequence goes on along the minus strand of VZDJ01000101.1, from coordinate 11,168 downwards.
CTGGGAACATTTTTTTTCTGATGTTTAAAGTGAAGTTGTCTTTATAGGAAAGAAAGATAATAGTTATATTAGACATGGTGACAGGTGCAGTCCAGAAAAGTGAAGGTACTTGTAACAACTTATACTGTGTGTTACTTTCCATCTGAGCTTCAACTCAATCAAATATAAAGTGATTCAAGAATGGAACACCACAGAAGCCCAACTTCCTCAGCCATCATAACAGTCCTGTGATCTATTTTATCAGTTGACTTAACAAATGACTTAACAAAAAAAAGCAAGCAAACAAAAAACCCCAACAAACAAACCAACAAAGCACAGTATTCCTTAGGAAACCTTCTATGTTCGAAGACATAGACCTTATATTTCCAACATATTCCAGACTTGGCTGTCTTCTTTCTGAACATTCCAGGTCTACTTGCCATGTGTCCTGCAAACTAAGAAGAGGTATGTGGGTTACATGTATGAAACACTGGACCAGAAGGATCCAGTATTTGATGCAAAAGGCATAGAGACTGTCCGAAGGGACTCCTGTCCTGCTGTTTCCAAGGTAAGGTATTCATAGATTTCTTCCTGAATGAAATTATAATCTTCTGTTTTTTCATATTTGTCCTTTCTCAGAGTTTCTAGTCCTTTAAGTTGTCTTAATCTTCATCTGTTTTTCTTGTGTGAGCCATCTGAAAGATATATTGAAGATCTTTTACAGCATTACAAGGACTTACTTGTATCTTTTGGCTTAAACTTCATCTTCTAAAAACCCCATAAAAAGCCCTTGGCCCGTGTAAGCCCTCTCAAAGACTGTTTGTCCTTGGGTGACCATTCTTGATCCAGTTCACTTTAACTGGCAGTATTACTGCCAAATGAGTGAGACACACTGATCTGTCTTCCAAATAGCTCACTTACATAAACCTAGTTCAGCTAAGAACTCCCTTAAAATACACTTTCTTGCCTGTTTATTTTAAGTTGTGTATTGAGAGGTTAAAAAGAATGAAGAAATCTTGTTCTTAGCCAAATTAAAAGAAAATTATGCCAGTAAAAAGGCAACCACGTAGAGCAGTTCACTAAAGTCATGGCAAAATATTTTAGATGGCATGGAAAAACATCATCTCTCATACTTTGGAAACTTCTATAATTGTTGAAAAAAATCTTAGTGCTGGATGATGTCATGAAAGATGTGGCAAGCTGAGGAAAAAGTTGTCCAGTGATGTGCTTATGAATGTCTTTGAGTGGAAGAGATTGCAACCTGTTATCCTATCAATATCCTAGTTCATTACTGGTACTTTTTCTAAGCAGTGTATTTATATTTCTATTTACTGAATTAATTTGAATTAATTCTCTTTTATTCAAACGTATATGTTTTTTCTCACCTTTCTCCTTTGGTTGTAAAGATACTTGAGTGTTCTATCAAGCTGCTATTTGAAACACGGGACATAAGTCAGATCAAGCAGTATGTTCAGAATCAATGCATGAAGCTACTGGAAGGAAAAGCCAGCATGCAGGACTTCATCTTTGCAAAAGAGTACAGAGGGAGCTCAGCATACAAACCTGGAGCCTGTGTACCTGCTCTGGAAATCACCAGGTAATGAGATCAAGAAGTGCTAATCATAGATATTTCTTATCTCGGCCTTTGTGCTGACAGGTTATGGGTAGGAGCTCATAGGGGTTTTTTTTTCTTCATCTTTGTACTGACACGTTATGGGTAGCAGGTTGTGGATACTCTTTCTCTTGACCTTTGTACTGTCAAGTTACAGGTAGCAGTCAGATGTCTCCTTCAAATACTGTTAAAGCACTTGTCCCTCACTTTCTTCTGTGTGTGAAAAGAGATGATCCTAGAAAGCCATTTTGTAGTCCTGGAAAAGAGCCACATATTCATGAGGAAAGTCTTGTCAGGACAGTCTTAACAGTGTGTTGCTCGCTTCTGTTACTTACAGCGTGGGTTTTGTACCCAAAAGGGCTGGACACTCCAAGATTACTCATCACTCACGGTTATTAGATATGTTAGACATTGTGACAGTGATATCTCTTGGTGCTGTAAAATACATTACCAGGCATAGTTCTTCATTTTTAATAAAGTACCCTACTTAAAGTTAATATTTCATCCTGTTGATATCCTTGATCAGTAATAGAAAAACAGATAATGTAAGCTGGAACATTTTGTCACCTTGCTTAATACAAAAGGTCTTCAAATTAAGCTATGCTTTTTAAATAAAATAACATCCAAGTCCAAAACTGTTACCTACTTCAAATTGAATTGTCCTTTGCTTTCTGAGTAAAGGATAATTCAGTTTGAAGCAGGTATCATTCTATTGAGCAAGCAGTCTCTGCAAAGGACCAGAATTTGACCAGAAAGCAAATTGTACTTGAGCTCATTTTAGTACGCTGGCTGTTCCTTATTAAAATATTTCTTTAAGGAAGTGGTAGCTGGAAAACAGTCTGCATGCAAATCCAAGTGACCTGAAACAGACCATGTCTTTAGGGCTCATGTCCCAAGTTCTAAAATACAGGTCCTAGAGACATATTTAATTTGTCATGAGGCAGATTAAAAATCAAACATTTTGGTCCTGTGCTTCATAATAGGCACTAGCTCCAGTCATCTGGAGAGCAAGTAATCTAACCATATGGGGAAGCTTACAGGCAAATGAAATAACCGTGAATTTGCCTCTGGATGCATTCTCAAGGCTGTGTTTTGACAGGAGAATGCTTGCCTATGACCGTCGCTCCGAGCCGCGCGTCGGGGAGCGCGTGCCCTACGTCATTGTGTATGGCATGCCCGGCCTGCCCCTGATCCAGCTCGTCCGGCGGCCCCTGGAAGTGCTGCAGGACCCCAGCCTGAGGCTCAACGCCACTTACTACATCACTAAGCAGATCCTGCCCCCCCTGGCCAGGGTGTTCTCACTCATTGGCATAGACGTCTTCAGCTGGTACCACGAGCTGCCCCGGGTGAGTGTTTTCAACAAGAGTTACAAGTGCAGTGCGTCTGTGTGCTCTTTGGCCTTGTTACTTCTAGTGGAATGAGGTTGATAGGAAGCAACAGCAAAGGTTACTTTGTGAAGCAGTGTTTGGTGCTCAAATATGCAGTCCTGATTCTTGGATTTTCTGTGTGGGGTTTTTTTTCACGTAGTAAATCAGTTTTTTCAGCCAGCCCTTCTATACAGGGTTGATCACAGTCACTTTCTGTTTCCTGATCCCCTCTATAGTTTAAGAGAATATTTCGCCATAACTCTGTATTTTTAGCAGTATGTGTATATGCACCTGTTTGGCCATACCACCTTTTAAATTTCTCTATATTTGATGTTGGAACTCCTGTTTTTCCAAAATGTTCTGAAGATCTTTCCTCTGTATAGAAAAGGTGACATGCCCCACACCAGGAACACTTCAAAAATTTTTATCACCGAAGATTTAAAACCAATAATATTCAAACATGACTTCCCCAAAAGTTAAAGAAGTTGTTGAGATGCAGGAAAAGAAGCATTAGATAGCTGGATTTTAGTTTGTGATTCCCCTGACAAAAATGGATAGTGAAAGACAGTGTATCTGTGTAGTTTGGTTACTCTGTTCAGAACAGACTTCATCAGCATAGTAACACATCATGTTCCCACTGCAATATAGCAGTATAGCTGTATTTCCCAATACAGCCTTGACTGACTACTTCTTTTCTTCACTTTTCCAATGGCACCGTGGCAGTCACCTTAAGTATCTCCAACAAGCTGTTCTAAAATGGTAAAGAGAGTCCTGGCTTTCCACAAAGGCCAAGGAGCAGCAAGGAAGTCACAGGGAGCAGAGCAGCAGGAGAGTGAAGGATAGCACAAAGCAAAAGCCATGCAGCAGCAGGAGTAAATGCAGAGAACGAACTTGCCAGGGGGGTGAGCCAGTGGTGGAGCCTTCTCCAAGGAAATCAGAGCATGAGCTTGTCCATGGACCAAAGCACCATGGCAGAGCTGTGCCCAGGACTGCTCAGCACAGACACTCGAGGGCAAGCAGCATCCAGGAGGCAGCCACTGGGGCTGCAGCCAGGGCAGGTGTAGATGTGAATCAGATCAGCACCTAAACAAGGAACAGCTGCAGGAGGCAGAGTTTGAGGTGAGATTAGGAGTAAGCATGTGACCAAGGATTTTTCTGGTTACAGGTTCCCTGTGAAATGGTTGTGGGGGAGAGTTCTGTTCAGTGTATCACTTCAGGGTCAGTGCTGTGCTCTTTGGAGTGCTGTGATCCGTGATCACAATTTGTGTATGAAACTTGCCCTGCAGGCCATCTTGCACTTTCTTACTCCTTTGGAAAAAAAAGTATGTAATCTAAGAAGTTCATTACTTCTTAATTATTTTTCTTAACAGATTCAGAAGGCTGCCTCAGCTGCCCACACTGAGCTGGAAGGACGCAAAGGCACCATCTCCCAGTACTTCACGACCTTACACTGTCCCGTGTGCGATGAACTGACCCAGTATGGGGTGTGTAATAAATGCAGAAGCCAGCCACAGCATGTGGCAGTGATTCTCAACCAAGAAATCCGAGAGTTGGAGCGTAAACAAGAACAGCTGGTCCAGGTACGATTAAAGCATTGTCAGATGTCTGTCAGCAAAAGACAGGGGCTGAAATTTCAAAGCAGTGTGTTACTGAATACTCCCAACAGAAATGGGAAGTATGGTATGGGTGTTAAATGTGCTGCAGCTTGTTTGCTTTTCCCATTGCTGTCGAAGGCAGCACAGCAGCTGTTGCTCTCCTAGGCTTTGTGGAAAGCTAAGGCAAAGGAGGGGATCAGAACAGAGGGTGCTTTTCTCATTTTCTTCTGATTTTTAAGAGTACCTTATATGGTTTGTAGGTCCCATTTTGTAATGCCAGAGGGCTGTGAGAGTGTAAAAGATTCACTCTTTTTTGCATTAAAATAACAGATGATGTTCTAGAAACAAAAACGTTTGGGCCAGAAAATTTATTTATTTATATGTATAACATGGATGTCGTTTAGCTTGGGGATTTTCTTGTTACCTTTCCTCTCAATAAGAATTTTCCAAGCTGCTTTTTCCCCTTGAGCTAGAAGTCAATTAAGAGGGTAGCTGACTGTGCTCATGAATATATTACAGCAAAGCACAATGCCTCCCCTTGTGGAAACATATGCATACCCTCACCTAATTTTCATGCTGTCATATTTTATAATTAATAAATACTTCAGTTGAAACTTATTTTTAGAATAGCACGTGAACCATTTTAAAGACTTGTCTGAATGTCAGGGATATAAATGTTCCTAAATCTAAGCATTAATTTGATAGGTTCTCATGGGCTGCTAAAAACACGCTGTAATTCACTTCATAAATATTTCATTACTAAGGTGTGGACTTCTTCCTGTATTTTGTAATATTTGCCCTTATCTGCACTGTGAATGGCAGAAATGCATGTTCTGCAGTTTTCCTGTGGTACTTTGAACCTTTTGCATTGCTCTTGTTCTGGAATAAAGCAGAACTTGGCACACTGGTCCAGGCCTACAGAACGATGAGTGAGTTTGATTAGAACATTCTCTCGTCCCTGCAACACAGAACAGCTCAGCAAGGCTTGGGATCCTGTCCTAGTCAGTGTTTGATGTATCTGTAAAAGCACCTGTCTTATTTTAATATGAAGGCATATATATCCTTCAGAGCTTAAATTTTTAGCCCTTTGAGATTATAAACATGCTGGAGCCAGCAGAAAACAGATGTAACACTGAGCTGTACATTATTTAAAACTGAACTCAAAAATTACATGCTCTTGGTTAAAACCATAGACTTCTCCCCTCAACATAAACTGAACTTAGGACATGTCTCAAGTACCATTTAGTTTGGTCCCTTGCACTTAAACCTGCCCCAGCCTCTTTCAGAAGAGCTAGAATAGTTGTAGTTCTGAGGTTACAAACCTGGATCCAGCTGTTTAAATCCTGTTCCTTCTGGTCACAGTTGCAGGCCAGAGGATTGGTATCCTCTGAGATGGCACCTGTGGGACTTGGCCAGGTGGGGCTGCCCCTGTCCACTCTGCAGGGATTTGGTTCGGATGGAGGCCTGGCATAAGCATGGAATGTGGAAAGAAGGAAAAGAGCTAGTTTCAAAGCAAAGGGATATGATTTGGTATTGTTGATCAGGCTATGCAAATGATAGAATAAACTGTGTAACATTTTAATATTACAAAACAGGTGTGGTTGGAAGTAAATTTCTGAGGTTTTGGAAAACTGTTGGAGGTGGCAAATGCTGCAAAGGTTAAAAATAAAAACGCAAAGCAGGGGCATTTAGTTTCCTAAAGGTATCTACCTTTGTAAAAACTGTGCCTGCTGCTATTTTATTCCATCAGGTATCTCATGTTAAAAGTACTTTCAAGCAGCATTAACAAGTAGTTCTTTGAACAAGGAGAGCAGTGCAACTTCTGTGGCCTGTGTTTTTCTGTGTTGGGATTGATTGACTCTGACTAGGTAAAACTCTAATAAAAACTCATTAGTCCCTTTTCTCTGCAGAGTTACTGCAGGATGACTTCTGTCTTCTTTCACTAGGAGACTGTTCTAGAGAGTAAGTTTATCACAAATAAAACACACTGCCCTGCTTAATCCCAGTCAACTTATTTACCTTGCTTTTTCAAGTACCACCACATGCAAGTAGAACTTAATTAGCAGGATTGAAACCCAAGCTGTAGAGTCCTGCTGTTGCTCTCTGCCCAGTGCAGTGGGTGATGCTGCCAGCCACCCACCAGTGGCCAAAGGAGCTGTCTGGCAGCAGCCCAAGAGAGCTGCTGTGGGTCCCTCCATGTTAGGTCCCTCCACAGAAGGGCTGTGCCTGCTCTGCTGACACAGGCTAGAGGATTTAGTAGTCCCTGGTGGTTTATGCCTCGCTTGTGTCGTTTAAAATAATTGTTTTGCTTTTTCTCATGTAATGCAGATATGCAAGAACTGCACAGGCTGCTTCGATCGGCAGATCCAGTGTGTCTCCCTCAACTGCCCAGTACTTTTCAAGCTCTCCAGAGTGAGCAGAGAACTGTCAAAGGCACCCTATCTCCGCCAGCTGCTTGACCAGTTTTAAATGATCTGTGTTACAGGATTCCAGGTGCTATTTTTTTTTCTTCAGTGTTTACCACACTAAGACTATTGTGCATGGTGCTTTTTCAATTCTCACCTAGTCCAGGATTTCCATTTTAACTGTTGGGTTTATTATAAGAAGAATAATGAACACTTACCATAACTAAATTAAAAAAACAAAAAACAACCCAACCCATTTGTTGAACTATGAATAGCTCACTTTCTAAGATGTAAAAATTTCTTCTTCCTTTCATGTTTCTAACATACTGTTTTATAATGCTGATGTTGAAATAGCTCTGTGTAACATCTTGTAAATCCATTTCAAAGTAGAAGTCAAGTTTACTTCCTGGAGGAAGGAGCACTGAAAACCTCTTGAAAAGATAAAACCATTTGTGTGTGTTCTTGAACTGTCAGTATCAAGACGTGTTACTTATATATTATCCATTCACTTTATAATTTTGTCTGCGAAATATTTTGTAAATACACTTTTTTACTTTTCAAACAACTGAGTAAAATAATGTGCAATGACTTTTATACAGATAATTTTAAAGTTGGTTGGTATATCTCCTCCTAAGTTTTGCTTGATTCCAAGTAGATTGTTATTTTGATCAGACTGTGCAAGCAGTAGTACCATGTGTAGCATTTTGAAACATTATTTTCTAAAAATTGCTGTCTTGCTTTAGCTATTAATGGGGCATTGTGAGGAACTGTGCAAAGACATTTTTGTTACAAACCTGTGGGACTGTTGCAATACTTTAAATATAAAATTTTATTCCATTTTTGCTTGTTTTGTATAGACATTTCTATTGCTTCTAAATATGCTTAAAATATTTTCTTTCCTTACGTACTGTACAGTTAAATCTTATTTGCCACCATCTTGACAAAATGTGTATTTAGAATATTTGTATAACTGTATAAAATGGAAAAGGAATTATGTGGTCAGTGCATTGTTTTCTAAACTGGAAATCATTTTGTTTTAGAAGTTAATAATGGAAACCATATTAAAGTTGAATAAAATGATATGGTAAAAAATTTTATGGGGATTTTTTAATATTTACCCTCAATTTGTTTCCCTTCTCTGGTACATACAATAATGTAAAAACAAGACTGCTCCAATCAAAGTTAAGAATCCAGCTTAAACTTTGGGATCTAAAACATCAGTAGCAGTTCTTGGAGGCCTTCTCCAAATCAGAAGAGAAACGTTTCCAGTTTTCCATTAGTCAAAAAAGGACAGAGTTTTAAATTTAAAAGTCCAGAGGAGGTTTGAAAAATAGAACAAGACTTTATTTACATCAAGAAACCTGAGTGCCTTCTCCAGATAAGAATTCATTACAGTCAAGACACAAGTCAGTCTATTGAATGTCACATTACACAGTACAATGTAAAACCCACATCAAGCAGAATAGAAACTAATACATATATAACAGAACATCCACAGATTGCAACGCACTTGTATGCAAAATAACTTTATAAAATAACAAAACGTCAAGGCATAAAACTTTGCCTGGTCTTGCATTCAAGCATTGGTCATGTGCAGAATAAAAGTGCAAATGCCAGGAGTGAGTGCTTGCAGTACAGTCCAGCACTTGGAAGTGCCTCAGAATAAATAAAGTATTAAACGACCCTTAGCTGCAAGAGGTTACCTTTCACACTGGAGCAGGGCACTCATCTTCAAACTATTCCTGGGTTTGTGGACAAAAACAGGATTCTTTTTAAATTCAGGTATCATGGATTAAAATTCTTGTCCTCAACAGAGGGATGGCTTTTCTAGCATAAGCAGGGCAACAGCAATGTAATACAGTTCCTTCAAGTAATTTCAACCCCTAACATGTAAGTACTTGAGCTTTCTGGAGGACCTGTAACTTAAAATAGATCTGCACTGTAAACAGATCCTCACTTCAGCTGTATATGCAAGGAAGCAATTTGCTTTGAAAGGAAATTTAACCAACATTCATTGTCTGAAAACAAGCCTTGAGGAACACCAAAATCCAAGAGTAGGGAACTAAGCCTTGACCATCGAGGGTGCCTAGAACTGGTATGAGCTGGACTCATCCCTGGAAATGTCCTAGATCTTGTTTTAAACTTAAATTGCTTCAAGCATTTCATTTTCAGTGAAGGACAGCCCCTGCTATCAAAAACAGGCTGGTTAGGGGATAAGGAGAACACTTTCTGTTTGTCTATCCCAGTTCAAGTTTAAGACCAGAAGTAAGACACTGAAGGCTCCGAGTCCTCACTAAGATGATTCCAAATTTAGGCAGGTCTCCACACATCACTGGAAAGTGATGCTACATAGGTAGATCTTGAGCTTCCACCGTATTACAGCCACTGCTTTCTGGATCCTTTATTTGTGGGAAAGGACTGCTCTTACTGTGGCATTCCAGCCTGTTGCTCCATTCCTACCACACAGACATGCTGCTTTTTAAGGAGGAAATGGGGATGAATTGACGTCACCCCCACAGGAGTTAATACAGGCAGTTTAAAAAAACCAACTTTGTTTTGTGCAATATTTTTACATTTGCTGGGAAGACATTGGTCAGAAACACAAATAAGTGTGCATGTATGTGCAGTAGATAAGCTTCTACGAGATTACAGCATATTTCTCAATGCAGCTTTGATTTAATTTTCTGAGGATTTTTAGTACTTTATACAAACAATACAACGTAAACTATCCATGTAAACTATCCCTGAGAACAGTCTTACTTGTAGGACATTCCAATCTGGAATTACATCAAAAATTAGCATATGAATTGGGGGAGTTTAAAATCTTCCTGGTTGCCCAGTATCTTTCTTTAAATAATTTTCTTCGGCAACATGATCTTGGGTATGGGGAAACTTCATTAGAGTGACGTCAACGCAGGTGAAGCCGGGGGATCACAGCTCCAGCGGGGAGCTGCCACAGACTGGTTTCCATATCTTTCATTGTGTGTCCTGCACCTTCTCCCTCCCCTTCCACCAGTGGGATTTGTCCTCACCATCAGCTGACACACCCTACTTTCCACACACAGGGAGTGTGTGGAAAATGCAGGAGGAAAGATGGGAAGAGGAAAAACGGTGAAATGCAGGCTCCAGCTGCCCTCATTCCATCCACTCTCTGTGCCTACCACACTGTTTGCTTCCACGTCCAACCAGCTCAGCACACAGGGCCACACAGACTCATTCCTGTCACCTGTGCCTAGGCCAGGACTGCACCTGGCATTTACCCGCCTTCACCATTCCTGTAACCAAACAGAACCCTTGTGCCACAAGTGAAACAAGGCTTCATTTTAAAGTGCAGGACAATGCATTGCACTAGGAAAAAGATGCCACAGAAGGAATCCATCAAAAACACATCAGCATTTAAGTGCCAGCAGCAGAGGGAGGCCCTGCAGCATGGCAAGATATTAACAAAAAAACTTCCACTACAAGTTGGTTCCAGCTTCTTACTAACTTCTCAGAAGAAAGGAAAAAAAGCCATGCAAGTGTAGGTTCTGCACTTGGATGACAAGAGAGGGAACAAAAGCAGACCTGGAAATCCAGGGAATACTAAGATTCTGTGCTGTTACACCTAGAGCCCTTTTGTTACTAAATGAAATCTTGTAGCAAGAAGAATAGTAATAAAAGTGCAAAGTTAAAAACCCCAAACAAGAGGACATTTTGATCACACAGACTTAAAAAACACTTCACTGATTTAGAGTTCCAAGCTGACAAATGGCAAGATTACTGTTCAGAGACAGATTTTGCCATTTCCTGCTACTTTTTTTTTTCTTTTTTTTTTTATTTTTTCTTTCTCTTACTGGGAGTGCTCCCTGGCATGGCTGCGCCTGCCCAGGACTTCTTGCTTAGCAGCAATGAACTTACACATACAAACCACAGCTCCTCTGCTAGGAAGAGGCCATCTACATGTCATTCCCCAAAGAAATAAAACCCAAATGTCACCAGTCCAACTGGCCAGGGGAAAGTAGTTGTACTGGAAAGGATTGTCTCATTGTTAATTCCTTCTCCTCCTCAAATCCTCATTGTAACACACTACCCTGTTAAAGTCTTGGCACAGGAGGCCAGAGAAGTTGGTATAACTTTAAACAACTGGCTTCAAAATACCATATATTAAGTAATCTCTTTTACCTGAAGGGAGCCAACAAGAAAGATGGAGTGGGACTTTTTACAAGAGCAT
>VZDJ01000100.1:1859004-1882548 GCA_008694505.1 Cyanoderma ruficeps | reverse complement strand
GGAAGGAATTAATTTTCATCACCAGTTTGTGAAGTGTCAGTTAGATATATGTAACACCCTCAGAGCATACAAGTCTGCTGTGCTAGCAGACTTAGTATGGTTCTTGTAGCACAGGTAAATATTGTGTTCTTGGACTGTCTGCCCTCCTTGATAACTTTCAGGTTTTAATGCAATTTAATATATGTTCAGTCAAAAACTAGTCCTTGTTTGACAGCTGATGATTCCTTTCTCTGATTAAAGTCCATCCATTGTGAGAGGGTGGGGTGTGCTTGGTTTTGCTGAAATCATATCACCCTTTCTATTTCTACAAAGTGTTTGTCACAGCATTCCCTGCTTTGGTTACCTTTTTTTTCCCCTTTCTGTAATTGTTCTGCTTTGTTTGGGTTTTCTAATTTTATCCAAAGTAAACTAGAAAATGTTGCAAAAGATAAATAAAAATCTTCAGTGGAATTACATTTCAGTGAAATTTACAGGCTTGTTTCACATCCAAAGATGAGAAAGCAAGTTTGAATAATCTTTGAAATGTAGCATGGAACCCTGCTAAAACTCTTTGCCAAACCACCAGCACTTTCAATAAAATCAGTAGTGTACTAACTTGTCAGAGAACTTCACTCTGACTTTACACCAGCTAACTGACCCTGTGGTTCTGCTGGCTCACCAGGGTTTCCACACCTCACCAGGGTTTTCACCCTCACCAGGGTTTTCACCCTCACCAGGGTTTTTGCACCACATGGTTTTCTCACCTGCCTAAAATGTTCACTAAATCCCTAAGATCTGTAGAGATCCCCAATAAGATATATACTTGTCTAGAGCTCTTCCAGTCATTTATTGCATCAATTCCCTCATTCCTGGGAAGTATAATATTGAAATTACTCCTTCCTTCCCAGGAAGGAAGTAATATCAAAGTAATGTAAGCTTAGGCTGTGCAGAGACTTTGAAGGAATTGCTGCAGTCCAAGAAAACTCTAGAAAAAAAATGCTGCAATTCCTACTCAATGCTTTCCTGTCTTGTTATTACACAATTCTCTTGCAGAGACAGCCAACATATTAGGTGGGGAAGGCAGGAAGAGGTCATTGAGATACACTTTCACTAAGGTTAAAAAAACTCAGGTTGCTTCAGTGCAGATTTCTCAAGGGAACAATGCAGACCCCATTTTAAATGAATTATGTTTTCTAAGACAATACAATGATGATGATTCCCAGTAATTAGAAGAAATATACAGCATGTAAGTAAAGTTAATATTTCAATCAAGTGCTTTGTCGAATAATGAAGCTTTTTGATTTTTCTCTCTGGGCTTAAGTAAAAGGGAAAACAAAAAAAATTTAAGGATTTTCTCTTCTGTTGAATTCTATTCAATTTTATTTTGACTGAACAGGGAGGAAAACAATGGAGGCCTTAGACAAGCCAGTCTTACCGTTCAATTAGTACACTGAAATATTTTGCTTTTGCATGAAAACTGATGACACTAAAAGCAGTTGTTAAAGAAAGGAAGTCTCATATGTCTATCAGTTGCCAGCCTTTTTAGCTAAAGCAGCATTTACACTAAAATCTGTTATTTTTATTGTTATTAGCAGCCTTTATGGGGTCTCAAGCTTTCCACAAATTTCTGTTGCTGCTTGTAGGAATCTGTAGGAAATCAAAACCCAAGACATTTAGAGAAAACAAAAAGTATTGACATTTTTGCATATTTGGATTATACAGAAAGGTAAACGAGTCACATCATTTTATTTCTAGAACTATTTTTAATAATCCTGCATATTTAAGCTGAGGAAGCAATTATAAATTAGTCCTAGACACAATATCATTATTAAGTTTAATTTTTTATAAACTCATATTTTCTCAGAAAGTGTAACTAAGCCATCTGTCTTACTTTCAACTCAGCAGATTAAAATAATCTCTTAGGGTCCTACCAAGAAAGAATTGTACAAATACTTCACCATGCATATTTACACAAAGCTTTACTAGCAGCACCTCTGCCTCTACAAAGCAGCATTGCTTCACAACTCAGTTTGGGAATTTTATTTTCCCTTCATCCAACAGTGGTATCCTCAAAAATAATTAATGTTTGGTCAGAGCTCCCAAAGTTGTTTAAGAATACCACAAACACTTTATTACTAGTTGAATAAATAGATAGCATGTGTCTTTGCTCCAGCAGCCTTTATTTATTTTATGGACATTTTTCATCAACTTACAAACATTTTCTGTTTGAAATGCTACATAATTGAATGTTCCCCATCTGGAATGTTAATACTTGGCATGAAGAAAAGGAAGTCAAAGTGAAAAAAAAAAAAAACCAAAACATTTCTTTGACTCCCATGTCAGTAGTACCAATTAGCTACATGAATTTTCCATCTGCTTTCACTAAAGAATACTTGAACAGCTGCATCCTACAGGAAGACAACCTGATGCAGCCAACAGAAATTGTCAAGCACCTGGTCATTTCCTGTCACTAGCTCCACTACTGCTGCAGATGTCAAATCATATTGGGTTTGCCAGCTAGCTTTGTACAAACTTTACTAAAAAATATGGCCACTGTTTTGTTTTGTCTTAGTGAAATCTCATTGCCTATTGACCTAAATGGTTTGTCCTTATATTTTACTTCATGTGCATTGGATTGGATAGCAAAACACTGTATGTCTGGAAATTTATGAGCTTCACAGTTCCTAAAAAATAAGGACACCAAACTAATGCTGCAAATTAAAGAAAGATTAATGGTTTTGTTTGGCATGGTCTAATGCTGCTGTTAATTGGTAATATATATTGTGTTGGGCAGTTGCACCTAATCCATTTATTTTCCTGAAGGAATATCTATCGCTTTGCCCCTATGTTTCACAGAATATGAGGCAAACTTTCTTGTTCCTCAAATTTAAAAGGAAGCACTATTTTAGACTCTCCCTCCTCCCCACCACACCATCCCCCTGGAAAAAGAAAATCTCTTATTACAGAGATGGAAAACTTCAAAATGTCTGACGGTTGATTTACAGAAATGGAAGTACAGACTTTTCAGATCTTTTGAATGAAGCACAAAGTCCCTTTCAAAATACCTGGACCTTCTGCAACTGCCTCCTGCCAAAATTCTTGAGGGAATACCTTTCTCCTTTTTCATTGTTGAAGCAATCTCCCTAATCACATGGCATTGTTCAGCTCTCTGTCTGAATCAGTGGAAGGCTTATATGGAGATAAGACCATCTGTGGTGTTAGGCAGAGAGCGAGAATACTTTCTGGAACTCTCAGGGGAACTAGATTTCTAATCTTTTTAAACTCAAGGATTGTGAAGCCTGTAATTTTGACCTTTCTTATCATGAGATTACCTAACTGTAAAAACCACCTGCCTTAATAAATTTGATGATATCTTGCCTGGGCCTGCAGAGCAGTGAGTACAAGACCATCTTAAAGACCATCTTTTAAAATGGCTTCTAAGATCTATATTCCTTCTAGTTCCAAATGGTCTAATAAATTGTCTTTCTTCACAGTTTCTCCAGTAATCTAAAACAACTGTTAGGACATAGGCTTTTTTATTGTACAGGCATGCATCCACTGAGCATGCAGCCGGGGTTTGCTAACAGAGCCGTGCCCAGAAATAGGGATGATCCTTGAACAAGCTGTGCTATGTGACGGTCTCTGTCTCAAAGACTGTGTCTGTGTTGTCCTCCCAAGTCATCAGCAAACACAAACTCACAAAAACAGCAAGGCCACATCTGTGTGTGAGTCTGGGCAGGCTCTGGGGGATGGCCTTATCAGAGTTATGCTGGCATAGCTGCATCAGTGCAATCCAAAACTTGTGTCAGGCAGCTCACACTGGGACAGGCAGGGCAGCAGTGGCAGCCTCTTCATTCTACTTGACTGGGAGAGACAAGTTTCATGCCACAAAGGCATTACTGTCCCTCATTTCTACACAAAAATTTGTGAATCTCCCGCACTCTCGAAAGAGGGAATTGAAATAAATAACCAATTGCCTTAGCTAATTGCAGGTGCTCATCCCATGAAAGCCACAGCATCCGTTTCAAACATTTCACGACACTTCGTAAGCTCTGGGTGAGTTTACACCAGTCCCCCAAGCACCTGTCCCTCTTTTTTTTTCCTTTCACAGTTGACAGCTATGCCATTTTTTGGTCTTAGCTCAAGGAACTAAAAAAACCCCAATTATTTGGATTCTGATTGATGATGTTTTAAGGAAAACTGAACAAAGAATGGGAAATGCATATGAATGGTATTCTGCAAAATAAAGTTGTGATAGTGATTATTACAATTCAGCACTCGCTAGACACCTCACAGAAAAAAGCAAGTTCTTTTATGGTACGTTGCTCCTGTCCTCAAAATATCCAAATATCTGTCTCTAGGAAAAAGCATTGACCTATCAATATAAATATGTAACTTTTAAAGATAATATTTGAAGGCAAAACTTCAGATATTTCTCAAGACATATTTTGAACCTTGAAGACAAGCATATAAATAACTAATTTTTGGATCTTGAACTATTAGGTTTTCTTGTTATGATGAATTTTTTTAATCAGAATGTAGAAACATATCATTTATGTGTACCTTCTTTCTTCATAATCCATTCTGTTGCAGACTACCTTCATTCTGTTTGTCTCTTTCAGGCAATTGCCCTTGTCAATAACTATAACATAAAAAATTACCCTTTAGATCTGAGAACAGAAGATTATAATAGGAGATGCTGTAATTAATTTTCAGAGCTAATATCCATAAACCAAAGATTAAGCTTCACCAGATATTCTTATTCACTATTGGAGCCATTTGTGCAAGGTTTATCCTTGGCTCCTATTCAACACCTTCGATACTTGCCTTATTTGTATATGGGCTCCTGTTTCAAAAGATTTATAATAGGCGTACCAATGTCTATAAAATCAGTTCCTGACATTTGGCTTTTTAAAATCTGCATCTATTCAGTAATTTCCCAGCTCTAGCTTACCCTCCATAAACACTTCCCAAGCACCTAGTCATTATTAGTATCCCATAACAGAGTAACGCTCTCTCTAAGACCCTTTTATGATGACAAAATCTTTGATAAGGGCTCCTAGTATATCACGCTTAATCACGATAACCCCTGACGTAACAGCATCCCTCTACAACACACAAACAAAGAGCCTTTTGAAAATTGTTTCAGGTTGTGCAAATTATCCATTAGACAGACATATAAAGTATATCGTATATCAACATTGGATAGAAAGAAAGAACGGGATATCATGGCCAAAGCAGCTCTGCTCTTTTGGTGAGGCTCCATCCAACTGGATCATTTGGTTTAACTTACTGACTCACTGGATGAATGAAATGTTGCACAGCAGGAAATTGTGTCAGACAAAAATTATGAACAATAATTCAGTTACAAGCTGAAACACAGACAGGTGTATTACCCTGCATTGCTTTATTCAGAAAACAGAAGGATAGTGAACATGTTGAGGGAAATTCATTTCTAATTCTTTTGGTGTATAGTTACACCTATTTTGTAGTCTTTAAGCTCTACACATTTTGTCACGTAGCAAAATTTCATACTCTGAAGCATCAATCTGCATATGTCTCTAAATACCAAGCAAAGATTTTAATTCCATAATTGCCACTATATAAAATATATACACAAATACATGGCATCAGCCACCAATTTCTTGGGTGTTCTCCCTCAAGCATAGGGCTCCGCTGGGAGAAGTGTTGGACTAATAAGGAAATATTTAATGCATTTCTTATTAAGTAGAATGCCTTTCATTTAATCCCTATGGTTGCTGCCAGGCTAAAGGGTAGCAGCAGCAATAACACACCATCGGAGAAAGGTGGATAAGAGGTGTTGTAATGTAAAATTGTGTATTCACTCATGTGGAAATGTACCAGGAGAAAGAGAGAGCCCAGGAGAGTGAATGAGTGGGAGAGTAGAGACAAAAAAAGAAGACAATGGTCATTCAAAGGGGCAGAGAAGCA
Source organism: Cyanoderma ruficeps (assembly GCA_008694505.1). NCBI lineage: Eukaryota > Metazoa > Chordata > Aves > Passeriformes > Timaliidae > Cyanoderma > Cyanoderma ruficeps. The sequence continues at coordinate 1,876,617 of VZDJ01000100.1, read as the reverse complement.
GTGGTTGAAGGGGGGAAAGAGCAACTTATTAGCAGCAGACAGCTCTGAAAAACTCCACTGAGGGAACAGAAAGTGCAGCTTCAAGGCATTGCTGTGAAAACCACTGGCTGTGGTGTCAGTTTTGATGTGGTTCTGTCTGTGTCTGCTGCTGTGGCTGCTTGTGCTGCTCACATCACTCCCACAAACCTGAAGGAGAAGGCAAGCTTTGCAGTAGCATTGGGTAGGTGTAAAAAAAAAACAGTCAACAGAGCCAACAGACTGGGAGGGGGAAGGAATTGTTGCCTGTGAGGATACGTCAAGCCTGTCCCACTAGCAATTCGTCTTTAAATCACCAGAACAGCTTAAGCTCCTCCAAGCAGTAATGTGTAGTGCTGTGCAGTGCAGTGCTGTGCTGTGCTGTGCTGTGCTGTGCAGGGATTTAAAGTATCTTGAGTGCACAGGCTTGTGCCAGAAATTGTTAGCATCAGTTAAAATGTGTGATGTTGGATTGGAGGATTTGTGCTAGTTCTGTGAGTAAAGCTTTATACAAGAAACTTCACAGCTTTATCATAAAGATCTCTTAAGGAAGAAAGTGAAAAGACAGTGCTCAGTAACTAATTTCAGACACTCAAACCAAGAGAAAGGAAAAAGATACTCAGTGGATGTCAAATATGTGTTCATATCACTCAACCAGTTTTGGGTTTTTTTCCCCAGTTTCAGAGATATCATTATTATATAAGCAAAACCAACCACTATAAATTAATTCCTCATTCTATTAATCAAAGCAGTGGGACACAAGGTTTGACTTACTAGCTACGTGTAAATGACAGAAACTAAAAGAAGTCCAGTTAATTAAAGAGAGATGAAAACATGAATTGATAGATTTTCCACGGTTCCAATTTTTTCTTATCGCCTTCTATGCTCTTTCTTGATGCACTTGTGTAAAATAATGCTACTACTTGAATCACTCTTCCAAACTCTTTTCAAGTTCTACTGCACACTCCAACCTTTAATGACAAGCACTTAACATGCATTATCGCTGGATTTACTGTGAACCTCTTAAGAGATTCTTCTGGTCAGCAAACTCACTTGAAAACTTGACAATCTAGCCCTTTTTTTTAAGTTGTAGAGGAGCTAATTTAAAATCACTGGAGAAATCAAATTAGGACATTAAAGCAGCAGATCAACAGAAGAAAGGTGAACAGAATTAAATGGTCAGTGATTTAACTAATAGCACCTCTGATCATGGACACTTGATGTGAACTTCACTCTATTTACTGCCAGTACTTCTGTAAGATCACTAGTGATACAACAGCATTTTAATACACATGTTAGGACTAAAAGTAATTTTAACCTTTTTTTAATATGCCTTCATATCTCTGTAGTGAAATAAGTGAATATAAGCTATATTTTTAAAGAGATTTCCACGTAAAAAAATTCTGATGTCATCACCTAACAGGAAGTAAACAATAACAGAACTGTGTCAAGATACAATTTTTTTCCCTTGAAACCAGTTAAGAGCCCATTTATTTAAGCCATTGCCCTGGTTTCATAGTCCTGAAACAAATTGCAGGCTTGATAATTTTTTTTTTTTTTACACTTTAAAAGAAGCCCAAACCTAAAGCTCAACAGGCAATCTCCAAAGTAGGCTTAAAAAAACCCAAGGAAGAAATATCGATGGTACCCGTGCCCTTTTTTATTGCATGGGCTGGTGACATGGGTGTCCACCTGAGATCACCCCTCCCGTCCCCCCGATGAGCTTTTCTCATGGAATCTCTGGCAGCACACTGCATCTGTCAACACTGCAATGTGATCCAACTCCCTGTTCACACCTTGTCAGCCTTACTGCTGGGGCTGCGGCCTCAATGGGGTCACGTGTAGCAGAATAGTGTCACAAACAAGGCTGGGCGCAGCGCTGCCCCCCGTGTCTGAGGCAGCGGCACTCTCCGGGGCACTCTGAGCTCTGAGTCTGCTCAGAGACAGGATGGAGCCCGGACCTCGTCTCAGCCATCGAGCAGACCAGTCCACAGACTAGTGGATGAATGAAGCCGCTGCTGCAATAGCATCAGTGCTAAAAGCCCTTCCAACAAAAGAAGACTCCACTCAATTTGAAGCAGGGCATGTGAAGATTTCCTCTCTTCACCCCTGCGCCTCCAGACCTCCCTACCCAGGCTGTAACACACTCTGTGTTATCCTTTGGATGCACTGTCCCAAAGGACTGTGGTTAATCACTTGACAAGTCCTCTGTCCATCACCCAGGGCCATCCCCAGGCCTCCAAAGTCAGCTTTCTGCAGCTCACCGGGATTATCACCCTCTTCGATCTTCCAGGAGAGGTCTTTCTGTGATTCTCACTCTAATACGCTTCAATATAGACATGTCAGGCTGGCAAAGCCCTAACGCTTGATTTGTCTAAGGCAGATAAGCACTGTTTGAACAGGCATATGGGGATCTTTCACACCTATTCTTTCTGAAAATACAAAGAGACAAAACATTTGCACAAAGCAGGAGAAATGTAGAACTGCAGTGACTTTGTGAGTCACAAAATAGCATGTCATGGGAACTTCTTTTTTTTCTCAAAGTCTGATAAAAAGAGAGAAAAGTAATCATAAATATGCTCGCCTGTTTTACACAGGATGTTATAAATAAGGTGAACCAAACAGCGATTAAAAAACAAAGTTGTTTTAATTTTCCCAATTAAAGAATTCGTGATACGAAAAAGACAACGAAAAATGCAACAACAATTGACCAAATAATACAACCTGCAAATATCACAGCCACAGCGGAGCCCAAATTCGTTCCAACGAGGAAACAGACCCTTGACTGGCCCATACCAGGTCTCCGGGACATCTGTTTCACCGCCATTCTGTAAAGTCCCCCTTTTATACGCTTTTTCTTCCCCCGGGCTAGGCTTTTCCCTTGATACAATGAGTTTTAATAAACATGAGTCCTCTCTTAGAGTTTATAATTTTGCTGAAACCAAGTTTGAATGGGACCTCCGGATGAGTAAGATGGAGATGTTTTTCCAGACGTTGGGTGTGTACTGTAGAAGCTTGGAAACTGGTCGGATGTCTCGTTGCTGATGGCAGAGATTTTATCATGAACTTGGAGATCTGGTTTCCCACTCCACCTGGTCATAGTCTTTCACTTGTAGATGTCTCTTCTCAAAAGACCAGGTCTCTTCTATTGTACCTCTTGAGAACGGCCCTCAGCGACCATCATCCTTCCTTTGTGTTGGTGAAGGCAGCTGGTAACGGTCCTCCGGTCCTCCCATCCCCTCCGTGTGTCTCTGTGACCATGGTACGTGAGCGACAAGAGAGGAGAAAGAAACAAGAAAACAAACTCCCTATTCCCTACACCCTTTCTACTGTATTTCTGAAAGTGATTAATTTTCCTGCCCAGATCAATATATAGACTGTTTATTTACATCACAGGACTATATCTCAACCCTGAGATGTAGTCATGAACTCTCAAATCACACACAGGGGCTTTCATAAGATGCAAATCTACAACTCTCAAATGTGTTTTAGGTCTTTGGTTTTGCTTTTGGGTGTGGGGGGTTTTTCTGCCTCTGTCTACAGATTCTCATATAAAAACTAACCTTATTTTTTTTTCTTCTTTGAAGAAAACAGCTATCTCATAATTTCAAATAATTTAAGAGGAATATACATTTTCATAGTGGTTTTGTACTTAACTTTTTCAACATCTCACCCCTGAGATAGGCACATGAAAAGATCTCCATGATGCTATCTCAACCTACTCCCATTTAACAACCTCACTGAAATCCCGCCCCATTGAACTTAATGACATTTTAAGGTAAATTGCTATGGCATTGGACTCCTTACCTATTTCCAGGGACAGCCAAGAGCAATCTATCAACCTATGTTACACTTTGAATCTAATGGATGAAAACTGTTTAAGAGCAAACTCAGTGTCTCTGATTTTCTGCTTGCTGCTGCAACTCTATTTAATTTAAATTATGCAGTATGTATTTTATAGGTGCCATACAATGCCAACTGAAGGTCACCACAATATAGCAGGAAAAAAGATGAGGACTACAAAGACATTGGCAGTGTATTTTAATTCAGCAGAAAAAAAGTGTCTTTTGCTTTTATCATCCTTTGTATTTGGCAAAGGTTAGAGTTTATCTGTTTCACAGGCTGCCAGAATGCTGAGTAGATCCTGCCATTGTCTCAGTGAACACTGAATTGCATATTAATTGAGGATCTAAGGTTCTACATCAAACAATGGAAGTGTAACCAAACATTGCAGACCTGGGACAGGAATGCCTCTAGAGTTAGATGGGAATGTTTGATTTAACAAGGCCCTTTAAATGTTTCCTTCAGAAACATTGCTAAATCCTTTGAAACTCTGACAGTGTTTTGCTACTAGCTGCAGCTAAAAATTATTTTCTGGAGATCAATCCAGCATGCCTACTTTGTAGTGATATCCAAATGACCAGAGTTGGGAACAGCCCCAGCATGCCAGCTCCTAGGGGTGCTTGAAACAACACATGTCATGCAGATTAAACTCCTCAGCCCTGTGAGGCCCATTGACCAGTCACACAGGTTTGTTCTTACTGCTCCCTGATGAAAGGACAAATGAGTTGAGGGCCATGAGAAGAGCTGCCTCTCTTCCTTCTAGGAGGTGTGTGAGTGGTGAGAGGGCAAAAATCAGCTGCCAAGGGGGAGGCTTAAACCAGCTGAGTGACATTTATGCACTGCTTGAATAAACAGGTGAATTCAGTCACACTGTAATGCATTAAGAATTTCTATCAGACACAGAAAAAACAAATCTCCTGAATAGCACATAGTATTTGTACATACATAAAATAGAAGGAGGCAGACAGAACTGAACAGCATTTCTCCAATAAGAGAGACTAATAATATAATGTGTATCACTAGAAGTGGAAAAAAGGAATAATGCCAAGGAATTTAATGGATTCAAATCCATATAAAAATTGGCCTCATAATGATTACAACATATTTGAGTTTCAGAAATTGATCAAAGCTGTTTATCTGAATAGATTTATTCTTTTACAGAAACTTGCATTGGGTCTGGGCCCGGCTTTGCTATTCAGTCCTTCTTTTATAGGGCTCCTGATCTAAATTACAGAATTCCAGATATTTTATTTCTTTATGTGTGACCCCTCTCTAGTGTGATTTGCTTGTTCAAGAAAACAGTGTGGCTTAAATCCCCATTTAAACAATACAGATATAACTGTCAATAGTTCATATCACCGTGGCTACTTAAGACCCTTGCTTTAGAAAAAGGGTCACAAATAGAGGTTACAATGTGGATATGGTATCTTAATTACATACTGAATACCAGCACCCCTTTCAGGATCCAACTCCACCTAACTGTCTTCTGTGCCATTTACAGAAAGTGGTGTGCTGAACAAATCCCTACACATCATTTTTCCTCAATATATTTGCAATGCAAAAGGTAAATAGTGTATAGATGTAGAAGATTTGCAAGTATAAGTGATTAATGATGACACATACAGTTTTAATGAACACTCTTTTAACAGGGAATGGATGATAATCTTCAGCAAGCAATGGTGTAATTTTAGATATGGTCCAGAAGTCCAGGAATCAGACATTTGAGTAGGAAGTAGCTTAAAGCACTATGTATCTGCCATAATTTTAGACTCTGAATGCTGTAAACTGCAGCCAGGAAAATTTGCATCCCAGGGTTGGATATCATCCAGAGAAGATTGTCAGGCTACAACAACTTTTTAGAGACTCACCATAGCAACTTCCATCTCTACCTCATCCATAACTCTTTCCTTCTGCCCAAACTTTGGAGAGGCACTCACAGATATTTCCATTAAATACACAGGGCACCTGACCCTTAAGACTGCAAAGGATTGGTGAACTAAAAGATCTTAGGTCTCTGTCCTTATTTTGCAAACAGACTGTAAGTGACAGAGGTTTATTGAATTTTAACTTCTTTTCTTGTGGGTCTATAACTGATGTGTTACTGTGATTTTCCTGCAGCTACTGAAGACAAAACAAAGAAGTCATTTGTTACCAAGGGTCTCCTCTATATAGTTAAGACTAAAACCTGTGATATAAGACACAGCAATAAAAAATAGGGAAAAAAATCAGGAATTTTTCTTTAAAATCTGTGAGATAAGAGAGGTAAACTCAATGGGCTAAGACCCACTCTGTGTAAAACCCATACACCTTTCTCCTATACTATAGCAAAATTATTTTGACTGCTGTCTATATTTCATCAGTTTCAAATGCTGGTTTACTTTATGGTTACTATTTACAGACACTAGCATTAGACAGGCTATATGTTCTAAATAAATCATGCTCAGTGCTGTTGTTGAAATGTTCAGTTCCATAAACAATGAAGTGTGTGCAAGAACATCATCTCCCTACAAAAAAAATGTTAGTGTAAAACTTGAGTTCCTGAGATAGAAGATACTATTTGTGATTTAGCCACATGTTCAGAGGTGACTAACAAGCCTCACCCTGGTTAAAGATATAACAATAAAACCATGCTTCCCAAGTAGTTCTTCCAAGACTAATTACAACTTCAAAGGCAAGAGTAGCTCCATTCACAAAATAGGTCACCTACAAGAGCTGTCAGATGGAAGAAAATATAGCAACCAAGAAGCATGGCAAAATGGATTTTTTTTTCCAGAGAGTGACATGTACACTGCAAAATCAATTGGAACATATATTAAAATCTGTTACAGAGTTTCACTTATATATTGCCACACAAAATGCAAATAAGGAAAAGACTATATTTAGCCTCCACTCTATTATTTAATTCCCTCATTCACCCTACACTAATTCAGTCATGGTGTTCCAGTCACATAATTTAAATGCCATTAGTTGTGTACTGGAACCCTCTCTTCCACTAATCCAAAAAAAGTGAATTGTTTAGCCAGTTTGGGGATAATTGTTACATAGAAGTTCCACTTGCACCAATCTGCATCCAATATATTACCTCTTCAGAAATTGTTGTCATCTTCCTGTTAATTTGCTTGCAAAACATATTAAAAGTGCTTCTCATTCTTGTGTACAGCCACAAAGTGCAGATGGGGCTTTTCAAAGAACTGGCCACCCTTACTTAATTATCTGTGCAGTTACACAAGCTAAGCTAATAAGGCTAATTGAGTTTTCTAAGTCATACTGTAAACTCATCTATTGAAGGGATCAGTCTACTGATCTAAATATCTGGTAAATCTTGCCTGTCTTCTAACAACTGATGGACATAATAAATACAGCAGTCACAGATTTTTACAAGTCCTCATTTATATTCAGTTGCCATACGGTACTTTTTTCAATGCTTCCCTATCAAACTTCATCAAGTGAACACAGGGCATTTCCTATAGAGCATGGTCATATTGCTGTATTTTAGGTTTGTAACAGAAACTCTTGCTTAGGAGCACAGTACATACAGTTTTCCCATCCTACATTTAAAAGGCTGAGAATTTGGATCTATTGGTTAAAAGCCAGATGTGGATATCCACGACTCACCCAGATTTATTTTTTTATTATTCTCTATTTTTTAGCTACATATGCAGTACTGGAATACCCAGTGTGCTTGTTTCATTATATTTCCTCCCCAAAAGGACCTCTAAAGAGACATTTCTCTGACTGGTGAATGCCCTGTATTTTCTCTCTTCACTAATCATGCATACTGTGCTATGTAGAGTTTGAACTGCTAAGCATAGTGTGATTCACTTTCTTATGTTAAAAAAAAAGCAGGGCTGTTTTACTTCACTTCAAAATCAATGAGTTTGTAACTGCTGGGACTTTTAATGATTGATGAGAGCTTTGGCATAGTTTCTGTTTGGAAAAGAGAGCTTTGAACTGGTGGATGAAATACCAAGAGGAGAGACTTACATAATGGGCCCATCTCCCCTAATCTGCTCACCAAAGAATACACAAGGAAGAAAAACAAGGAGTCCCTTGTAACTCTTGCAGTGACAAGCATCTCATTTAATGTATTCGGTTACTTATTAGTAGGCCAATATAAATCTAGCACAACAGTGTGCAAAGTCAGCAGGGGGTCTGAATCCTGATGTTATTTTTCCCACCACTGAATAAATGATCCCAACCACCAGCTTCAGAAGCTCATCCTCATTAGTATGTATGAAATGAGTGGAATAAGCACTAAGAGATTTATATTCTTCTGTATTCAATTTAATTAATAAGAGACGGTGCTGATTTCTGGAGGAAAGAAAGAGGCAGTGTCCATAGATTACTGTTCACCTTTCATTGTTCTTAGTGATAAAAATCTATCACAGCATGGCAGCCTTAAAAAGTACACTCATCATTTTCTAATCCTACTGACATTCATTAACCAAACCTCTTAGCAACATGCATATTATAATCTGCCACCATCACTGAGGTCACTGCAGAGTTCTCATTACAAGCCCTCTACTTACAAGGTTTTATAACTCTGATGGAAAATTTAAGGATAACCAAGCAGTACTTTTTGCTGTAGTCTTGTCCATTTTTAAATTCTGGACTGGCCCAACCAGAAAAGTACCACATAAATGCCAAACAAAACTAAACCAACCAAACAAACAAACAAAAAAAAAAAAGACCCAAACAAAACCCACAACTACTTGTTCGTGTCAGACACTGGCCTGACAGCAATTACTACAGGTAAAGTCATTGTGAAAACAGTTCCCAAGAAGAATGAATGATAAATTCATTTAATTAGCATGAAGTTGATTGTGGGAAAATGTGGGGGTTTTATGCCTTATCTGACACACACAAAGACTACACCAAAAATCCGGATTTGAGCTTGAAAATTGCTGTCTCACTACACTGAAGTCAGCTACAGTTTGGCCACTGATTCAAGTGAGATCAAGACTTTAACCAGACTTCACAGTTTAATACCTAGGGGTGTTTTTAAATTCTATTTTACATTTATGGATTTCCTAGCTTTCTGTTTCCACAGAATTAGGAGGCATGGTTATTAACTGGTTAATGTTACCAGTTTGTCTTTTGAGTGATGGTCAGGTCTCATGAAAGTCAGTGACAAAACTCCCAAAGATTTCTCTAAGTCCACTTCTTTTCCCCAAGCACTTTAACCCACGTCAAACACAGCACGTTTATAAACATACTTTGATTTTTATTTAACTGAACACCCAACTTAAAGATTTCAATTGAACACAGGACCAAGCAAAAATTTAATACTCTAACATCAAGTTTTATTTGTGTCTTTGACATAGTGTATAAGTAGATATTAAAATGCACAGATGTTTTCCGATGATTTTCTGTGAACAGTAATGCATATTCCACATAGGGCTGAAAGTACAATCCAAGAAACATCCACAGGAAGTTCTTGCCAAAAGTGAGGAACAATATTGTCTTCAGGACAGACCAAATAAAAAGAGTTAGTCACCAAGAATATTGCTATAAATTATACCCTGGGCAATAACATGTTAATTTGTTTTCAGCTAGTGGGAGTTTCATTACTGATGGCACATAAATGAGAATGCCTGTGGTTTTTTGCATGCAAGCTGATGTTTTCCTCCACATTTCTTCTTCTTTATGCATAGTCTTGCACTTCTTCACCTATCAGGTATTTTTCTTCATCTACTAAACTCCAACACGTGCATTGGAAAGTACACTCTAAAAGACTGGTAAAAAAATTGGTATGGGGTTTACAGAAAGGACAACAACAGTTTGAGTCAGAAATCAAATTATGCATATTCAAGCAGTGGAAACCCTCTTTTCACGGTGAGTTAAACAGACTTCTCCCAGCAGTGAATTTCTGCGTGGTCTCTTGTCCTTTGAGAGGACACTTCAAACAGTGACTAATCTTCCAAATGGCTTTCACTCACTTCCTCTCAATCTTGTTGCAGTAGTATCAGGGCAGCAGAGTGACTGAAACTCAGTTAGGCAGGACTGGAATGTCTAGGCTGTGATTTACCTGGGAGAGTCACAGTTGTGAGCAGCAGCTAGATAATGATTGTCACGAATGAGCAAACACAGGAAGTCTCTGCTCTCCTTCCCTTGTTCCCTCTTAATAGTGCAGCCTTCATTAGCAAATGCTTTTCAGCTCTAACAATCACCAGGAAACGCCAGACTACAAGGCTAGAAGGAGGATGAAGGGAGGTGTTGCACCTCTCATCATCCTCATCACATGGGCCAGAGGCTATCACATCTGCACACAGTAAGAAACATCTAACTCCTCACCTACCTGCATGAGTGCAACTTCCTACTGAGTCAAATCCTTTCAAATACAAGTACCATTGGCAGAGTACAGATAATTATCTGGAAAAAATACAGACTACCAAATACGTGTCTCCAGAATTCTTTATTATTACTTTCCTGCACCTAATGTAATACAGGAAAAAACCAAAAGAGAGGCCTTACTACACCAGTTAATGGAACTAGAGCTAGAAACACCATCTGATCCATTTTCCTCTTAGGAAGATGAATGACAGACAAGCAGACAAAGGAAAATATACATTTTTGCTCTTTTTCCTGAATAATATCTTTGCTAGACAGCATTCTCAGAAATCACTCAGGAGACCCCATCAACTCCCCACTGTAATCCATGAAAACCACACTGTGCTACAAACTTACGGCTCATCCCATGTTTTCCATTTGAGACAAATAAATTTCTGCTCTTCTCTGTGAGAGACCAGGGACATTAAGTCAGACTTGGGGAGGGAAGGTGCACAGGGAGGATGTGAGAGACATGTTTCTTTTCACCTGCTGATTTCACCTTGCTCACAGCTGTGAGCCAAGAGGACACAAACTCCATCCAGCCCACCCATCAGAGATGATAAGTGTCAAACTGCTGCCTTTCTAGACTGATCCTTAGTCCCGGAGCACTGTTATTTCCTGGTTATCCTGTGTCACTTTTTCCGCACAGCACTGGGTACAAATAATTCATCAGGCTGTGTTAGGAGGTGACTGACACTGATGAAAACTGCTTTGCCAAAAGCAGGACACAGCTTCTTCCCAAAGACTGTGTCGTGTCTTTCAACACATTTTCAGTCACTCTTCGGTATCTTAGCAGGCCATAATGTGCTTGACATCAATTCCTCCTTTAGTATGTAAAAATATTCATATTGTTTAAAAGCAAGTATAAAGCTAGAGCTACTTAGTCTCTCATTTCTTGTTTTTTTTTTCAATTCAGTAATCTTTCAGGATTGAAGGATAAAGCCTGACTAAGAAGATAATTTTCAATCAGCTGCTCAATGGTCAAGGTCTAACCAATCCCATTCTTCTTTGTTTTATCTTGGTAATTTTTTTTGCTGCACATAGAGATTATTTGCTTTCCATTCTCTTTGGTCCTTTTTCTACATCTCCTTCCCCCATCACTCCTCTGTTTTCCCTCCTTCTTGCCCACTGCACACTCACAAATCTTCTCAGCTGGAGCTATGGTCCAGACTCTTCCATTTTATCCTGGCTCCTCTTTTCCCCTGTCCTTCCCCTTCCTCTTTTTAGTTTGTCAGTTACCTTTCTTCTACCATCGTCAATTTGAGGGTTAAAAGAAAGAGAAAAGAAAGAGGAAAAAGTCAGCTGGATGTTAATGTTACAAATTGTGTGTGTGTGTGTGTGTGTGTGTTGTTGGGTAGGAGGATGGAATAAAGCCTCTTTTTTTCCTACACTGAAACTATTAACGGTTTCTATTTGGTAATATTGAATTGTCTGGCAATTCCATTTACTGTGTGTTCCTAAGGGCTCAGTTCCACTGAAGTGACACTGAAAGTAATGATTTTGATTTATTAAACTAACTACTTTTTTTAGTCAAAATTTGGGTTACTCTCAGATTGGTGCTGTAATTGTACTTAAAACATTATTACAGTATTTACTTGTTTCAGTGCTGTCTTTTCAATTATGATGATTTTACACTTAGTTACCCCACACAGATATGAAATGTTCATTGTTTTTTTGGGAAGCCTCTGCAATGCTTCACTTTGAACCTACTTGCCCACTGCAAGAACATAGGCAAAGCCAAAAATAAATCTTTCTTCACTTTTTTTCTTGAGTTCTTGATCAAGCCTTATTTTAAGGAATCCTGATGAGAACTGAGGATTTACCTAAAGAAAACTGTGAATTTAACATAACTTTTCAATCAAAATACATTCTACAAGTTTTCAGAGTCTTTCAAAGAGAGAGACTTCTTCACTTAGTGTCCAGGCAACTCAGTAGTTAGCATCAAACCTCAATCATACAGAAACAGCAGCTGAGAGAAACATTTTATTCTGTTCAGTTCCTCACTGTCCTCAAAAGGGGTGCAATACCTAAGAACCATGTTAGAATAACTGGAGGGGTGGATCTTCTGAAAGAGTGAACTAAAAACATAGAGCACGGTACTTGAAATTAAATCACCATGAAGGAGCATGCTGTCTTGTCCCATAGCAAAACTGAGGAGAAAGAAACCTTGAAAACTCTCTTCAGATGCTCTCTTTATAGTTTCTGATTAATTTTCCTCTCAGAGACTCTAACTACAAGAGACTAATGTGAGATCATCAACATCCAATGTGTGAAGAAATTAAGTTTCCCTTTATGGAAAATCCAATAGAGTTCAACAGCAAATAATTTTTCTAGTGACTTGAACTTAAGTGCCTATGGAATACCATAGATCGGTTATATTCCTGTTGTGGAGCTCTCCAAGCTAGTTAAAAATTACCATAAAATCCCTTCCTAGTGAAATTTTACAAAACAGATCATTAGCAGGTGAAATCGTTACGGATGCACTACCATTAATAAGATTACGTTAAACAGGAGGATTTGGCCCATGTGTGTTTAGAGTAATTTGATAATGAATCACTGCAAATTTCTGTTGGTTTTAATAACTGTTAAATTCTACATCACTTTCCCATATTGATCTTACATGCTCAGTTGTTTTCTCTGTTTTTTCTACAGGGAGCCGCTCCCTTCACCATATGGTCCAGCCGCTATCCAGTTTTCTCTGCTTATTTCACCATCATGTAACACTCTCCTCTTCTGGGAATTAGATGACACAGTGACATGCGAATGTTGCTCACAGTGCAACATGAATTTCTGCTGATTTTTCTGGCACAGTACAGCGGGAGCTGACCAGGGCAGCCTCCTGCATAAAACATCTGCTCTGCAGCCTTGTTTGCCTTCCAAAATCCTCCATAGTTGTAAAGACCAACCTGCACAGAATTGGCACAGAGACACTCTGGGCTCCCAGCAGAGGCACAACCATAACTGGTATTTCCAGTGAATATTATAAACTACTTTGCTGAGCTTTGAATACTCTGGGTGCTCCTTGTTGAGCACATCCCATGTAAATTTACAGCCATCTGAGTGTCTACTTGGAAAATGTCTGAAGAAAATGATTAAGAAAAGCAAATCCATCCAGCAACCCAAAAAAGTGGCATTTCTGGTAAGGTCCTCATTTATAGAAAGAATTTTGCAAGGATTCACCAACCATCAAAAATCACCGTCCATGGAGGAAACAAATTATTCTTAATCTTATCTCATTTTACATGTTCAGAAAGAGCTGTAAAATGTCTAGCATTCATACCTTTAAACTATGAGACTGACTCTGCACGAGTTAATTGGGAAAAAGTCCTATTGCTGTTTTACACTAAGAGGCTGAGAACAGGGTCTGTGCTGACTTTTATAAGCGTTGTTTCCTTTAGCTGCACTAAGTACAGCTACAAGTGGCTGAAAAAATCTCCCCACTTTCAACCACATTTTCAGAGTACAGCTGAGTTTGATGAATTTCCATGAAGTGGTAAAAAGAAAGATCTTATTTTTCTCTGTGTAGGAGTAATTACTTTGCCAGGCATTCAATAATCTTGTCTTGACACAAATCATATTTGCAGTTTGAGGAGATTTCAGTATTGCTATAAGATTAAAGAAGTCAACACTTATTTTATATTAAGATGTGCCTGCACTCAGCATTTTGTTTTCATTTGTGGTGAAATATATCTCCATGGGTAAAAGTATCTCCTCTGATGCCCAAGTAGGAAACAGGAAAAAGGAGTACAAGCCCTCAAAAGATTACAGCCTTTAAGTGCCTCATAGACATCAAAACTATCTCATACCTTCCTTGGGACAAAACCCCCTAGTATTTCCCAGACAGCCGTCAAAGTCCTCAGCTCTGCCATTCGTGTTGTTCCTTGACAATATAAAACTGCTGCATTTAGAGCTTTTGAAATAGTGGCAAGAAAAAGCTGACCTGAATCTAACAGTAACAACTGGAATCAGGGAATGTTGCATATATTGCTTATATGTGATGATCTGGTGCAGGAAGGTAATGAATGGGGATGACCTTAACAAGGTGCCATTGCACCTCTGCAGTATTCCAGCTCCCGAAAGCTGTGCCTAACAGCATGCTGTTCCTACAACCACATGGCTCTGGGAAGATGGTACAGTAGAAAATAGGTATTATACAATGTGGGGCTCAGCACACAAATTAGCATCGAATTAGCAAACTAACTTTGCACATCCCAGCTGAAAGAGGCAGCTGCTGCCAGGGAAGGAGATACAAAACGCCCTTCCCCCATACAGGCCAGGTGTCCCACAAACATACTTCACATATGATTAGGAAGGAGGAGTAGAGGTAACATTGTCACACGAACTAAAGTCAAACTTTTGGAAAAGACCTACTTTGCAGAGGGGTTGGAAGGAGTTGAAGAAGTTCTCTATAGCCTGTGTGAATTGTTCAGATCAGGATTTTAAAATGCACAGCTCCATGGAGACCTCACCAAGAATTCCTGACTGGAAAACCCACTGCACTCTACCACTGCAGCTGCCAGAAAGCAGACAGTGAAAAAAAAAATGTCTTTTCCCATCATAAGGGTAATAATTCCCTTCCCCAAGCCCATGTGAGTAGCCCACAATTATTAACTAGTCTAGGCAAAACAAGTAAGGTTGTGTCTGTTTTCAGAAAATCTGACAGCATGAAGAATTGAGATTGACATTAAAGTTCCACAAAAAATAGACTAAAAAGCTTGATGGGACAGAAAACATGAGGAGAATAGTTCATTGGACTGAGTACAGAGTGAAAAGGGGAACAGAGAGTCAGGTAAAAATTAGGGTGGGTTTTCAAGCCATGAAGACACTTCAGAGTTTGTAGAGCAAAACAAGAGGTAATGAAGGACAGAAGAGTTGGGTGTCATTTTGGCAAAGGGCTAAATGAAAAACGGCTACAGTGCATGATTTAAGTGAAGTTAGGCAGCAGAGCTTGGAAACTAAAGAGAGGGGAAAAAACTGATGAATGAAAAACAATTTTGTAAAAAAATCAGAATATAAAAGTTTTGGTAACTGATGCCTCAGCTAGTATCAGTATCTGGAAAATAGGATTTTTTAGTGTTGCTTCTTCCAGAACTTTCATTGTATAAAAATCTGGTCTGTATTTTTCAAAAGCCTAAATATAGGAGGGAAAATATTCTCTGTCAGAGAGCCTTTTTTGATTAACGAAGAAATGCAATGGTAAAATAAACCATTCAGTACTGCAGAAATATTTGTGAAGTATCTGAAGCACACAGTAAAGACCAAACTTATATCTGCTTCCAGTTCAAACCCACAACAAAATTGGCGGCAGTTTTGAACACCTCAAAACATATGCAGTGATTGAACATAATATAACGACCAAATGTCAGACTTGGCTATTGTGGAATGGGTATTCCCCACAAATCCTGACTATGTTCAGTCTCTGTTCTCATTTTCTGACAGAGGAAAAAGTACCATGATATGATCAAGGGCCTCTTTGTGGAAATGGGGTTAACGGTCTTGGCAAACCAAGGTACATTCATCTGGTTTACCCCCCTGACACACATTTGGGTACCCAGAAATTATTTGTAGCAGTTGAGTTTCTCTAATTGCTTTCAGATCTAGGAGAAGTTTGTTTCACTAAAATTTATCTGTCTCCAGCAATTACTATGTTTGGTGCAGAACTCACTTCTGGTTTAGATTTTCAGGCAGAGAAAGGAGAGAGAGAAAGAGAAAAAAGAAAAAGAAGAAAAAATATTATTAGGTCTTGGTTCCTTTGGTCATAAAATTACCCTAAGTATACATTCAGTTTTAACTGTCAGAAAGGAAAGAAGAAACTTTCTTGATACAGATTAATGTTTTCCCTCGTAACAACTAGAAATTGAATGGATGTGTGGTTAATTTTAGAACCCAAATCAAATACAGAACCAAAACCAATGTCTTAGAGTCCTTTCATTATCTGAAAATAAGACAGAAAAAAACCAGCACTCATAAACAAGTAGTTATTTTAATGCCACACTTCGTGACCTGACAGCAATTTTCCTAGTTGCACTCTGTCCTTTCACTTATCTGGTTAGGGGGGAAAAAAACCAGTATAAAACATGTTAAAGCCATTGCACATGTAAATGAATCCCCTGGAAACAAGATACCTTCGCGCTGAAACGACTACAGGCTCTCCTTGCAGCCTTAACTCCGGTGAGATCTAGAGGGTAGAAATCAGTGTTGAAACTCATGAGGAATCGCATGCCGCTGTCGAAGAAACGAGCACGCGGATTTTCACCTCACCGACTTTGAGTTATTTTGCAGGGTATACAGCGTAGCCCGCTCCCGCAGCCTGTCCGCCCCAGCCCTGATGCACAGAGAGGTCAGCGGGGCGCGGGAGGAGTGGTGGCCAGGGAGAGCGGCATTCCGGGACCAGCCCCGGGCTCGGGCCCTAGCAGGACGTCCGCAGGCAGGCCCCGGCGGTGTCTGCCTGCGCGGCGGAGTCCCCTGCGCGGCGGGCGGGGAGCGGTGCTCGGAGCGGTGCTCGGCGCAGTCCCCGCACCGCTCCGCGGCCGTGCCGGGCCGGGGGATTACCGCCGGCGGGGGACCTCGGCGCGGGGACGAGGAGAGGGGGATTAATGTATTAGCGCTGCCTGCTCCTGCTCCCAGCTGGATCGGATCCGAGACAGGAATTAGCGCAGCCAGCGACCACCGAGGCGGGACTGAGACGGTGGGAAGGGGAAAAAGCGACAAGCGGACGGCCAGCCGCCAGCTGCGGCCCCCGTCCCCGCTCCCCCACAGGGGCCGCGCCCAAGGGGTTACGGCCCGCCCCGACCCTGTGCGCGGGGCCACGCTGCCGCCCCGGGCTCCGCAGCAGCCCCGCAACCCGCGGAGAGGTGGCGAATCCTTCGGGGGGCCGCGGCCGGCTGCCCGTCCCGCACCGTGCTCTCGCCGCTGCGGCGGGCGTCTCCCCGCTTCTCCGCGCACTGCCGGCGCGGAACGACCGTGATGGCTGGAAGTGGCGACAGCTCCGAGGGGACGGGCGAGGGCCGGGCACGGTGAGTCCCCTCCGCAGACACCCGCTCGACGTTAGCCCGGTGACGCTCAGCACCAACCCCGAGGTGTCGCTGGCAGCAGAGCCGCCCACAGCGAGCCCCAGAACGACGCGCGGCCGCCCCGCCTCGCGCCGCGCCGCCCCCGCCCCCGCCCGCCGGGGACCCTCACGCCTCGCCCGGCCCCGCCCCCGCGGGGCGGAGCGGCAGCGCGCGTGCCCCGCCCGTGGCGGCGGGAGGGGCGGGGCGGGGCGGGGACCGGGGCGCGCCCGCCCGTCCGCCCGCCCGCCGCGCTCCAGTCCGGGCTTTGTCTCCGCCTCCGCCGGCGGAGCCGCGTCCTGGGGACAGCGGGCGGGCGGCGGGAGACGGAGCAGCAGCGGCGGGAGAGCGGCGGGAGACAGAGAGAGGGAGAGGG
>VZDJ01000100.1:1839679-1853291 GCA_008694505.1 Cyanoderma ruficeps | reverse complement strand
AAAAAAAAAACCAAAACCAAACAACCCACCCAGCTTTCAGAAAAGGAATAGGATGAGAAAAACCCTGGATGAATTTTCCTGCAATTTGCTGCAAAATCTCGTGAAGTCTTTCTTGGTATAGAACGGTAGTTATTTATCCGCCCAAATGAAGAGGTGCAATATGCTTGATGTGAATACAGAGTCATTTTTGTATGAAAGAAATTTTTCACCAAGCTCCAGTGTTTCTTTAGTGGCTGAAAGAGTGGTGTAAGATAAACTAGATAAACCAGCTATTAACAGAACTGCCAGTTGCTGTATCGCTAGAGTGAAGACATATGGTAATTCACTACATTCAGTGATGACCTTTCCTTTAAAAATATTGTTAATAATAGACACTTCTATGTAAAGTATTTATGTAACATACTTGAAATTCATGTACCCTGGACTACTCCATGCCATTTTTTGTTAGTGGCAGGTTTTTGGTTTGTTTTGGTTTTGTTTTTTTTTAGCTACTGACAAAATTGCTACTAAGGAACTTTCCACAGCCGTACACTTTTGCAATATGCCTGCAGTTCTGAAGTTAGAGTTTCCAGGTGCACAGCATTGCTGCACCTCCGTGACAGAGCAGCATGGGCCCTGTCCTCAGGATGGGAAGCCTTTGGCATCATCTCCTTCATCCTTCCCAGATAGAGCCGTGCCTTGACTGCAGCATTACACCCTTTCCATGAAGCAGGAAAAAAACTCCAAACATTCCTATGTTTTTATGATCTCGGTTGCCTTTAGTGAAAACTTAGTGCTTATAAAAGTGCAAAAAAATATTTTTGTTTTCCCCTTTAACCTCAGTCTGAGAACACTTAGTTGGATGAAGACTACTAGTACTTTTACCAGCAATAATAGTAGAAGTTTCATTATGTACTTAAAAAGAAAAGGCATTCCCAACTGTCATTGATTTTGCAATGACCCTGATAGACTCAGGAACCTTCTAATAATGAAAATGTGTAAAGTATATAATAGATATCGTGGGGTTTTCCAGTTCCGCAGATGGAAAAAATACTCTCCCATAGGAATTCCCAACACAATGGGAAGAACTGCATCCAAGTATATTCCTGACTGCAGCAAACATTATTCCTACTTTCCTATCTATGGCTGCTCGGTTTCAGTCTGGTGTTCTATATATTGAGTATTTTTCATATGGCTTTTATACTTGAATAGAAAATTTCCAGTGTTGCTTCCTTCACCATTGTTCATGAACATTTATCCATTACTTGCTCTTGAGGCAGCCATTCATTGAAATGTTAATGAGATTTTGAACAGTTTATAATTCCATAGGGTTTTTTTGTTTGGGTTTTTTTTGTGTGTGTGTGTGTGTTTTGTTTTTTTTTTATCTGCAGAAAAAAAATGTGGCTTTGTTGATGCCTTTCAAAATCTACTTTTTATTGGTAGATTGAGATGGATTCTATGCTAATTCCTCCTGCATTCCTGAATTATGGCCTAGCAAGGCACTGTCGCTGGGATCTTCATCTATTAATCATGGAAGCTGCTTTCTTATTCGGTTGCCATAGTTTCAGTGCCTCAGATAGTGTTGGGGTGCCTTGGGAAAGGCTTACGATACATACTTGCAAGCCTTGCAGTTATTTTGGCAGTAGGAGAGCTCTGAAGGATCAGAGAACAGCATCCAACATTATTCAGAGTTGGATTAAAAGTGGAAACTTCTGGGTATGTCTCTCTGGACCTTGTTATGTGAATGTCCAGCTGATATTTACTCCCAAGATTTGCTTTTTGTTTTGTCTTGCTGGTAAAATCATACACTTCAGAGACTAATGGCTGCCTTTATCCATTGCAAGAACAAAAAAAGCTTTTCATTAGTTTTTCTGATAAATCGTTGGGTAAATTAGGGTATTTAGGGGTTCCTAAGCAATCCAGGTAATTTGTTTTACTTTCCCTTTCAACCTAGCTATATTCAGTATGATACCACATTTGAGACTGAGTTAATGTTTATTGCTACCTTAAATTTAATAAGACAATAAGAATCTTTTTGTTAGCTGCAGAGCAGCTTGAATTACCAAGTAGAAAAGAGGAAATTAACTTTTTTTCAGACAGAACTACAACTCTTTCAGTGCTGTGTTGGCATAGGCGGTATTTTTCAGGGACATTTCAATATTTGTCCATAAATTCAGCATTAAAACATACATACTTTCAGAAATGTAAAGCTGTGAAATGTTAGAAATAGCTTTTTTGAGAAAATGAATGAGAAAATGGTAAAGTAGTAAATATGTCTAACAGGAAAACTGAAAGACTGACTTGTCAATGTAGTGCTCACTATCAATTGATTTGTCTGTTATGCATAATATAAAATGATGCAAAAACATATTTTAGTAAGCAAATAATTGTTTCCTCTTTCTTTTCCCATTGAGAAAAAAATCTTCTTCACTTCTGTGTGATCAATAGTAAGCCACGTGTTTGACCAGATATTTAATTCCCATTTCTTCTACATTTTACAGTGTCTCCAGAGTGATGTGATATCCCTCCAGTTCTAATGAAGCAATTTTAGTCTAGCACAGAGAAACTTGCTAAGTATCTTCTGTTTACAACAACAACAAAAAAAATCCAGTCTTGACTATTCAAATCAGTCAAAGTATAATGTTAAAAGTATGTACAGTTGAGATTAAAGAATTCAGTATAATTGGAATTAATCAGGAAAATAGGCACTTTTTTGCATTCACATGGATAATTTGCACTCAAAGATCAGTTTTAAAGCTTCAGCTTAGGACTTTACTACCCAACCTTGTCAATTTTTCAAGTGAGATCAATAAGCAGATTGAGAACATATGCCTGCTATATGTAACCCTCAGGAGTCCTACAAATTGAACAAATGAAGTCCAAAAATTTGATCTGACTTTAAAAGTCTCATTTGTTGGTAGATGCACACAAAATCTGCATTTGTAATTTTATACTTTCACATAATGTGGAATTTTTAGGTTTATAATCTTCTGGATCTGTATTGTACACATATATTTTGCATAAAACGAATCCCAGTCTTTTTCCTGGTAAACTCAAAATGTGCAAGTCTCTGTTATACTGACAGAATAATATGCCTCTGTCATTTTGTATTTCCCTTTGGAAGGAAGGTAGTGATTGAGTAAGAAAATTGTAACAGAGGCAATAACTTGGGTCAAAAGCTGTAGATGTACGAATTCCGTTGTGTTTTTTTCCTCAGAATTTATTATATTCCATTTAGTTTCAGGTTAGATATAGGATCCCCCTGCATAGAAATTTAAGCAGTTCTGTAAGGAACATTTGTACCTTCTTTAACACTAGTGGATTTGGGGTTTTTTTTGCTTGCTGTTTATTTTTTGCCTCCAAGAAACAGAGAAGTGAGTTATAAGTCAATACTCAGTATAAAGAGCCAGTGTGGTTCCTGTTGGTGGGTAAAAATGTATTTCAATTCAGCACCCATCAACAAGCCCTTACACCATTTAGAGTTCAGTATAGAATTATTTAGTTTGGAAATGTCCTTGAAGATCATTAAGTCCAACCCTTAAACTAACACTGCTGAGTCCACCACTAACCATGTACCTAAAGCCTACATCTATACATCTTTTATATACCTCTGTGTATCACCTGAGTTGGTGACTCAGCCACTTCCCTGGGAATATTTTTCTTTCAGTTTATTTATGATTAGTAATAAAGGTTCTTCTGCATGCCCAAATAGCATAATTTTAGCATCAAATATACTAATCTTATAAAGAAAAGAAAATAATAATTTCTGTCAAAGTAGTTTTTGTGTTTGTGTCCCTTAAGTGATGTCACAGCGTTTGCTTTGCAAATCTCTCATATGCTTAATAGCATCTTACCACCTGAACATTCGTAGAAGGTTGAGGCTTGTCTTGGGCTGTGTGCTTATGAAAAAACAGAGGAGACTGTGCCCTATTCAGCCTCAAAGCTCCCCCCATCCCTGCAGCTGGTCAGCGGGTGTAAGCGGAGTACACACATCCTACTGGTAGTGGGGAGGAATGATTGGAGGGCAGCTGGAACCCTGGCCCGCACGCCTGGGTTTGTGTGGGAATCCTGTCCCAAAACTCCACAGCAAGGAAAAGGGCAGGATGACACGCCTTTTCCAACAGATACTCCACACGCAGGGCACAGCCTGAGGTCTGTTGCCTGATGGCAGAGCAAGGCTGAGTCCCACAGGATTATCTTTCTTGAGTGGTACTTCATGCCATGAGCGTCCCTAAATGCAGCCTCCTATTTGAGTCAAAAATGCCTTTTTTAATAGAAAGAGGATTAGAGGCTGTTCAGCTGCAATCTTGAACTTTGGGTCATAGTCTTTTTATTACTGGCTTTTTATCAGAGCTCTCTAATGAAAGAAGGGCATAGTGCATTAAAATCAACTTTTGAATTTAATTTTCTGTATGAACAGAACTTGGTACTGATACTATGTGTATAAACTTCTAATGGCATTCAACACATTCCACTTCTGAATAATTTGTACTCGTTAATTATAAATGTACATCTTTTGCAATTACAACTTAGAGATCCAAACCACATTAAGTCAGAAATTATCACAGTTAAATTGTTTTTTTAAAATTTGGTGTACTCTGTTATATGAGAATGATTATGTAACATATCTTATATGTACAGTGTCCCTGCAGTACGACTTTGTTTTCTAAAAATACGTTGTTCAGAACTTTTCGGGATTTGGGGGTTTGGTTTTGTTAGGGTTTTTTTGTTTGTTTGTTTTTGGGAAGAAATTTAAGTGGAGAGTTATGTCAGGTTTAGAAGTAAAAAGACTAAAGTAGTGATGATTTAAAATGGGGTGGTGTCTTTTGTGGTTTTGTTTTTGATTTTTTTGTTGGTTTTTTTTTTTTTTTTTTTTTTTTTTTTTTTNTACCCAGTAAAATTATTCTTGATTTGGAACAGGAATTTGTTTTACTTTAAAAAGAAATTAAGAACTGAATTCTTAAAGATCTGCTCCGGGAAAAGGAAAGATTTGTGCATGAGCTACTACACTTTTTTATTATTATCTGCAAGGTGTTTCCTTTTAATTCTGTTATGGGGGAAGTTCATCGTGTTCAGAAACTGATTAATTCTATCACGAGATGCGTATATTTCAGGGTGGTGTCCACTTTATCCTGTTCTACACATAAGACCTAGACATGCTGCCAGAACACTTCCTTTCCCAAGATATTAAAAAAAAAAAAAATCCTGCTGTCGTTCAACAACACGTAGTCCAAAAGGCGGATTTAGCCAACATACAGCTAATGGCTTGAAGGGGTGAGATGCAGGCTGGTGACTGGATGATTGTAAGTTAAATTCAGTTTTGACTTGTCAAAACATTATTAAGAGTACTACATACGTGTGTTAAAATGTCTCTCAGAGAAAAAATTTGAAAATACAAGGCAACTTGTGGAATAGTACAAGTTCTCTGACAGGTGAATTTTAATTCCTTTTCAGTGCACCTTTTACATTTCTAACTATTTGTTTTTGTTTGTCTTCATCTTTGTCATAATCTCTCTCTAGTAGATGAAATACTGGAGATAACATCATTTGCAAAAAAAACCCCAAAAACAAAACCCCAAAACCAAAACAAACAAAATACCAAACAAGCAACACCCCCCCCCTGCAAAAAAAACCCCTAAAAAAAACATAGAAATAACACCCATTTCCAGTGTTGCTTATTCAGGGCCTTCCTGATAACATGTTGGTATGGCTAAATGCTGGTGATGTTCTGCAAAGGAGTGGAAAATATAGACTATATAATGCCTGCTGATGTCTGAAGTGGTCTGTAAGGGCACTTTCATTGAATTACTTCCAATAGCAAATCAATTAATTTTACTCTTTTTTTTCCATAAATGGTCAGTAATCTCTTTTAGATTGAAGCAGATAAAAGAATTCATTGTTGTCACAGTCAAAGAACTTAAAGAACTTTTCAAAACCTGGAACGTCTACACAGATGCTTTACCACTGCATTTTTAGGACTACTCCTCAGCTCCTCCTTTGTGCCAGGCTCCAAATATCCAACTATCTACTCAAACGAGTGTCCTTAGTTCACATGGACATGTCATCAGAACCAATTACATTGCTTATGTGTATAATGAAGAGAAGCTGCATGGAGACAAGAAAATACAGATTAACATGATCTAACTTTTGATCTGTTAGCATCAAACAGAAAAATGAGGGCACAGTTGTGCTTCAGATTGCATCTCTATGTTTATTTTGCTAGGCTCGGAGTTTGTCTAGAAGAGCTAACCTCTGATTTGTTCATATTGGGGATGTAGACCTTGCTGACTTCATTAGGAGTTATTATTGCTGGTTTTGGGGTGTTTTTTTTGGAGCTTAAGTCACAAGCTCAAAATATCAGTAATAACAAATAAAAATATCAAAACAATCAAGAAGGCACGGGATTGCAATGGATCTGTAAATTGAGTTGGTATTTTAGCTTCAGAGATTCAAGTACTGGAATTTTTTCAACAGTAAGCCAGCAGAGAACGTGTTAGTAGGGGGGCTGGTGTGCTACTTTGCTGCTGCACTGCCTACTTCTAGACAGCCGTCGTATGACAGCCTGCTCTAACAACTACCCACATTTAAATAGCAGGGTTGTGTAAGAACGAACACAACACATTTACCGAAATACATCTATGGTGGGGAGAGCCTTAAATATTCCAGCGGGTGGAATACACAGAGAGAATCTGTCGCATTTTTATTAGCCTGCATGTCAAATCTCGGAAAGAGGCAAAGTTACTTCCTCCTGTTCCAGAGTGGCCTTGTAAATTGTACAGGTTTCAAGAGAACGAGAACATCCTCTTTTTGTTACAGTTTTTAATGCAGTGATACAGCTGTGACTAATAGTGTAATGGCGGGAGGAGCAGGAGAAGGGCTTGGTCACACACATTGTTACACTGGACGGGAGAAGTGCTTGAGCAATTCTCGAAGTTCTCCTGCTCGGCGCCGGCTGCTGGCGCTGTCCTCCGCATGTCGCCTGCCCTCTTGCGTCGGAAGAGCTCCGTGCAGGCTCCGCTGGCGGCCGGGGGACAGCGGGAGGGAGCGGCGGGAAGCGCGGGGCAGCGCCGGGGAATGGTGGGCGCGAGCCGTGCTCTCCAAAGGCGCTCGTCCTGCCTCTGCCTGTGTGTATGTGTNGTGTGTGTGTAGTCTTGCTGTTTCGTTCGCAGCGTAAAAAGCAGAATAGTTTCCAACTTTCTTATACAGAGACAGGAACATCAGAAAGTGGGTTAGCCAAACTGATGTGCAGAAAAGCTCTAGGAGTGAATTTGAAGCGATGAGTAGAGGCTGTAATGCATATGATTAAAGTGAAACATGCTGCCTACACAGAGAATTGCTAACAAGATTCTTTCACAGCTTTCATGTCTCAGTCCTGCTTTTACAGAAAATAAATTCATGTTTGGTTTCAGTGGGTGTGCCGTTTTGTTCAGCCCTACAGGATAGATAAGACAGTCAAACTACACGAGTGCAACTGATTGAACACAAATAATACAGTTTGCACTGAGCAGAAACAACGGCTGTGCCTATTAGCAAAACGGCGTCCGAGATTAACATTCGTTTGGTCTGTCTCGAGCTTCTTTTCTCTCAGAGCTTCTTGGTTCAGTACTCATAGGGAAGGGAGGGTAAAGACACAGATTAAGTTGAGGAGAGGGANTTAATAATGATTTCTGGTATGTTACTAGCTAAAAGGTGATACAGCTTTTATCTTGATTAAAGCCTGTCTAAGCTCAAATTTTAGATTGCACCATAGAGAGAGAAAATCAAGGGCCATGAAATCACAGGTTGGAATAAGATACAGCCAAAAAATTTAAGAAAATGATCCAAATTTTATCACTGAAAAGGTGATTTCTCTGACAATCTTAAAGAAAAATTATTTTCATTCCCAGGTTGGGTTTTTGTTGTGATCATAACTTGCTGACTCAGTCGAAGGAATTAAATTCTTGAGACTCTGTTGCCTACTTGCTCTGTAAACTTTAGGGTAGTCTATTTAGTGTAAAATCTGTAATGTTCCATAAGGGGAAAGAGAAAGGAGAGGAGAGGAGAGGAGAGAGAGGTTTTGCATGTCCTTCTAACATTTTTTTCCCTCCTTTTCAGACAGAAGTATAGATATTGATGCAAGCCATTTAACAGTTTCTGGCAGTAATTCTACCACATCCCCTTGCTCATACAAAGTATATTTTCTGTAGCTTAAAAGAGTATTTAAATACTATTTCATGTTTAAAGAAATTATCCAAAGAATTATCCAAAGTTTTTTGCAAGATGCAGAAAAATAGACTGCAGCAGCTGTATGTTGTTACAGTGCTTAGAAAAATAAAAAGAAATAGTAATTCAAGTAATTATTTTAAAAGCTGTTTTAAAATCAGCTAAAAATGAGCTTGATCCATAAATCAAAGGTAATTTTAACTTGCCATTTTCTAGGTTTTTTTAAAATTACTATTTTGTTGAGAAATATTATGCATTTATATAAGAAAACTTGCCTCATATCAGTCCTTTGTGAACTCAGGGGTTATTTCAAATAATTTCATTTGTGTCTTCTTTGAGACATTACATCTTTCAGTCTTCATTTTCATAGCAATAATCATTACGGATCCAGAGAGCATAGAAATGTGGATTTGGAAAGTTTTTTAATCAGATATCCAAGAGTTACTTATGTTTTAAGGACTCAAGCCTGGGTGTTCAAGTCTTAACAAAAAGGACTTGCAGAGGTTAGCATGTTCTGGGGCTTTGTTTGGTTGATTGGTCGTTTTTTTACTTCATGGCAAAATATACATGGAGAAGGTTTTGTGTTTGGACTAATTCTGCTCCCAGTCCTGCTGATCTCTTCAGGTCTGCCCAGCTGAGAAATCAGCAGAAGAACACAACTGGGTGATCAAGGTGCCTGTGGTCACACATGTTGGTTTTAGGGCTCTTGTGCCTTTAAGCTGGTATGTGTTGTGTCCCTCTCCACATCCATTTTGCCTGGGTACCGTGGATTTGTATCTGGGGAAGACCTTTCTGAAAATGTAGCATGTTTGTATTTGCACCCTGCAATTGCTCTATGGACAGATGCTTGCTTCTGACCTGAGTTCACACCTTTACTCATCACTCAACCCATACCTCAAGCCCTAGATCTGCAAGCCTGAAGGTGTTTTTAGGCAGAGCCTTGAGTTTGAGCAGAAAGCTGCTGTCAAGCAGCTGGCATTGTGTATAGAAGGAAGCAATGTGTTCACAAAGGAAGCTCTTAGTTCTTCAGTCTCATCTGATCAGGTCTCACTTCATTTTAAAAAATAGCAAGTTTCTCGTGTTTCAATGTGTCATGACTAAATATCTAGAGACATTTTGCAGACACAACTCAAATGCATACACAAATAAATCCGATTTGCCAAATGAATTATAAAATACTCTAGCTTTCTCTTCCTGAGTACATCATGATGGTGTTGCATGGGAAATACATTGGTGATGCATGGAAATTTATCTGCAACTAAAGATGTTTCCTGATTTCTTCACTCACTCATTACCTGATGGTAAACCAAACTTTGTAGACCAGGCATTTGTTTTTTTAGATCTCTGTTTTGTGCAGGGTCATAACTTCAGGTCTGAAGAAGTCAAGTCTGGGAACCAGTTCTTCACAGTACAAACCATAGACTCAAGCCATCTGTCCCAAGACCATCTAAATATTCACTGCATACCCTGGAAAGTAGGGAGGTTGGAGACTGCACTGGATTTTGAGGACAGCAAACACAACGGATGAAGGATGTGTTGTAGCACAAGTCATCCTTCCAAGAGTGCTGCCTCAGCAGCCCTAGCTCTGTAGGCCACATGCTGCCAGCTCCAGCTTACATCTGAGATTCAGACAAGGAAAAGTGCTTTCTGCAATGGTGTGGAAAACCAAAAAACAGCTAGAACAAAACACGAGTGTCACTGAGTGACAAGGTGGCTCATAGTAACTACTTAGACTGATTCTCTTCTAAGAAATAAGTGGGATAGTCTGTTAAATTATATAATATGCTTATTATGGAAACTGTGATCTCCCAATAGTATACAGAGTATTTCCATCAACATGGAGATCAAAACTAAGTGAAACAGAGTCAGTGTCTTTGGCCATATTGTAGACTTAGAAAACACTAGGACATCCTAAAGTCACTGCCATCATACTCTCCTTAAAACTCCATTGCAACTTTATCTTATAGTGTGAGGTATAAGAAGATATAACTTATTTCTGGAACCAACAGAATGGAAGGTCTAAAAGGAAAAGTAGGGACAAGATCTCTCCCTTAACTGCAGGAAAAATTCTTACTTTTTATCAGTTCAAATGAAGCCCTTTCCTTGAACTGAATACATCATACCTAATACATATTCTCAGCATTAACTCAGCAGGCAAAAGATGACAAGCTGTGTTGTCCTGCTTAAGGATATGTTGGAGGAGAATAAGTAATAGAGAATTTATCTACTTCAATATTTGTGGTGTCTTTGAAGTGCTAATAATATTTGTAGAAGTTGATATGCCAGGTTAACACCTGCTCTGTGAGCTTGCAAGCAATGAATAATTGATTTTTGATGAATAATTGCAGATTTTTTTTTCCCTCCATAGTAAAACCACTAAGATGGTCCCAGTTGAGGTATCACTTTAACTTGACCACTTTGGTTTTTGGGTTTTTTTGACTGAATCTTTGGTCAAAGTATTTTAATCATGAGAAAGTTGTTTCTGACAGATGCTTCCAGTGAATTAAGTTGAAGTTAAATTTATGGACTCATATCAGTGCTTTTGTTTTGTATAATCTCTCAAAAACATTATCATTGAAAAAATAACATAAAGACTAAGTCAACAAGAAACCCAAAAACTTTGAAATTATTAGTGGATGCAACTGTGGTACCATACTGCTCTTGCTGGCTAGCTAGTTCCCAGCTTCCCCCATGAATGATGGGACAAACACAGATATGTTTGAGTAACTTTTAAGGAATAAATGGTTATAGGAGGCAAGGAAAGTAGCTGGAAGGTCAAGGCTGAGAAGTGGAAGATTTCTCAAAAGAGATGGATTAAGGAAATAGGTGTAGGTATATAGTCAGACTGGTACAGAGGGATAACTGAAGTGCCAAAACAAAGGAGAGCAAAGCAAGGCAGGGTGAAAATGCTCTGTGCCTTACAAAATGGCAGTATGCCTGCTGGGATGATTCCTTTCTGATGAGCTGTCACCATCTAAGTGTATAGGAAGCTCGGACTGGAAAAAACAGATGGCACACGGGAGATGAAGTGACATCATTTGTCTCTCTGCCTGACTTCCTATCCTTCACATAGAATTTGGTAGGTAAGGGAGTAAAAAAGTCTGGATGCGATTATTCTCCATCCCCACATGTTTCTCCTTGCCCTCACAAGACTGCAAGAAATCTCACAAGACTCCAGCTTCTCTCACAAGCTATTGGTAAAGAAGGTTTCCATCATTGCCAAGGATTTTGAGAGATTTGCTTGGAGAAGTATTTTCTTTCTGTGGAGAAAAAAGTTTGACACTTGGGAATGCAGAGGTAAGAGACATTAAAAACAAGGACAGCAAGCAATTTATTTCTACTAAGGCTTGGGCAAAGAGATGGAAGGAGTCTTTACAATTTGTGTGTTTCAAGGGAAGTTGCTAATGGGCTGTGTGATCTTCTTGCCAGGCCTGTGATGAGTTGACATGTTTCAGCCATGAGGAAAGGGCATTGGCATCACCCGTTGCAGGTGGCTAGTCAGCTGCCTGGAAAAAGTTCGTGGCTTTTGGCCAGTTTCCACTGAACTAGTAAAGCCTCCTTTAAAAAAATCCCTGCACCTGGCACTGTTCAGGAAAAAAGTTGATAGACGTATTGGAGAAGAAAAAGGCTGGTGAACATAGGCATTAAAAGCCCTAAAAACTAGATTTTCGGATATTACACCTTTTTTAAAAATTAGCAGCATGTGTTTTTTTAAAAGAGGATTTGTGGGTGGGGAAGAGAAAGGGAGAAGCTGGTGACTCTGAAAGCAGGTGGCCTCCTGGTCTCTGCTGGATCCAAAATTCTTGCCAAGATGAGCAGGACCTGTCTTTGTACAGACAACCAGTACAGGGCTGATCTTGGCAGTGCACAAAGAGTAACATTGATGCAGAGAGCATCATTTTAAGAAGTGACTGTGACACTGTGGCTGTAACTGCAGATGTGCCAGGAGCCATGTGAAGTTCAAAACCCCTTTTCCAGCTCCAGACCTGGACGCCTACAGAGGGGAAACCTGCTGAGCAGGCTGTTCCAGAGTGAGGCAGAAGTGTGTTATGCTGGCAGGGTAGTACCAGGAGGCAGGGCAGGATGTGTAGTGACTCTGCCCATGTCGTGACGAACGTGAGCAATCTGGTGTTTGTCACAGGTCTTAAAACTAAAACTGAGCATAAATAAAGAACCCCACCGCAAGTGAGCAGGATTTTTATAGTGGTTTCCAGGAATGAAATCAAACCTAAACTGCAAGGGAAATATTCTCTGCCATATTCAAAGTTTGTGTACAGAACGTTTCAAATAAATGCTCTGTAAAAATGATTTAATTCTGCTGTGATTATGAACTTGCACAAACATGCTGTTTCACATTACTCTCTTAAATAAATTTGATTAGTAACAGCTGTGACTACATAAGTCCCCCAAATTTTATTTTCTCAATAGAAGACGGTTTAAGAAACCCTCAAATTATTGTAAATGAAGATTCTGTTGGTATTTTAAGCTAAGATATCCTCAACAACAACCCATGTTATCATGGACACGCTCCTCCTTGGAGAGGCTGCAATGAACTGCCTTTGGTTCAGACAAATAGCCTTTTCATTTCCTGGAGCATTCTGTGAGTATTAGCTGCTTTGTGCTGAGCAAGTACTAAAATCTAACCAAATAATAAACGGTGCTGCTCAGTGACAAGCTGTTTAACCCATAAGCAGGCTGCTGAGGCTTCATTGTGAGCAATTCCTTTTCACCGTGTAGACTAGGTGCAGACAGTCATCCACTCCTACGCACAGGGATATTGCATATGTTTTCTGATGGTAGTGTTTGTTTACCACTTGTGACTGTGTGGTGCTCTGGGACAAGACAGCATCCACACACTGTAGACAAGGGCTGTCTTTCCCACCCATTCCTCCCGCACACAGAAAACGTTCACAGCTGGTGGGGCAGGGATGTGCTCTGCCGCCTGTGCTCTGTGCTGCTGTATCCAGTGCCCCCCAAAGATTCCAAATCTCACTTCTCATCACAGTGTGCTGCAGAGTTACACCTGCATTAGAGAACAGATATCCCTGTCCCCAGCTCTGCCATGCACTGCTGTTGCTGCCAGCACTGGCTGGCTTTCTGCATGTGTGACTGCAACCTACTTCTCTGCAGTCCTTGATGTCAGCAAGGGCTACAGGCAAACTCTCCTGTACAGCACTTCTGCTAATGAGCTGCTCTGCTAATTAAATAGAAAGGCATATTTGGCAGTGTCTTTGATATTTATTCTCAGTATGGCCCTTTTGACTTGCTTAGGATTTCAGGGTGGTCTTGAGGGAAAAGATATGGTAAGCAATTGCTGAGTTTGTATTATGTTTTATCAACAATGAAATAAAGTTTGTGAAATGGTGTTTTGTTCCTTCTAAGCCAGATAATGCAATATAATTTTAAAAGAATTAAAAAGGGGGGGGGGGGG
>VZDJ01000100.1:1823256-1839669 GCA_008694505.1 Cyanoderma ruficeps | reverse complement strand
AAGAAAAAAGTAAAGCTTAACCCAGACCACACTTACAAGTCAGAAGAATTAAAAAAAAAGAAGTTGTGTGGGAAGGACCTTTTTTAATCTTTTTGTATATGCCACATGTGCTCAGCAACATCCATGGCAAATGACAGTCAGAAGTAGCGTTTATTACACACTTTTGATCACCTTACATGTTCTTTCTAATTCTTCTTCTAGATTACTTTTGACTATTTCGGTCTTTTTCAACAGCTTTAGGCAGATGGTATTTTTTTAGAAGGAGAAAAAACACTGAACAAACAAACAGCCCAGTCTGGGATAGGAAGGTTGACTTTTTACCCAGTAAATGAAGAGTGTCCCATCTGGATGTACATTTGCATATGGTAAAATGCATTTTTTTTGCTGAGGAAGGAAATAAGTTTTAAGCTGAGATCCTCTGATCTGGTAGGGTGAGAGGCAGATGGCTGGACTCCCAGGTGATTTGTGTCTGCTCACTCACTGCTCCCTATCAAGCATCAGTGCTTACAGTATAGAGACAAAGATTTCCATACCTCCAAGGAGAAACGTGCTGATTGCCTCCTAGCCACGTGATTTATAGATGTACCAGAAGTATAGCATTAATGTGCCTAAAAGAACCCCTGGACTGGGCCATTTTGAGGTTTAGAATTTTTAATTAGTTACAGATTTTTCCTTTCTTCCCCTCTTTATCCACATCTGTAAACAGAAGCAAGGTAGCTAAAGCACTAAATTTGTATATTCACAAAAATATGTGGAAAATGGCACACAGCCATAAGACAGTTTAAATTTGTGAAATGCTACAAGTATTCAGTAATGCTTCTGTTCTTGGCTCTTTACTGGAGGTTTGCTTGTGATTATTGCTAAAGATGGGAGAGCAGGGTAGGTGAAGTGGTCATAAGGGCCAGTATCCCCACTGCACTGTTCTGATGGTATACAGAGATTTGGACATGTGTATTTGTCTGCTGTTCAGGTAAAAATTTACTTGTGGAGTTCTGTATGTAGATTGAATGAAAAAAATACTATGTTACTACTCTGGCTCTTTGCTGGAAACAGGCTACAAAATAATAAAGGAAAATTTGAGGTTACCATCAACCACTTTGGTAATACAGTAATTTCCATGGACATTCTATACAGTGTAATGACTCTGGCTTCCCACAGTAAAGTTCATGATGCTAATTTCAAGACTAAGAATTAAAGAGCTGCTGATCTAGCAGTATCTAATAACAGCTGAGAGAGGAGATCCATTTGTAACCTTTTGTCAGTCCTGGTAAGTGTTGCTCTGTGTGGCAACCATCAGGCTCGATGGTGCATTTGCAGAGATGAGATGGAAGCAAGTGCTGCTTTATGTTTTCTACCTTTGTGTCTTCCCTATGAGAAAGTTTCAAATTTGGAAATTGCTATTAGGAATAAATTGCATTGAGATTATGAAAATTTGAAGACAAAATTTGTGAAAGGTGTTGAAGGGTGTGTGTATTTTACATAGGATGAGCTTTCTGTTTCTGTTGATTTCTATTAATGAATTGGTAATTCATTAATATTCAGTGTGTATGAGGACTGATATAAATTTTGTAAAGTAAAATGGAAATGTGGCTAAATAATTTTTATTTGTACAGCTATGCAGAAGAGGAATCTGAGACCTATTTTCTAACTGTGCATGAGAAAACTGAACACAGAGAAGGCACTGTGCCCACAGTTATTTTCATTCTGATCCATTCAGTGATCATGGCTTGGTGCTGACCACAAAAAATGTTGTCCAATTTTTTCAAAACACAGAAAGATATTTTTTCTACATGGGAATAGGAAGAGGCTCACTATTAATTGCTTGCTCCATATTATTCATAGAAATACTAGGGATTTGTAGGTTTTATTATTTTGCTTAATAGTAAAGGTTAATGCTGAAGGGAATGCCTTTTTGGGATATATTTGATAATTTTTCCTCTCTTACAAATAAAGAGTTTTATTTTCTCCAGGGATTTCCTCTGATGGTTTAACTTCATTTGCATTTGTGGAGGCTTAAGGGAGGTGTCATGACTTTCAGAACTGCTGAATATTCAAGGAGTCTTGAAGGCACTGTAAGGTGCAGATGCTTTGGAAGTCCAGGGCGGGCCACAGACCTGTACTTTTTGCTTACAAGAATAGGATCCTGCAACTTCTGTTGATGCAAAGTCCCCATGAACCACTGGCATCAGGTAGAATCCCATCTTGTGCTCTCATCCCAACCCGCCCTGCCCCTTGCTGGGCTCTGCTGGGTTCCACTGGGCTCTGCCCCGGGCCAGAACAAGCCCACTTCAGTCTGCAAGAAGTGGTGCTTGGAAAGCTCGTTTCTCTCAGTGGTTTGAATTCCTTAACCTGGGTCTCTCATGAGTGGTGATAAAATACGTCGCAAAGTCTTTCATAACGTTGATTGGAGTGTTGTTTTTTCTGGAGTATCTGGAAACGTGAAGAGACATGGTGTTACCAAGCTTTCCTGATCAGATATTCAAAAGATGAAATAGAGAAGCTTGCAACATGTTCCTGAGGGACCAAAGAGTTCTGCTATTCCTGAAAAATTCATTTAATATCTTGGTTTCAGAAGCCAGAGTATCGAATAAAATACCTAATGTTATATAACCTTGTGATTAAAAATTACCAGGTTTAGTAACACTAGCACACAGGAAAACTTTTTTCTGAAGATACAAATATACATTGCATTAGCTGGCAACTAATCTTCTAGGGATTCTTATGTTATCTTCGAAAAAGTATATGTCTTTGTCAACTGCCTCTTAAAACAAAAGACGGCTTGGTGAATAAAGAAATAAAAACTTTATAAACTTTGATGTTACTTTTCACTCATTGTCAGGTATGTCAGTGTAAAAAAAGGAGATATTCCCTCTGAGCAGACAGTGTGTGAAACTAATAGTGTGATTTCAGACTCCAGACCTGGATTTTTGTAAGTTAGTCATTGAATTTAAGTCATGTTTTAAACAGCTTTATTCATATATTGAAGACTGGAAAACAAGGTCAGTGTAGACTCCATCCTGTAGCTGATTATTAAAGCAGATGGTTGAAAAATGCAAGCAGACATCTGTATCTGCTTTGCATATTTAAATGAAAAATAAAATAACAAAAAACATCTTAAGTTCTGGTGGTCTTGTAGTGGGTGTGTACTGCTGAGAAGAAACTGTTAGAATAACTTTAAAAATGCAGGAGTGCCAGGGCAGCACTAAAGGGAAATTGGGAATATCATGTTCTCATGAAATTGTTTTTTGCCACTCATATAGAATATGACACCAGCGATACTGCAGTTAGATTCTTGAAATTTTTTAAAAGAAATTTGTCATCAGCAGTCAGACTGTCACTGAGAAAAGAAATATCATCTGCAGTTTACCCTTTAAAAAAACATAAAAAGAGTTTTCAGAACTTGTACCTTATAATCAATCCTATTGTGTTTGTAAGTAAGAACCAAAGCTACTGAATAAGGGCTGACTGAGGAAAAAAATAGAAAAAGTGAATAGACTGAGGGTCGTTCCACAATCATCAGCACATCAGGCAATGACACACTAAAACAAACTTCTAAAAGAGCTTGGAATTGGTATAGAAAACTTGTCTGGTGAATAAATTTTCAGCAGCCCCATGCCCACAGCAGCAAGGAGCTCCTGTAGTGCAAGCTGACAAGGAGCAGTATTTTTGCCCCACTACATGTAGGCGTTGGAGTGCAGAAATAGGAGGAGCATCATCACAGCTCAGTGTGCAGAGGTTTAGCAGGAGTTGCTTGGTGATTTTGTGCAGAACCTTTATGCCTCTGTCAGCAAAAAGCTCTGCCAGAGTCAAAAAACTGCTCTTCAGAGTCTTGTAGTACACTCACTGCCTTGTTTGATGTAGGCACAACCATTTTACCTTAAACATTAAGCTTATACAAAGCCATGCTTGTTGGTCCTATGGAATATTTCAGGAAATTAACTCATTTACTTGAATATTTCTGTAGAGAAGTTGGAAAGGAGTATAAAAACTGTAAACATAGGTATTTCATGGTAATGTTCAGAAATGAATCAGATAGATTTATGGATGTTAGAGATATTAAGATTTTGCTCACGTATTCAGTAACAAGATATAGTCTCCAGGTAAAGTAGATACATTAATATGATGCTAAATGGTATTTCTGTTCCTTACAAAAAGACCAAATATTTGATTATTACTTGTCATTGAAAAAACCTTACCTCTTCAGTTCATGTAAAAACCATTTTTGCATCCAACCATTGTAGCATATGAACACTTTTGAAATAAAGTCTGTTAGTGGGAATTAATTTCCTGCTGGAATTCACTGTGGTAGAAGGTATTATTCAACCCAGGCTCACACAGCTAATTTTTAGTGCTCTGAAACTCATTCCTTAGAGAAGTAACAGTACTGTAATTTTCAAGGTTTGAAAGGAGCGGGGGAAGCTACAGACCTTGACTGCAGACTCTGTAGAACAAAGTTCCCATTGCCCATAATAGCATGTAAGATTCTGGGGAGTGCAGAAACCCACAGGAACATGGCACGTGGCATGATGAGCCCTTAGAGAAGCCCTTGGCTTTGAAAATCCAGCTCGGAGATGTGCTGGCGAGATGTGTGTGAAAACAGTGTCACAGCCTGGGGCCGGCCGTACTATTCCTGGAAATCGGTAGGACACAAAGAGGCATTGTTCACAGCGTCTCTCCCTTCTTTGTTTCCCATACAGTGCTGTTTTGGGAAGCAATAGTTCAGGACACAACCTGGCAGCTCTGTGCCAACATCAGACAGTTCTCTTTCTGAAAATAATCTCGTTGCAGCTCAGCTGCAGAGGTCTGTGTCCAGTTTACCCTCAGAGTCCAGACAACACTTAGGTGTCTGAACCAAAAAACCTCTATGAGCTGGACAAAAAAGTGCGGACGATGTGTAGTTCAAAAGCAGAAGTAGTTCTTCATAGTGAAACAAGAAGGGATAAGGAAGTATTTCTTAGCTTTGTTTTCTTTTTCAACTCTCTTTAATTTTAGAACACATTTTTGATTTTTTTACTTATTGCATGTAAGCCATACTAAACTCTCAGACTGAGTTCGGAAACTAATTATGGTAGACTTCAGCATTTTTGCATACCTTGTGGAGTACAACACCTGCACTCCACAGGGCTGAATTCATCGTTGATAGGTCTGGAGCCATCTTCTATCAGGGTAAATAGAGACTCCAGACATGACTGGCTGGAAATGGTGGAAAGAGTTACCCCACATCAGGCAGTTGTTTGTACTGGCTGTATCCTTATCAGAGAATTCCACAAGCTACTTTAGAGAAGGAACTTTTCTTTTATTTATTCAGTGAGGTCTTGTAGCTTACAGTAAAAAAATCCCAAAAATTTTGCCTGAAAGGAGCAAGAAAAACAAATAACTTGTGTGTCCAGGTGTCACACAGGTAGCTGGAAAGGAATTAGTGGTACTTGGAAACTTCTGCTGTCAGGATTGAGGTAGAAAGCAGGTTTGTGTGTGAAGGAACAGTTCATTGTGTGTCAGAGTTCTGTGCTCTTACCTCCTCAGCTAAATTTTAAAAATAACAGGAACAGGGGAGGTGAGGTATCTTGTGCTCTTACTTGAAATGCCTCTGCTGCTTTCATTATTTCCTGTAGTAATGCACAGGATATCCAGCTGATTAGTCACAGCAGGCTATGTGATCTTCACATCCACAGGAATCCTCTAGGATGTAATCTCTTCCTGAATCTGTAGAATAAACCTTTACAATTTACCAGTAATGCATATGCCGGGTTTGGAGAAACTTGAGTACAGGTTGTCAGGGGATGAGGATCTCATTGGTTAGGACAGAGTCTCACCATCGCTTTTCCAAACAGGCTTTTTCAGGTCTCTTATCTTTTCAGGGCTCTTATTTTCCCTGGGTCTTATTTTCTTAAAACTCCACTTCTCTATGTCATGTGCTTACTCTCCAGGACATAGATAGGTAAGACTTGTTATGTACAACTAGGTTTTAATTGAAGTGCCTTGACCCCCACATGAATGATTTTATTCTGAAGGAGTCTTACCACAGCTTAACTCTGCATGCTTTGGAAGGTTGGTATGTTTTAAGAATTACCTTTGAATTCACATCTTGCTTCAATTGCCTTGACTTTTCTCAGTATCTCAGTACAAGGTCCTAATACTTACTGCAGTTCAACCAAATCCTTTCTTCCTCTAAAGGTTTCATATTTCAAGCCTCCTCCTTCCCCCTCTGTGATTGCAACTGCCTTTCTACATCTTGATTACAGTGGTGCCTTCTTCTTCTCTTTTTTGCTTAATTTCTGACTCTTTACTTCTTGATTATTTGCCCTTGTCTTCTAGTATGTGATAGCATCTTAGGAGGTCTGATCTTCAGGCTCTTTGAGAGAATGAGAGGCTCTTTGAAGAATGAGTCTTTGAGGAAAACCCGAGCCCCTGAATTTAGGAGATACCTGAGAAGAAGACAATTTATTTGCTGAACCCTTCATTATATTAATAAACATTTTTTCTTTGAAAACAATAAGTCCAGCATAGAAATGAAGTATTATTTATGCAAATGTGAATAAGATGGGCATGGGATTCAGGATTTTAGCTGGAGTTCCAGTTGCAGCTTGTTCTTAATTTTTCGTATCACTAGCAACTACCACTAAACAAAAAATTTGCATTAAAGCAAAAGACTTATGTTCATTTTTCTGTATTATTGAAAATAAATTGATAATTAACCTGCTAATACAAAAATAATCATCACTAGCCGAGCTGTTTTGGTAGTTATAAGTTTTTAATGATTATTCTTGCAGCAACAGAAAATGTTAACTATGGCGTGTGCTTGGAAATGAGTGTCAGAGGAACCAATCATCTGTAAATCTGACTACATGATTAGCTGCAAAGCTTGCATCTTTTTCAGCTTTTGTTTAGGTTATGAACTTTATGTACAAAATAGGCAGAAATATCCACCAGCATATCCTCATCTTAAAAGAATGGGTGCTTTGCTGTTCTTCATCTTAATGAAAAATGGGTGCTTTCCTGTTGGCGTCAATATGAGTGTGAGCCTCACAGCAAGACACCAATTCTTGTTCTTGTGAGGTCAGTGGAAAAACTCTCTCTAACTGTGATTTTGTTCCAGGTTCTTGGCAGACTGTTCTGAGCGTGTAGATCTATCTGGGGCTGAAACAGCAGGGGTGCACTTCATTACTCCCTGTCTGTGCTCTCAGACCTCTGAACTGGCAGCAGACAGAACTGCCTCTGATGCGGATCCATCTCTTCTTGCTGATGTCTGGATCAAGGGTGCCTTCTCCCTGCTCTGAAAGCTGGAATTCAGAAGTACCAGTGCACACACCAGTTGTGTGTATCTTAGAGCAGTATGTACTGTTTCCTGGTACTGTTTCCTGGTTTAGAAAGCCTGTAGTAGCTTAAGCATTTTTATATTAACTCCATTAAGTATATAGCTTGCAGTTTCTTCTGTTGATTTTCATGATGGACAAAGGTGAAAGCAGAGATGGAGGTAACCCTTCAATCAAAAACAAATTCTCAAAAGGGAAAGAGAAATGGAGGGTGAGAAAAACTGGAAGAGTCTGATGACCTTTGATGTCCCAGGTTCAGCTTGCAAGTGGATCCCAGAAACAGTCCAGCTGGAATCCCTAGTGACAGGGGTTGTTTCAGTACATTAACAAGGAGTGTATCCAAGATACAGTTGCTCAGGTCTGGTCAGAAAAAAATAACCAGCACACTCTCTCATACTCTAAAGTTGTGCCAGTCGCAGCTGGCACTCTTTCAAATCTGTCATCACCTTCATGCCTTCAAAAGGACTTTTTGCTAAAAGGTGAGAGCATATGCTTTTCCCCTTATTTCGTCTGCTCAACTTTTTATAATCTTCAGATAAATAAAAGTGCCACATTGGGTCAAACAGGTCTCTAGTCACAGTGCTAGGATCTATGGAAACCCAGATTTATCCGTTTGTTTTAACATGTGGATTATTTGTCACAAATTGACTCAACAAATGTGAGTGCAGAAAGTCTTGAGAAGGGAACCTTTTAACTGGACAACTGAGCTTTTTAAGAAGCAAAGAATGAAGTACAAATCCTGTCAGAAAAAAAGAAAAAAATGTGAAATTAAGGTATTCTGAAAGTTCTTTGATGTGGAAAATGTCATGACCTTCATGACTCTTGAAAAAAAGAATTCTTCATGCATGTTCTCCTTAGCTATTTTTAAATCAGGCTTTTCAATCCATTAGGCAAAGAGGAAAATAGCATATAAATTGGAGTGTGAGGGCAATAGACAATATGCATTAAATATGTTATTTATTATTTCAGGGGTAAAGGCCACAGCTGGCTTAACAAAACACCATGTTGAAAGCACTGCAATGGCTAAAAATATATGGTTTCTAATGGGAGCCATGGAGTTTAGGTATCCATTGAATTCTAGTAAAAAGCATGTAACTTATTTCATTCTCACAGCAGAGGAAGTTAGGAATTATACTACTGAAGCCAATGCCATTGTTTAGTAGGAATCAACCTCCTGGCAGTTAGGAAAGAATCTTTTACTTCAGTGTGAAGAACCTAATGTGGATTTTTGCTTCAGGGGAGAATTTAAACAGAAAGTTCCTACACGATTTTAACTACTGCTAGCATGGTATCTCTTGCTGGGACTAGTGGGCTGGTCTCTTTTTGGTAAACTGAGGCTTGAAGTCCTTTGTTTTGTTCTGCTAAAAGGCACACCATGCCAGTGATCCAATGTCAGTGAGGGCTGAGGTTGTCCTCTGAGTCTCTGGGCCACCAGAAGCATTTTCTGCATTCTACCAGAGTGGGGTTTGTTGCTCATTTTTGAATGCTGTCTTTGAGATTGTAAGGATTTTATGAAATCTAGAAGAGTGAAACAATTCATTGAAATAAGAGAGCACTAATTTTTTAATGGGGTTGCAGAAAGGAAAAAAAGAAGTGAACAAGGGTATGATACAGCTACATAGGAGAATTCCCATGTGGAGAATTCAATCTTCTTTAGGGCTTACCGAATTTAGAGCTTTTCCTGTCCTAGATTTCCAGCCACATGTAAAATAGTAGCAAGTGTGCTAGAATTACTACAGTGTTTGAACTTGTAATGACAATACTTTGTTAAGTGGTGGAAGACAAAAGTTGTGTAGGTGGATTATAATCTTCAGTATATAATAATTAACCCCTTCTTGTGTCCATGGCAATCTCCTTTCTGGCAGTAACTTCAACCATATTTTCAGTATATATTGTTGTATAATATATGTGTTGCATATTTGTGTGATCATACTATATATGATCATTCAAATGAGTTATTCAGACCATCATGGTTTTCAAATGAAATCTCTCTGCAATTGGTCTTTCTCTTCTCAAAATGGATACCTCATACTTGTAAGACTGATAGACAGGACTGCATTGTCTGGTTGCACTTCCAGCAAGTTCATGCTTTTTAAACTCAGCTAATTTCAGTTAATAGGTAGTTTGTTTCACCAAGGCCAGCGTGTAATTCAAGCTTTTCTTTACTGCTGAGTTTTTTCTCACTACAGCCTCCATCTGCACCTGCCCCCACCCCCAGATCTCTGCAAGTGCACACAGGGATGTTCAGCCTTCAGTCCATGTGGCACAGAAGCAATTGTTGACCTTCAAGCACTTTGTCATCTTTTAGAGAGCTCTGTAAAGACTTTTAGCTGCAGAGATGAGGGAGCTGAATTTTTGTGTTACTGTCAGTGTGGCATATTTCAATTCCTGTAGTTTACACTCAAAACTTTGACACTGACTCAACTTTGGCAGTAGAAATATATTTGCAAACAGGTTTTTGGCCTCAGTTTAGAAGCAGGACACTAAACTGTAGCCCAAGGGTTAAGAGAGATTAAAATTGAGCAGGCAAAATATAGAATTGTGCCAACTAGGAAAAGGGAGGATTCCCAAGGCACAATTACATTATCATACTCTTGCCTGGCATTCTTTATTTGATTATCTTGAAGTGCATTTCAGGAATTAATGGAAGCTGGTAACTTCGTTGTGAAGCAGGTACTGCATTGCAACTTTGATTTGCAAATATATGAACAGAGGTTTTGTGCAATCCTGGAATTCTCAGCAAAGTCATGAACATCCTTAAGTGAGATTGGGAAGGGGGAGCCAAAGATGAGCTAATGTACTGGTGGACTGGTGGCTACCAGTGAATCTCCCATATATTGCTCAGCCTTAGCTTGGCACATATATCTGGCATCCCTCTCCTGGGTAAAAGATGGCTTTGAATGTTAAGAGAAAAATGTTAAAGAACTCCCTTCC
The DNA here is from genome assembly GCA_008694505.1 of Cyanoderma ruficeps. Taxonomy (NCBI): domain Eukaryota; kingdom Metazoa; phylum Chordata; class Aves; order Passeriformes; family Timaliidae; genus Cyanoderma; species Cyanoderma ruficeps. Next base: position 1,829,422 of record VZDJ01000100.1, on the reverse strand, counting down.
CACAACCTCCCCCAAAAATACCAGCCCAAAAAACAAAACAACCCAAACAAAACAAAACCGAAAACAATAACAACAAAAACATAAAAGAAAACTTTTGAAACTTTTGACACTTGGTATTTCTTTTTGGTGCTAGCTTTCCACTTTGAAGAGCCAGATCTCTTCTGCTTTTTCCTTCTGATACTTTATTTTGTTCTGCTTCTTGTTCCTCAAGGGCAATTCAAATTAGTTAGCAGTGGCTTATCTGTCTGCTAACACAGGGTTTGACTCAGCAATTTTAAGGAAATTTCACCTATCACTTATTTGTCTATGATATATTCTTTGGGGAGAAAAAATTGAGATCTGATAAAAATCACACATTTCCCAACCTTTAAAAAATAGACCACCAACTGGTGACAGCTTTGTATCTCCTGTGTTTGTCCTGTTGGAGAGCACTGGTAAGAGAAAAACACTCCACTTAGCACCCCATCATGAAACTCAGGTTTGAGTTACACTGTGACTAAATGCATGATCTTTGCATGCCAAAATACATACCTTTTAATTGACATGAAAGCAGCTTCCGCCTTGGTATTTAGCATATAACACAGCTTCTAGTACAAGCTTGGTTTCCAGAATAGAGCACATTCTTTTCTACCATGCATATTAATGCATTGTCCTTCTTCCATCTCCTAATAGCCCGTGAGATTTGAACTTGGAGTCAGCAAAGTAGGGGCTTTGTGAAGCACAAAAGAACACCAGGTTTTTATCACACCATGCCTGTAAAAAGAGCTGTTCAACCATTCAGTTGCTGCTGCTATTGTGCAGCTGTTATTCTGCTGCTGAGAACATCTTGCTGTCACACTGAAGTAGTACCTGCACGAAACATTGACACATTGAACTTTTCAGGAGAAGCTGGGCTTGGGGAGCTGCCAGCTCCCTGTGTGGAGAGCTGAGGTATTTTCTCTGCCTGTACCTTTCCCATTACAATACCTCTAAATACGTAACAAATTTTTGTCTGCTCACCAGCATCTGTTCTGCAATTTCTGCATTATGACTCTTTTCCCATCGTGATGAAGGTCCATGTTTCTTGTCTTCCAAAACCACCTCTTTAAAGCTGGCAGGGAGGCTGTGATGGGCAGTGTGCTGTCTGGATCACTGGCAGGGTGTGTGGGTCTCTCACACAATGGCTCTTTCTTTGCTGAGCTGATAGCCAGTATCTGGTCAGCCTCATCTATTTAAAGTCAGCCAAGCTGGGATCCAAGTCCTAGTCGAGGTGGTGCTTTGTTTGCTTATGAGTTACAGGAAATTCAACTGTTTGGAATTAGGCACAAACAACTTTGTCAGGACAGGGTCAAGGAAGCGTTTGAAATTCACAAGAGAGGGGGTCAGAGATAAGTTCAGCCTCATTCGTCCTCCATCCCTAAATTTGTCTCTGTGCAACTAAAGGTACAATTCTCACAGTAGTTCAGAGCTAAAATTCTTCTTAGTAATTAATGCAAAATGTTATATTTTTAGCCTGACATCCTTAAGAAACAAGGCTGGTGTGATCACATTGTCTGTGTATAGGTGGTTGTCAGCTCCCAGTAACTTGAGAATTTTTAAGTTGACTTAGCTCAGCCTGCAAGATAGTAATTTTCCAAGGCCTCTCCCGAAATCAGACGAGCCGGTGAAAGAGAGGTTTCAGAGAGGCAAAGGGCGTGTTGCTATCTGGCCTTTTAAAGACATCAGCATCAGAACACAAATTCTTAACAGCCAGACTTCAGTGTTTCCAGTGCTTGTTTAGCAGTAATGTTTCCATATAAATAAACAGAACGTTCCCACTCTAGGGTTGTGTGAGGCTGAATTTGGTATGTTGCATTTCACACTGCCCAACACATCCTATAACATAAACTCACAGCCTAGCTAGTGCAGAATATTAATTTCATAAGGTCTGACTTTCTGGCTAGACTCCCACTGACTCTATTAAATTAAATGGCAGTTTTGTCTGCCTATGTTTTTCAGGATCCAGACCCACAGTTTGGGTATTTTTAACAGTTTGAAGGTGCAAGAGTGCACAGCTCCTGATCTGTGCAATGTGGGATACTAACTTTTGTGCATTGTGTTGGAAATACAACCCCATTAGAATATGACATGCTTTTAAAAATGCATGGAAATTAATGAATGACTGCATGCAAGGAAGCAATGAGTTTATTAACAGCATAGCTGGTATGTTGTGACATACCACTATCAAAGGGCATAAATGTTCTTGCTTAAATATCTGTGCTTTGTTTATTGGTTTGGGTTTTTTGGGGGGTTGAGGGTTTTATTTTGTTTTTGAGAATAAAAATTTAGAATTTTATGTATTTCCAACTGAATCTTTTAAATCTTTCTACAGACTCTATTGACAGCTAAACTGAACTCTCTCTTTTTTTTTTTTCACTCTGTAGAGGTGTAGAAAATATTTTAAACCCTTGAAAGTACAATTTCAGGCTGTAAAATGGAGCATTGTAAGTCCCCTTCTCAGTTGGAGTTGATTTAATGTCTGGGATTGCCAAATTCAAATCCGATACAAATTGCAACAGCTGAGTTACACTTTTTAAATCAACCCTGAAGATGAGGGTTTTTTAATGGTTTCATGGGAAGCATGCTGTTTTGCAGCTGTATCAAAATAGAGCTCTATTCCAGTTAGATTCATCTGCCATATTCTCATGAGGCAGGTTAGGTACATATTGTGTTGGGCTTTCTGTATTTATCCAGTCTCTCTTATTTCTTGTGGGTTCCCTTCAGTCTGCCTGGCCTTCTCCCCACTTCTGTCCTTCTCATCTTGCTCTTCTGCTATTGGACCTTGAGGTTTATTGGACCTTCAGAATTATTTTCTTCCTCCTTATGGGCCATTTGTCAGTCCACTCCGAGGAAGCTGCTGACTGAGGTACATGATAGTGCTCTGCAGGAGGATGTTTTCCTGTGTTTTTATAACAAGTGCCAGTGCTACAGGCAACAGACAGGATTACTATATAAATCAAGGCACACATGCACAGGGAGCAGGGCCCAGACACCAAATCCTTCATCTCTGAAGCATAAGGGCAGTTCTCATGCATAGACAAAATGCCCCTGGCTCAGTAAGTCTCCAGGTTTTTCAGTGTAGCTCTCATAAGAGTTGTTTGACCACATCTTCTCACCCATGATCTAAATACCACTTTCCCTTTCCTTTGCAATTAAATTGCATCTCTGAGACACATACTCATTGCTTGCTCTGAATGTCAGATAAACTGGACTCAAGAGTGCATTGAAGAAAATTTTTAATGTATTTTAGTGTATTTAGATGGCTTGTGATCAGTGAGATGCTGACAAATGTGTTGGGCAGTTGGTTTTTTTTTCCTGTAGTGAGATAAAGAACACAAACCATGAATCTGTGTTTTGATGTAACCATCGTATTCATACTTGCAACATTCCTGTGAGCCAACTGCTGGGAAGGCAGTATCATTGCCTCCTGTGCTGCATCACATCAGTTGATACAGGGACTTCCCTCTGTTCTTTTCTCTCTCTGAATACTTCTATGAGTTTAAAAGTTGTGTTAATAAACAAAAATATCACACACCTGAGAGACGAAACTTCCAAGCACAGACTACTAATGAAAAGGAGTGTGATACACAGCAATGACATTAACAACATGTTTTCTTACTTCTTTTGTTCCTTCTGTCCAGCTGTTGTCCTTTTCTTATTTCCATTTGCTTAGAAATCCTCTGAATTTTCTCCCTTTTTTCTCCCTTTGCTAATAATTGCACTCCTTCATTTCTAGAGATCCCTTTACACACACATGCATGAGGTCCTTTTGCCTCAGTCTTTTTACAGCCATATTAATTTTGAAAGACCCTTCTCATCTTTATATTTTTTGCTTTCTCCCACTTGCCATTTATTCTCTCTGTGCACAGGTGTCATAACAGCTCTTCCTCCTTAGCCTGCTTTACCTGTCTGAACTTCCTGCTCCCAATTTTCTCAGTCTTTGTTCTCTTCTTCTAAGTGCCTGTACTCAGATCTGCTTCCTTTTTTCCCCCACTTTGCTGTTGCTCTTCCCCATTCCTTTTCCAGGTTCCTCCATCCGCCACATGTAAATAGAACTGTATTTTCACTTACTTCTATTCTTCAGTGTGGGGAATCTCTGTACAAATCTGAGAGTAGGATTTAATCTCAAGTCTAAAATACATTTTGGATGTCGTTGTGGTGGTGATTCATGCCTCATTCTCACTCACACTGGGCCTGCTCCTAGTGTTTGGCTAGGAGTCCTTACAAATCCCTGGCACTGGAGGATATAGGGCGTTGTTTCTTCCACCATTGGATATTACTGGATCAGGATTGCCTTGAAGGCATTATAATATAAGAAAATGCTAAGACAGCAGCCACACAGCAGTGGAGTGTGGGGAGATGCAGCCAGCATCAGCACAAAGGAGGTTTGGGACATTCTATCATCTTTTTGCATTTACATAATATGTTTGAGTACATTCCAAGCCCTCTGTGTCAGTCTTCACAGTCTTCAGTTTCCTCAGGGCGTAAAACACAGCTCCTGTAGGAACAGAGCTTGAATGTTATCTTTCACTGTACCTATCAGTTGATACTACACTGGCTCTTACAAATGCCGTAATACCTGCTTCTGCAACTGCTCCCCTTAGTGAAGTCAATGGGATTTCTACAGGCAGGATGAATGCCAAACTCCACTACTTTAGACTGTAAAAGCTTCCCAGGAGTAAGGAGCACATCTCTCTGTGTCTGTACAGTGCCAAGCACACAGCTGGTGCTCAATGAATAATATATGTATGGGCTTGGTAGGAGTGACTGTTCATCTAGTGCAGCAGAGGTGAAGCATCTTTTTGTAGCGAGAGGCAATGCATTATCCCTTTTACTGGTCTATTTTATAATTTAGGCTTTAAATGGTAAAAGTATATTAGCCAGCTAGTTCAGGGGGAGCTCATTTACACCGCCTTCACACAACATGTCCCATGTTTCAAATGACAGGAAGGATAGCTAGTTCTTCTCAGCTGAATGCGTAGTGATTAAACTGTCCGGGCACCAGCAGTAGGCAGCCATTGAACAGTTCATTATTAAGATGGCTATAATTACAGAGTCAAAGCAGCCCCTTGCAGCACACTGGTAATCTGCCTTGAAAACTGGAGGCACAAAGGCATATCTCCTTTTTATGTTAAGGCCCAAGCTGTGTAGTAGCTGCAGATTTTTATGTTACATAACTAATCTTAAGCTGTTACCTGCTTCTGCCTGCACTTTGGAGGCTGGTCTGGACAGGGGTATCTGGGGTAGAAATAAATGCAGGGTAAAGTGTTACTGAAAAAAAAAAAAAGAAGTGTAGCTATGACACCTCCACAAGAGCTCTCATGGTATTGCTTTAGTCATTAGCTGAGTGGATACTTGAGCTTAATCAGTATCAAAGGGACATACACAAAGTCATCTATTTCATTAAGCTAATTTGTATTACTCGGCTTACCAAGAATCAAATTTTCATGTATTGTCCATCTTGCTGTCAGCAAAATAAGGGGAGGACTAAGTGATAAGCAATGCAAGACTGAGGTGTGGTGGTGTTTATTCCTTCTTTCAGAGATACCTGCTAGTCTCTTAGGAGCCTTCATTGCTTTTAGATACCAAAAGTACAGACTAGTAGATTTTATAAAGTTTAATTTTAGTAACTCTTACGTAGAAATGAAACATTGAGAGTTTTACCCAGTGTGAGCTCCTTGAAGCAGTGCCTAGTTAGGCTTTTAACTGCTGCTGTTGTTGAAGAAGTAAGGTAAGTGTTGGATTGGGAGGAGGTGATGGGAGGATTAGAATAGTTAGCTTAAAAAAGACCTTTACCCTCCTCTTGTCCCAAAGACACGTCAGTGAAGTGTTTTGCGTGAAGCTTCGCACAATGCTGCGGTCCCAAGGGACTTGCTGCTGCCATTTATATTGTACCAGGTCTGGCTGTGGCTTTAGCAGAGAGCTGCAAGGTGCTGAGATGGCTGTTCTCGTTCTGTTTTGTCCCTGGTGCTCACACTCTCTTCCTTCAGTACGGATGCTTTCTTTCTTTCTTTCTTTCTTTCTTTCTTTCTTTCTTTCTTTCTTTCTTTCTTTCTTTCTTTCTTTCTTTCTTTCTTTCTTTCTTTCTTTCTTTCTTTCTTTCTTTCTTTCTTTCTTTCTTTCTTTCTTTCTTTCTTTCTTTCTTTCT
>VZDJ01000100.1:1726345-1823103 GCA_008694505.1 Cyanoderma ruficeps | reverse complement strand
TCTCTCTCTTTCTTTCTCTCTTTCTGAGAAGTAATGTTTGCTATCTTCCATCTCATTACAGTGGAATTTAAACTTAAATACTGTCAAATGATACTGTATTCTTTTAGTTGTGTAATCTGGGAACTGCACATTAAACCTTAAGTTTGTCCCAGAGGTTGTGACTAAGGTTTGCTTTTAATTGTGGATTTGTTGTGATGATTAGATGATTCTATTTGAGTCTAGAAATCAAACATAATTTAACTTGATTGGTTGGACAAAATGATGGAAATCTTTCATAAAATAAATATGTGGGTTATCATTCTTCTTGGTATTGACGCTGGACTAAGGGGTTAATTCTGTAGTCTTTTCCCAGATCCAGCACAGGATTTCCCAAACATCAGTGTTTCTAAAATCTGCTCATTAGGAAAATGATGCAGTAACAATTCTTTTGTTTTTTGTGTGACTTTTGTAGGTATAAGTAGAAAAAATGTCTCTCTGACAGAGCAGTTGGTAATGATGGAAAAACAACAAAAAAAAAAGGATGGTTTTGAGTTGAATATTTTCAGTGAGATGAATCACCATGTTTGTGCTCCTTGAAGTGCAAAACTGTGCTGCAAATCTGTGTCCCCACCAAAACTGCAAGCAGTAGCTCCTCTATCCTGGGGAATGCATACCATCTGTGTGCATGTGTGCAGGATTCAGTTTTTAGGGACTTGGTATTGGGCTGGAGGTCAGCAGTTGAATGCATTCATTTGAGCCCAAAATCTTGATGTGAGAGGTTTGGGGTGTTGGAAGTCAGTTATGGATACTGTTATGCTGTAGAAATGCTGTCAGTATTTTTGCAGTTTAGTAACTAAAATATTTGCTTAGAGAGAAACTGGGGCCAAAGAAGACTTAGATATTTGAATCAGGAGAATTGCAGCTAGGAACAGCTTTTCTGATACCTGTAAAATTTTTAAAAAAATCTTTATCCACACGTGTGTGTTGTCCATGCCAACAACTTTTCAAGAAAAGGCCTTTTTTAATAAAAATTACATAGCACCTACCATTCTTAAAATAAAACACAAGTTGAGGAAAGAATAACCAAAAGGAGGTCCAGTATTTTGGTATTAGGTAATGCCTGCTGATGGTGTTCCTTTCTTTCTTTCTATTGGTAGTGCTGTTTTAATCCCAAGGAGTATTTTGCCACATGGGTTGTAGCCAAAACTTTGTTTTTTCAACAAAGGCAGACAGAAATTAATTACAGTCCTATGATTTATAGGAGGGTCCAGCCAGCAATAGAAATGATAACATTGACAGGGCGGTTTAGTACAAAATTTTGTTCAGTTTATGCAGTATATTGCTTGGCTGTAGATGATGTTTGATGGGTTTGTGACAAAGTAGCAATCAATAATCAAATCACTATTGTAGGAAACCATCAATTCATCTATCTGTTGTATAGATAGACCTACTTACAGAGACAAAGAGGAAAAATTCTAAGAAGGAAGGGCGTAAGTCTGCTTGCTGCTGAGCAAGCCCAAAGGAGAGGTTTCTTATCCTCACATTGCAAACTGTGCTACCTCAGATGCCATACCTGATTTTGCTAATTGGAGCTGCTTTATATGAGGCTTCTCATAAAAGAGAGTATACCTTTTGTCTGTGTTTGCATTAGAAATACCTTGAAAGCAGCATATTGGAAATTATAGGGGCTTTTTCAGTCTATGCATATGGGTTTACACAGTCCAATTAATCCTACTTGAGAACTGGGCAGGAGGACTCCACAAGAAATGATGCATGGCTTAGAATTTTTGTCCTAATATGTTTGACCTTCTGTACTTCTGTGCCTGCAGTGCAAGAGAAGAGATTGAAGTGTAAGTTGTGCTGAAAAGATTTCTGTCCTCATTTTTGTTTCCAGTCAGGCAAAATTTTTCTGGATGACTGTGTCCTGCCCCTGGGGAACACACAACAGGGCAACGCACTTTGTTCCAGGCTGAGAGGAACAGTTATCTTTGGCAGGTCAAAGGAAAGGAGAGTACCCAGCTCTGCTGACTGAGAAAGAGCATGGGAGTCAATCTGTCTCCATGACAGAAAAAGAAGGAATGTGCCTGGAGGACTCCAGGAAGAAGTTTGCTCTCCATCTTCTTTGTTGTCCGGCACCTGTGTGAAAGCAATCACATCTCTATATCCTGTTTTTTCTGTATACTACCTGCCTTCAGAGCTTACCAACATTCAGCTAAGAGAAACTAAGTCACAAGTCAGCTTAATTAAAATGTACATTAAAAGATATATTCCAAGTTTAGTCATCCTTTGAACATCAAGTGCTAGATTTTTATTTATGGGAAGCACAAGCAAGCTACTTTAAGCTGTCCAAAAAAGGAGGGAAGATACCATCTGTCCCCATGAGCCTGCAACAGAAATAATGTTCTCAGCTTGTGGGGAACGTAAGGGTGTGTGTGAAGAAGGGGAGTAATCTGTTCCGGTATTAGGAAAGCCAAATCTGTTCTTGTGTGAGGAAAGCCAAGTCCTTTTACGAGAAAGAGAGACCCTATATGTCAGTGCTGGGAAGGGATTGTGGAGAGCTGCGTGGGATTCAGAAAGGGAGCATACAAGCAGCCTCCACAGTGTTTATCATAGAGGCATCAGAGTTTTGAGTCTCACAAACCAGTCCCATTCTTTGTAAAAGCACTTTATAGTGGAGCATTGTCAGTTTGCAACTTTATCTTGCTAGTCATAGGTTTGTGTTGCCCATCCTGTCTACATGTTCCTCCATGCAGATCTGTGCAGGTTGTTTCTTCCTGCCTGGGACAGTAAGTAATGCTTTTAGGATCCCAGGGAAAAAAAAGCATGGTAGTTTTCTGACAGAAAAAAAAATCGCTTTCTAGCCCTACATGAGGGAGTAATGTTATGGTAGGCATTGGTGTATAATGAGGTAAATTATCAATGAATTCACAGCTTTTTTCCTCTGTGCTTCAAACATGTGAGAACACACTCAATATTCATGTGTCGTGGTTTTTCAAAATAAAGTTTTCTCTGGCATGTTCTCAGAGTGCTGTTTGTTCTGTGGCTGGACTTTTTCTGACTTCGTATGCAGGAAGTATAGCTTGATGGTAAGTGAACTAAGTAAAGGTCTTTCTCCTTTCTGAAAGTTTTGTCAAACCATTTAGAAACTCTGGTCTGTCTCAACAAGGTACCTCTGTGGCTGATGTCTAGGAAAAGCTGGTGCTAACAGCCCCGAGCTGTCAGGTAACAGGGTCCTTCAGAGCTTCCAGAAAAGGTTTTGTAGGTTAAGTGCTTTCTTTCAAAGATACATTTTCCATCAGAAGAGGGGAAGTGCCTGAAAATGTATTCTTCAGATCTCTTTGTTGCAGGAAGTCATTGAGAGAAGACTTCCCAAAAATCTCTTACTTTGAGCCATCCTAGTACACTTTTTTGGCATTATTGTTGATGTTGTTCAGGATACCAGAAGTTATGAATATATATGGTCATAGACACTGCAAAATTGACTTTTTAATAAGCATATGTTGAATATAGGAGCGCACGTGCAAAGAATCTCTTATACTTCAAGCTGGTCTAGTGATGTTTACCACAGAAAAATAATTCTGTTTTGGATTGCTCATTGGAAAATTTCAACTAAAAGAAATAAAGTAGAACATGATGAAGACTATCTGCTTTGCTTTCTCTAGGAGAGTAACAGTGCAAACCAAAAGAAGAATTTCTTCTTTTAAAAGATTAGATATAACCTCAAACTCTACAGGGAATTTGGATGCGGTTCTTTCCAGTTCCTAACATTAGATAGGAGACTTTGCCCAAAACCCATATAAAGTTAGCAGAATTTAACCGAGTCTTCATCCAAGTATGCATACTTTTATGTGAAAGTGTTAAATATATACAATGCTCTATAACTGGAAGGCTTATAAATAGGTAAAGCAGCCTCATGCATGAGCTGATGCAGATGGTACAAGCTGTAAAACAGCTACAGGTCTTTCTGAAGTCCAGCGGGAATCAGTGCTCCACAATCTAGCGGATGTCAGTGTCAGCATTTTCACTGGTGCAAACAAAAACAAGCCAATGCCCTTTAGTTGTAACTGCTGTGTGGCTGTGCTGCAAGCTGGAGAGTCACTGTTCTGTGACTGTGCAGGGAAGCAAAGCCTGTGAGGCATGGGTCATGCTTTTGGGTCTGTAGGGGAAGACAAGTTGGAGTCCAGCTGAGAACATTGCACCTTGATGCCCACCTGGATCCCCTCAGTTTTTTCTAGTGAGTTCAGCACAGTCCATGCATACAGCCTTAAGTCTCACTGAAAAGTAATTTGATTCTCTGGGCTAATGTCTTTTGTGCATCTTTTTCCTTCTGAATGCTGGCAGGAATTTGGGTCTTGGCTGTAGATCAGCTCCTGGCAGCTGATCAGTTCAATGTCCACATCATGGAGGCTAACCTACAGTTAGAGGAAACTCTTTCTGCAGCATTTGATATAAATCACATAAGCAGCAGAACTGCGGAGTAAGAAATAACAGCAGCAGTTTGTCAGCTATGCAGTCATCTTCCTTGTTCCTGCACAGCAATTTCAGTTCTGTTGGGCAAGCTAGGAAGGATTCCTTAGGGTTAAAAAAACACCTGGCAGATTTGTTAAAAACCCTTAACTGTGTTTTACTACTCGTGAAGCAATTTTGCTGAATTCACTTAGATGCAGTCAAATAATGAATCATTGCTTTTCCTGTGTCACCCACCATTACAGACTGAAGGTGCAGGGCGTGGGTGAGGAGGAGGTTTGGGAACAGGTCCTTGGTTGTCTGAAAAAGCCTTGGTATTTTGGTTAGAGTCAAACTCTCATCAGTGAACCCGAGAGCAAGGGTCTTCCCATCCTGATGCTGATGGATGTTATTTCATTGCTGGGATGATGCTTGAAATCTGTCTGTTACACACAGAGTAGGTTTTGTCAGCTCCAAAAAAAAATTATTAAAATTATTATCTGGAGTATTAGAAGTGTTGCCGTTTCAGTCATTAGCTGAGCACTGGTGCCATGAAAATGACTTCTCTTTCTGTGTCTCTCATTACTTGTTGTTGGAACCTGAATGCATGCAATCATTCCTAAAATAGCCATAGGAAGCACAAGTAATATAGGAACATCTTTGTCTTGCTTCGGGGCTTTGGGCTGCATAGCTGAGCCCACCGTGGTGTGGGACCTGGAAACAGGCTGCAGTCTCATCAGGTTGACAGTCTGGATTGTCCTTTGCAAAACCCTGCACATGGTATCGAAAAGGCAGAGGTTATTTCCTGCAGAAAAAGAGAATGACATTGCCTCGCTCTAGCAGTGAGCCGGAGAATGGATTAGAGGCTTTTCCTATCTGCAAGGAAGCTCATCCATCATGCCCCATTCAAGCAGTCATACTCAGTGGGCTTGTTCTCTCTTGCTACACTGAACCTTTTTCTCCATAGCTTGTCCAAAGAAGCAAAGCAGATAATAACGGAGCTACTGCTTTTGTAACTTGTATACAGGCATTTGTCAATGCTGCTTTGACTTCCTTTTCTATGCTGCTCTAATTCCCTCATGCTGTGCTAAGAAGCAGGTGTGAACAAATGTGTAAGGATGCTTGTATTCTTCAGTATGTGGGTGAATGTGTGTCAGTAGTGTATTTCTGTGGTGCAGGGACTCATCTTACTCTAACTATGATCTCTTTTCTTATTTTTTTCTTACTCACACCACCTCAGTTTTAAGCTTGCCCATGCAATCACATCAGATATTTGATGTTTCCTCTCAATAACAGACCGTCAGCAATTAAAATTATCTTGAACTATTCTATTAGTTACAGAAATTGTGATTTTTATGTTCAGAGATTTATTGATTATATCTGCATATAGCATTTTTCCTTAAAGTACACTGAATTACAATAATTAACCTTATGTCCAGGTTAACATACAGTACCCTTTGTCTGAGCACTATCCTGGAAATAGTATATTTCTTAGGTATCTGTTGACTTCTTCCTATGCTTTCTGTCTTCTTCATAACTCTGAATTGGTGGAATGAAGAGGAGAGTGGAAAATATGTCATGTTGGCATATTGAGGTGATCTCTTTACTCAAAGGGCATTCTTGAGGATAGGGTACTCTCTAGTATTAACTTGTCCATAACTCTGCTTGGATTTTATATGATTTAAAATCTGGGAATTTATTTGGCATGAATCTAGACAGAACAAAGCTCAGAGTCTGCCACTTGCAATTAGCAATTACTAGCAAACTGCAGGTGCTAGATGGTTTTAAGCATCACGCTCATCTCAGAGCAAAAGCAAACTACATAGATTTTCTGTCTCAGAGTCAGATTTATGCTATTCATTTAAAGCTTCCAAAAATACCAGCAAAAAAAATTGGCAATAGAAAGTAATCATGAAAGATAGAGATCTATGAAATTGCTCTAAAGTTTTAACAGGAAAAGCTTTCCTGTGATTTGAGCCTTTTAAATCTGGGTGAATATTTGTCACTGTTTAGTCACACAGGAGTGGATGGTTGTCTGAGGGAGAGACATTTCAGAGGCGATACTGAGACACAAGGTTCTCAGTTAGTATTTGTTTTCTTAGTTCTTGGAGTCTTCTGCTTTTTCCTTCTACCTGTGTCTATCCACAGCGATTTTAATATTTTCCCCTTTAATATTACATTTGTTTTGTGGACGTTTCTTGTTTTGGACATTTTGAGTTTTTGTAGTATCTCATGCTTTTCTTTAATACTTTTTTGTAAGGTATAGAGAAATTTGACATAACTAATTCATAAACAAATTAGGAGCTAAAAATATAAATATATACAGAGAACTCTTTTTTTATCTGGAAACTCTTGTCTTATCTTATTGTTTTATTATTATCTGTCAGGGACAAACATAATTTTCTTGAAGATTTTGCCAGGTTCCCAGAAGAAACAGCCTTTCTCTTTTTTGTGCCTATCATAACTCAGATTGCTTGACCACACTGTATCCTTGTGCTGAGCATCCCCTGACCAGAATATGATGCTGAGATTTGGCCTGAGTTTTCCTGCCATGACTAAACTGTGGAACAACCGGTGCACTCTGCAGTGGTGACTGTCACTTTCAGGTAGTGTCTTGTCCACTGCTGGAGTAATTATTATGTAAATGGTAATGTTCTTGAGTATTTGAAGTGCTACAGTAGATTTCTTTCATGTTTTAGGGTAGGAATGTAGTTTAATGTTGTGTCAAACCACTTCATGACAAAATTGGTTGGTTGCCATTTGAAAAAATTACCTGACAAAATCGGTTATTTCTCTCCAGGTAAATCAAGGCAGGTTCATTAATCGATTTTTCCATAAATGGATTTAGGAGCAAAACTGGCCAAATTGCACAACAGCTAAGCAGTGTGCTCGGATTAACAGCTGACTTAAATGTGATGATTTGCATTTCTCTACTGTTTCATCATGTTAAAACATAGACACTTCAATTTCAAGTGAATGTGACAAGTGTCCTGAAGAATACAGCTGGGGATCAAATTTAAGTGCTTGAATGTTTCTTCCATTAACAAAGAGCAAAGGAGGGTTATTTGTGATTACACCGACCTTTAAACATGGGCATATTAAAATCACAGAATCACGAAATTGTTTAGGTTGGAAGGGGCCTTAAAGATTATCTACTTTTAACATCCTTGCAAGTACACCTTGTGCTAAACGAGGCTGCTCAAAGGACCATCCAATCCGACACTGAGCACATCCAGCAATGGAACCTCCACAATTTCTCTGGGCAATTTATTCCAGTGTCTCGGCACCCTCCCACCCATTTTCCTTTGTCAATTCTCTACAAGCCCTTCAGTGTTCATGTGGCAGCTGGGACAATGCCTGCAGGGCCATGTCTAACTTTTAATCTGTGACATTTGTAAATTGTTTGTGAAAACATACCAGACTTGGTGTTTTACCTTTGCTGTCAAAAAGGAGAAGAAAACAAAGGAAGGACACCTTTCTCTCCCATTATATCTCTGGGTCACCTGCAGTTATATAATTTTTATTCCATGTATTAGATGAGGGAATAGAAGGTCAGTTGACTGGCACTGATATTTCTCAGGAAGGGTGAGTGTTGGAGAGAGTAATGGTGTTGCTGGTTGTGTATCTGTTTTCTATTAAGCACGCCGAGATGAAACAGCAAAGTATATATTAGAGATGGTGTTGTCTCCTTTCAAAAGGCTGTGATTGCTACATTTAGCTCTCGTGTCAATTCAGAATCTTGAAGAGTTTTGCTGAAGTCCCACAAATAATCAATAGAGCTATTTTTATCTCTTAAATGAGTGAGACTTAAAAATAAGAAAGACATCTTTGTAATGACTGACCAAGCTGTTCCAGAGTTAGGTCCATTACTCTATATGATTGGGGGTGTTGACTGAAAGAAGTTATTTAGCCATTGCCTTTGTTCCATTCTGCAGGTTTATAACCCCAAAACAAAACTGCAAATGTTTCTGGCAGTCATCCTCCAGGCACAGATGGCTTTCCTCCCAGTTTTGGCAAGCCTGATTTCAGTATAAAACTGAGCAATTATTAGAAAGTGAAATATTGCATGGTATAACATCACTACCACCACCATCAACATCATGACAAATGGAGCATTTGTTATTTCAGAGCCATGTGAGAGGGCTAGTGCTACTGCATTATCCCTTCCTTTAATACCTGTACCTGTGCTGCTGCTGGTGATGCACAGACAGATGCATCTTGTGAGAGCAGATGCTTTAGCAAGGAACTGTGGCCATTTTCTCATTTGCGCTGGCTCTATATTTCAATGCAAATATCACTGAACAGGTGGCTGATGAGGCCCCTGTGGACTGTTTACAGTAAAGGTTACAACGAGAATCGATAGGCCTGAGACGCTTCTAATTCCATCTGGGAGACGTTCATCTTCCTTCTGACTGTTTCTCCTCTGAACAGCAGCATCCTATTAACACTGCAGTCATCAGAGATGTCTCACTCAGGTCAGAAGAGGGTTTCTTCTCTTTAGGCCTCCATTTGTTCTCTGCATTTTCTTTTTGCACTGCACTGGAGGGAGCAGCAGTGTGGATCTTGACAGGACAAGTTGCCAGCATTAAGCATGCTGAGTTTTACCTACTGACTTGACACCTGCTACTCCTGTTCGACAGGCTGAGGCTCATCACTGCTGCTTGGGGGTTGTCCAGATCTTTTCACTTTATCACTTACTGAGGCAGGAGGTAGTGATGTCACATATCACAGGTGACATTATTGTGCAAGGTATAGCCTTGTAAAGGTGCAAATGAAGGAAGACGAAAGTTGGTATAGACTCTGGTTTGCATAAATCTGAACAAAATAAGCGATTACCCCTGAAACTTGTGGGAAAATACTTTGTATTTGGGCAGAAATTTTATTTTAGATGCGTTTTTGCAAGTCTTTGTGAGAAAATCTGCATGGCCCATGTATCTGTATTTCATTAAACTAGTAATGAAGTTCATATTATTCTTTTCAATGAAGGTAGGTACTGTTGCTTACTATATGAGGCAAAATCACTCTTATTGGTGTCTTTCCCTTGGGCCTGATCGTCATGCCTGGCATGCAGCCCACAGCAGCTGGGCAATGAGTAAGCAGTACTGAATCCAATTAAAATGCTAGTAAAGCATGTATAGCAGAGGGCACCCATGCAGTCCTCTTACAGTCAGGGAGAACTTCTTGATATGCACAAATGAGAGAGTGGTGCTTTACACACATAATTCAGGGTCCACAGTGTTGCCAGGCAGGTGTGGGCTTCTTTTGGCCACTGCCTCTCGCCCCTCACCAGTGTTCAGGAGCAACTCCTTGTTACAATGAGATCTGAAGGAGTATAGGTGATTACCCCAGTGTGTTAGTGCATCAGTCTCTCTGGCATAAGGGCCAGCTACCTGGAGTGCAATAGTGCTTTTTTGGCCACATGAAATGTATGGCCAGCTGTAGAGACAACAGGAGCAGAACAGGAGAGTAAAGGATGAAGGATGGCTGCACCATCAGTCGCAAGAATATGTTGGAAGTTGGTAGTGATGATGGGCACGGAGCTGGCATTGAGTCTCTGTAGCCACCTGCACCACCATTCAGGTGAGTGAGCAGCAATTGGTAAAGAAAGGACAGCATGGGTGAAAAAGCTGTCCATCCCAAACACTGCCCTGCCATTGCCAATTCAGTTGCACTGTCTGGCACTTCCCACTGCGTCTTGCTGGTAGCCACTTGTGTCTCATCTCCCTTGGGCTTCCCAAGCACCTGCTGAGCTTCTGTTCACTCACATCTGTCTGATCCCCTTGGCATCACTCAGAGCAGGCATTGTGCATGAGCCCTTCTGCTGCCTTGTGCAGCCATGCAAGGTGGCTGAGCAGCAGCTAACACACCACACAGGCAGGCATAGACAAAAGATGCTTTCCTGAACGGCTCTGCTGGTGCCAGCCCAACTTTCCTCATTCTCTGGAAGCTGCAGCCTTCAGGTTGTATTCCTCTCTTTTGTTTTTGTTGTTGCATTAATCCCAATTCCTTCCTCTGACTTTCACAGAACTCTTAGCCTTCCCTTTCTACGAATTGTGAATTTAAAAGGGTAGGTAACCATGATAGTGTTTTCCACTCAGAGATTTCCAAAGCAAAATTAGCCAAATTTAAATTTAGCCAAAGGCTTTGAAGGAGGTTGAAGGCAATTGTTGAACAGTTGAACAGTTGAAGGCAAATCTGTACCATAGCAGGGAACAGCAGGCAGGTTGGCCAGCTGGTTTCTCTGCTCTTCCTTCAGCACAACAGGGCAGAGCTTGCTCTGTGAGTCTCTTTTGATGACACTGGAGTAAAACTTTGGCTCCTAAATCACCTGTGTGCCTATAAAGCTCTTACCACAGAAGAATCTCCAATCTTTTAACCTCTGTTATGAAACTCAAATCAATTTCTTCCCTGCCTTTTAATGGTACTTTTGCTTTTGCTGGTTATGATTCTAAGGGCTATTTGCTGAGTATTTCCAGGACCAGTTCATGTAGGCAGCTGCTTTCCCTGCTGTGCATTTTTCCTTATGCAGTAATTCAAATTAATCTGACTTTACTTTTTCATTTCCTCAATGTTTGGTTAAATGCTGTTCCTTCTTGCTGGATTGTTTTTTTAAAGAATAAGCTATTTCTACATATTTATAGAAATGAAAGAATTTGTTGAAGACAGTCACAGGCTTTTAGGGCCAGTAGGTTTTCTGGCCTTGCTTCATGCATAACACAGAGCATGGAATTTTTTCCGGTGATTCTCGCATTAAGCTTAATAATTTGTGGATCGAAGTGCAGCTGTTGTGTATGGTAGAAAGAAGTTTTGTAATAAATGAATATAACAAGATCTATTCATTACAGAGCAGTCTTACTGTGCCATGGGAAAATTCTGACATGGTTGCATACTTTGATTTTTCTTGGAGTTACGCTGGGATTAGTTCAATGTACAGTGAAGTCGAAGCAACAAGATGGGAAGTTTTCTAGCGTGGAAGAGCATCCCTTTCATTAGAGATGTGCCTTTTCAGTCATTGCTGTTGCTGTTGATTTTGTTCTCAGAATCAAATCTGCCCTCGCACTTTTATGGAGTTTACCAGGAAGTTCACTTTTCCGTTTAGATTTTTCATTGGATTTGTGTAACCCTTGTGGCACAAACAAGCTGTAGATAAAATAACCTGCCTACTAGGGCATTGTGGCAGGAGACATGTAATCCTTTCCTTAGCCAAGCAGATATTCTGTGTGCATCCCCATCCAGACATATGAAAATATGAGACAGTAAAAAGCAAAGCTTATCATGGTGGCTTCTTCATGGCTTGAATAGCCATGGAATGCCATTGTGGAAAGAACCTGGCACAGCAAAATCAGACTTTTCTCCTTGTTTCGAAATAATCATTACTTTCTTGGCTTCAGAAACTCCTTCATGCATGAATTTTACAAAAGTAAATGATCCTATGTCAAGCATGTATATGTGGGTGGTTATGTATATGTATATACATATGTATATGTATAGGTACAGGTATACACAGACTTTGACTGAGTAAAAATAATAGAAATAGCTACTATATTGTACTAGTATCCAAATATCCTACTTAGAAGTGATTCATCTTTGGGCTGTAGTGTACAAACAGAGAAACCTATTCCATCTCAGAAGGCAAAACTTTGATTTCTATAACCATTAAGAGATCATGTGGTTTGTTTACACTTAATTATAATACGACAAAAAGGAGCCAATATGTCAGTGGCCAGAACAAGATGTCTTGCATAGGTATTTGAAACATCAGCTTCAGAAAGAAGAATTAGAGCACCAATGTATGTTCAAAAAAATTCATATATTCTTTGGTTTAGGAATGCAAAAGGGAGATTATTTGTGGGGTTTTTAGAAGCTTGGAAGAAATCTAATCTACTCTGCCAATTTGATGGCTATAAATTACTGGATTAGACACAAATTATAAAACATGCTCTTAAATATTTGAAGGGCTATATTTTAATAGCATGCTTGATAATGAAAGACCATCAAGACTCACTCTTCTTGTCACAGCAGCTTCCTCCAACAAGAGTAACAACGTGGACCAGAACTGGAGTTCTCAGAACCAGTTCTCTCTCTAAACTCAGCATGGCTTAGATTAAATTGCAGTTCAGCTCTCTGCATGAATGATGGAGAGCTCTTCATTGTTGTTTGCAAAACTTTCATTTTGAGACAGTGCCTGTATTCACTCTGCATCACTGTCTAACTACTTGTCTTCATCAGACACTGTGTTCACAAGCACTTTTGATTAAAAGTAGTTTCAGCACAGTTGCAAGTGAGAACATCTGCATCAATCCTAAGGGCCTAAGCACAGTGAAAATTGTACTAAAAATAAGTGCGACCTTCTTGAATCAGCACTTTTCTGAAATTCCACTGAAACTGTATAGCTCTTTCTGCCATTGTAAGAACTGCAAAAGTGACAATATGTTTGAATAATTACCTCGGGAAAAAAGCTGCCTTTGGATGCAATTTAGTTCTCCTCAGTGTTAATTTATTGGCACAGATGCTGATACATGTGTAGTCCACTTAAATTTTTGACATATCAAAGCAGATATTTTGCATACACATTTTGTGAATTTGAATGGCATCAGAGCAACAGAGAATTATGCCATTTCCCTCCCTTCTCCTTCTTTTCTTCCCCAAAAGAATCCCCTTAAAGAGAGAGAATTTCATATGCTTATAAACCTACCAATTTATGTCAGTTCATTTTTTTCCCCAGGTAAAAGAAAGCAGATCTGGCCCAATAGCATGTACACGAAATCACAAAGTAAGCTTGCTGGGCATTGTTAATTTTCCTGGAAGCTGTCCCCTGCACAGATTTGCACGGAGCAGTTCACACTGAGTCTGAATGAGAAGTTGAGAGTGATGGTGCAGAATCATCCATGGGACAAATTTTTCAGGCTCTAAAGGGGAGTGGCAGAGCTGTGTCTGCAGTACTGTGGTGCTTTCCTTGCACCATACACATTGTTAGATAGTGGATTTTGTGATGACAGGGAGTAACAGAGAGAGCTATTCTTATGCTCTGAAGTCTCACTGTGAGCCAAGTTGTTTGGATTGTTAGCCTGCACACTGATACTCTAAATTAATACAGTTTAAGTGGAAGAATTGGATTGCTTCCTAAGTTCTTCCCATTAAACTTGTTCCTCAAGTACATTTCAGAAAAGATTTGTACATTGGTTTGTAGCAATTTCAAGGAGAAAATAATGTCAATCAATTTGTGTAGTAATGCATTTTGTTTTGTCATTTTGCAGTGTACTTACAAGGGCAAAATTTTTAAACCGGCGAAGTGACATTTTGAAAAATTGCACAGAGATAAAGGAATTAACCCCTTCAATGTGTATATATTGCTTTTAATTAAAACCTTTAGAGGGAACATGTTTTTCCAACCATGCTATTTACTTCTGCTGCTTATTTCTTCTTTGGGCATTCCAAGGGTCCCCAAATGACAACAAATAGAAAGAAACAGGTTCTACCCCAGAGAGCTAATGGTCCAGAGGTGACTAAAAAGACAAATGGAGGAAATGCATAAAGAAAGTGTCTGCAGGCAGATATAGTTGTGTCAGTAATCACACAGAGTTATTGGCTTAACCAGTGCTAGATGGAAATACTTCTATTGGGGATCGTATGTACTATCTTTTAATATGTGTTCTCCTACAAGTTATAATAGACAGACAGTGTCTGCACTGTATTGCATTTATTCTTGCTATTTTTATCCTTCACTATCTATCTGAAACTTTCTTCAGTTAAGGTGTCAGTCACTGCCTTACTTTTTTATTTTTTTTCCTAATCTTGGTCTAGTTCAGTTTCTCAGTTTTTCTGTTAATAGAAATAGAGAATCAGCCAAAATTCCAATTTGTGTGTAGAAATAATAGCAGACTAACATAAAGAGTGTAATAAATCAGTAGTCCTTATGGACTCTATCACCCTGCAACAGATCCCCTGCTCCACACCATTTATAGCAACTGAAATTTTATTTGAAAGCAAATATCTGATGAGGCAAATTAATTATTGTGACATTTTTCTGTTGGTTAAAAAATGAGGAATACAACATTTAAAACTTGCTAATGCTTTTTTTGGCATCAAGAAAGGAGACACAGGTATCTAATATTAAATAATGCTGCAGAAGGACAAGTTAGCACTTTGTTTGCCAAATTAAGTTTCAAAGACTATGTAGGTTATGAAGTTTGACTTTCTGCCCATAAATCTTGAATGACTGAGAGACCACTGTAAAATATCTTTGTTCAAAAGGAATCTTTGGCAGGCGGCATCAAAGGTTTGAAACTCTGGAAGGGATGAAAAGAAAACCCCACTTTTGCACTGATTTCCCCTACAGATCAATGTCTCTGTGAAATTTGCCTGGGAATTATGAAGTATTTACTGTATTACGGGCTGGGTTTTTTTCACTGTATCCAAAGGCCCCAGTGAATCCAAAGGCCCCAGTGATTCCTTTTATCTCAAAGATTTAGGGATATTTTTGTACATGAAATCTGAATGAATGAATGAATGAATGAATGCATCAGTGGAACACAAGGACAAAATATGCTGGATTCAGACAGTTCTTTACTTCCTTATTTTATCACAAGTCGGAGTATTGGTTTTACGACACCTAAATTTATGGGTATATATTTTTATGGTAAAGCCCAATGACATGTTCCGAATGCTCCATCAAGCTCTCTCAGTGTTTCTTCACTTGATTCACAACTCTTCAGGGTATGAATCAGTCCTGCAGAATAACTCTTAATCTCTTTTTAACCAGAATAATACAGTGTGGGTTTGGTTTTTTTTAATTTATGGTGTGTGTCATCATGTCATCCTCTAATTATGTAAACCAAAGAAGGGGAAAATAAAATATTTCTTGGAAAACTCTTGTCAGCTGTTGATCAGTGCAGGAGATGAAGCATCTTTATTGCATATAAGCATTAGAGGCAGAAAATTTTTTGTAACACACAGAACCTTAAGTCTATCCTCAAGCAAGATGTGGCCCTGCAGGGGCATGGGCTGAAGAATAACTGGCTTTGCAGGGCAGTTTCTGCTTAAAAACACAGCACGCCTCCTCATGTACAGTGAGAGGCTTGAGGAGAAAAGCTCCCTCTGCTTTCCATAGACTCTCTACAGCTCACCACAAAAGGTGCTTAAACTCTTGTTTGTCTTCCACAGGGTGAAGTGAAGAAGTGAAGCCTCAAAGCTGAACTACTATGAGGTCAGAAGCCTTGCTGCTATATTTCACACTGCTACACTTTGCTGGGGCTGGTTTCCCAGAAGATTCTGAGCCTATCAGTATTTCGCATGGCAACTGTAAGTATAAGGGATCAGAGGACTTCATTTAGTACTGGTTAGGGGACTTCAAATCAACGCTACTTAAACACAGTCGCAGTGGATAAAGTTGTTTTTTCTTGATTTCTCCCATATCAACATCCTCAGGTACTAAGAATGGGATATGAAACTGCTGTGTGCACAAATTATATGGAGAATGCTAATGTTTGGGGCATAACATGTACTAGTATGTGAACATGCATGTTCCTACATGACTTTTTCACATGGTCTTATTATTTGTTAATCTAATACAAATAATTGAACTTACTTCTTTAAGTTCAGATGGATTCTGCTTGAGCATTAGGCATTTTTCCTAAGATGGAATAGTAGCTAAAAAACAAATCAAGACAAAGAATTTTTTATGGCAGAAGGTCTCTCCTTTCCTACCAGTAGAGACTGGCAAACTCTCCAAAATGTAGTGTAACACAAACAGCTGCGTATTGAGATCTGGTGGGGAGCTTTCTCTGCATTTTACTGTGGTCATCACGCTTGACTTAACTGATTCTTTCACATTTACCTCAACTCAATTGTGATAATGGCAAAGAAAATTCTTCAAAGTCCAAAAGTTTCAGATGTTTATAAAGAAGTGTTTAGCATCTGGGCCTCTAAAAGTGTGTCAGGGAGTAGCACGTCAGCCAAGAGCAGGCTTGTGTTCAAGTCTTGTTTTTTGTTCAGGAATTTGATTTTAAAATTATATGTGTTTACTGTACTTCGTAATGGCCTTAGTGCCCATAAACTTGTCTGTCCTGTGTAACACCAGTCTGAAAGACAAGACTCCAGGGCACACCTGATGTGCTGCAAATGCTAATAGACCTCTGGGACACAAAAACAGGGAAGAACTGCTCTGAAGTGAATGCAGGTGAAGCATGGCTAGTGTGGCCACTGGATCTTCAGCACCAACATTTTCACCCTCCAGAAGGGCAATGCTAATCATTCTTGGAAAAATTTGCCAGGCTTGATCCTCTTGGAGAAATAGAACATGGGATAATTTTTCCTCTGCAGCATGGCATGCTGAAGTGGGCATGAATGCCTCTAGTTTGTTCTAGATCCACGAGTTACAGAGGAACAGAAAACAGCCTGACAATAAAAGTTGGCATTTTCCATGTAGGACATGGTCAGAAGGATTAAGCTTCTGAATGTAAATCCTGTCTGGTGTCTTAATTTATTTCTTCAAGAGTTCTCAGCACCTGGTTTGGAGAGGAGTTCTTTTTTCTATCCAATTTTATCACCAGGCTTTCTGGCATATGGCATTTTCAGGTGCTTTGCTGAAGCCATGCTGTGAACCAATATTTGACAAAGCTTAATAGGTACAATGCTTTTAGAAGACAATAGCTGAAAATACCAAGGCAGTAGATGAGTTTCTGAAGAAATAGATTCCCCCAAAGAGCTGCAGTTTTCTGGGAAAGCATATTAATTGGGAAAAGGCATAGCTAGATGCTAGTCAGCTCTGTATAACATTCACTTGCAACAGGTCTGCAGTGATAATTCTAATCAGAGGATTATCCTCCCCCTGTCTTCTGTCATTTTATTTACTTAATTAGCCCCTTGTCTGTGTACCTAGATGTCATGATCGTATGACATGCATGAATGTGAAGTGGCCCTTGATCAGGAGTGTTCACTGGTGTAACAGGTCGTACTGAGGAGCAGTACTGAGGGTTGTACTGAGGAGCAGTAATCTGAGGAGCAGTGGATCACCCTGTGTGTGCTGAGTTCTCACCCCAAAAAAATAACGGGAATAGACAATAATTGCTCTTGTTGACTGGTAGAACTGGGGGGAAAGATGACTTGTTGATAGCACAGGATCAGTACAGGGATTTCAATCCATATTGCTGTCCAGTTGCAAGAAGGACTGTAGTATCAGACTGGTTGCCAAAATAATGTGCAGTGATTTTCATTTCATAAAGTTCAAGTGGTGATTTCCCACTGATGCTGTAAATTTAACTTTCATGTTTTTCAGATTCTGTGCTGGCTAGGGGTGTTAGTTCTGAGCCTCATATTAAGTTCCAGTAAGCTCTCTTCAAAGACTAGGTAGGCAAAACAAATTTCCAGATGGAAACCAAACACAATGAGTACAACCTTCAGGCTTAAAAGCATAAAAGGTAGACTGAAGGGAGAAAACAAGAAGAGGGATGGGACTTCATAAACCAAAGCTGTAATTGGACAATTAAACCCAATATGCAAATAGACCAAAACTTATGAAAGTGTGAGACGCCATGACCGGTCATCCATTTTGTGACCATTTTGGATCCACTTTGGGTGTAGCCCTGGTCAGGCTCTTGTCCTGCCCAAGGCGTACCCTTAAAGGCCTTTTAATAAATACCTACTTTATTCTTTTAGCTCTGTCTAGTCTCTGTTCCAGGACAGCCTTCCCAAGGCATCACCACCATTTTTCAGAAATCCCTGCAGCTGTTCCATGACAGCAGTCGAGTCCTGTAGAAAGCCCAGGGAACTGACAGTTTGAACCAATGAGAGCCAAGACTTTTGCTTTAGCCACTACCAGTCCAGTCATCATGGTGATTGATAGGTCTCCGTGGAATAGCTTAGTCCTGATAGACATGCTTTGGCAGCCAGGAGCAAGCAGTGAAAGAAAAACTTTGAGAAAGTGCCATGTACCTGTGTGCCAAGAGCTCCAGAACAGCTTTATGCTTAAAAAAAAAAATCACAGTTTTTGTCTTCTGCAAATATGGTGACTTTCTCCTTTGCAGCTGCAGAGACTGTAACCTCAAAGAATTCTCCAACTCTCTGTGCTCATGCCTTCTAGCCTCAGACTGTGCTTCCAGGACAGAACAGAAACCATGGGTTTAGTCTGTGGCTGGGCCCCACAGTGTTTCATGTTAGCACCATTTCAGTTTGTTATTCCCTTTTGACCCTGTTGATTGTTTTCCTTCCTACAGATACAAGACAGTATCCGGTGTTTGTGGGTCACAAACCAGGGCGGAACACCACACAGAGGCACCGGCTGGACGTCCAGCTTGTCATGGTCATGAACAGGACCCTCTACGTTGCTGCTAGGTCAGTAGCCTCCGGCTTCACCACTCCTCTCTTGTTGCTTTAAGAGGAGGAAGGAGAAGACAAGGAAAATCCTGAGTTCTTCTCTGATGGACGCATTATTTTTAGGGTTGTCTTACACTCAGAGAGAGGTTTGCAGCCTGTAATTAAGACATTAAAAACCTTGCTAGACTATCAGCTAAAGTTTTGTTACACCTGTGCTTTAGGACTATGTGCCTCTGCCTTCCTCTGAGACCTGCAAGAGGGAAGTTGCTATAAAAATAATTCAGTTCCATGGAGAAGCAATTCCATCCTCACCATTTTATTCGACTTGTGCTCATCAATAATGAGCTCAAATTTTAGAGAATAATTCTTCTGTGCACAGATGTATTTTTTGATAAGAGTTATTAGAATGTAAATTTGCTGATTTCGGCATGTTTTTGGCATCTTAAGACAAAAAAAAAAAACATGCTACCTCATGGTTAGTTGAATTTAGTGTCTTGACTTTTTTGGAGAGTTATACTGTGCAGACATGAGCATGTCTTTTTATAAAAATTGCACATAGAGCCACCCCTTCAATTTGCCTAGCTCAGCTTGCATTATCAGCCTCACTGGGGCTCTACCCATTACACAGCTGCCAATCTGACAGAGATCTGATATTAACACTTCATCTCCCTACCTGTTGCTAGCAAATAAGATTGACGATAGAGTGGGAATTACATGAGAGATGCAGAATGAGTGCAAGATGGGTCCAGATTAGCAAGGGTGGGTGGTCCAGATTAGCAAAGGTGGGTAGTCCAGTTTAGGAGCTCTCGGACCCAGATCCTATTTGGGACCTCCCTACAAGCTGCCTCTCAAGTAATAGCTTGTTTCTTGCCTGTTTTCTGGCCCTCCATTGGAAAAATATGCACCTTTCTGCATGTGCCACATAAAAACAGGCTGTTGCTGCAGATGGGATAAGTGGTGGGGGTGGGACAGCCAAGAGTGAAGGGGAACAGCTGCTGAACAGGCAGCCTCTTACCACTAGCCCAGTCTGCAAAGCCCTTGGCAGCCCCTGGGAGCTGCCTGGCTTTCTTCTCAAACAGTCACTGCCCATCTCCTGGGTGGTCGGATGTGTCCTGTGGGGGAGAGCTGCCTGTGGTTCTCCATGTGGCCCCACGTAATTGGTAATTGCGTTACACCAGCACGGTCACTGAGTGACATTTCCAGAGCCATGTCCCTGGCTGCTAGAAGAACACACCTGTTCCCTTACCCAGCCATCACAGCTGTTCCGGCTAATTGCAGCTTCCTCGGGCTCCTCACATACCCCGCACTGCAGGGGTCTGGGTGGCAGAGCTCAGGGCTCTCACAGCAAGTCCTTGCCTTGAGTCCAGGCAGAGGGTAAGGATCCTCAAATATCCTTCCACGGGAGCTGCAGTGGCAGTGGTCGTAGAGCACAAGGAGAGGTCAGCCCTGTGGCAAGTAGTAAAGCCCTGCGCTTTGGCTGAGTTCCAAGACTGGTATTTTTGCTGTGTTTAGTGGGATAATGAGGGGGCAGGGCAGAGGCTTGAATAGGTTTGAAAGGTGGCACAATTTCCTCCTTTTCATGACTGACGTCCCTTTGCTTTCCTCATTTGTTTTCCTTGAAATTAGGAAATTATTTGCAGTGAGATGGTGGCAAATCCTCTTTGCAGATTTTGTGTTGCTGTTTTCATAATTTGTTCCCAGGCTGAGATTGACGCAGTTAGACTCTCTCACTGCCCAAGCAATTGGCATTACAGCAGGAAAACCTGGGGAGCGGTTTTGGGATGTGAAACCGCTGTGTGCACAAATTATATGAAGAATGCTAATATTTGGGGCATAACATGTACTAGTATGTGAATATGCGTTCTTCCTTATTTGTATAAAACAACTTGGTACAACGAGAGTGCTTATATAGTCCTAGGATCTTGTGACCTACAAAAAAGAATAAAGACCTGGTCTGTTTTGTACTTGCACAGGCATGAAAAAAAATCTTCTTACACTTTTTTCCCTTCAGTAACTTAAAACCTCTTTGACATATTCTTTGCCTCCTCCATGTTACTGAATAAAGTCCCTCCTGTGCTGACAAGACTATGTATGTGATACAAGTTGAAATTCAGAGGTAATTTTTATCTGTAAGTAACAAACTTCTGAAAATGAGTCATCCTTCAGTATCTAGTGTGAATGAAAGCTTGTAATTCAGATTCTGCATTTCTTTCAAAGGCAGTAGTAAATCTAGAGATTGGAAGCAAATTTGTACACAAGCAAACGTGTTTGCCAAAGAATTTTGTAACAAGATTCATTGAAGAATATAGCTAAATAAAACTTTGGGCTATTAGATGAGATATTGCTTTCATGCTTTTTTGATACATTGAAATACAGCAATCCTAAGTTTATGTTTCATCTTATTATCTGAAAAACAATCAAAACAAATGGTTAAATAGAGTTTTTATTTTTATTAGGACTGTTGTCTTTAGGCTGGGGCTGTTTTGTTTGCTTGTTTTGGAAAATCCAGTGTTGACTTTTGCAAACGATTTCAGCACACCAGAAAGGCTGATTTGAGAGCTGCTTACATTTTATTAATGAGCAACTGGCATAGAACAAAATTTCTGTCAGTCTGCTATTTATTTTGTCACATGGGATACATGACTCCTGTATTAGCTATTACCAAATAAAGTTTTGTGTCACTTCACAAAGGCATTATTTCATGTTATCAGGCAGAAATACAGAGCCAATATAAATCAGAATAACTCAGCCAAAGGCCATAAAGCTTTACTGTCTGATTATCTGGTTGCAGTCTGCAAAGAACCGGTTCTGTCATCTTTTTTTCTCGTGGGAAGGGTACTCCCTTGACATCTCTCTTTCTCACTCACCCACACCCAGGCACACACACACTTTTCTAAGTTTGCTGTGTCTCCTCCTCCCATTGTCTCATGCAGTGGCAGCTTTTGTTCACATTATCTGCCACCCCTGATGTGTGTGAACGAAACAGGCACAGAGCAGGGCATGGGACGGCTCCCTCCTCATTTGCAGCTACGTTTTTGCAAACCATGCTCGAGTGCCAAGGGTCGTGCAGAGCCAGTGGCATTATTTAAATTCTCTTCCTCGAAAAGATTATGCCATGGCAACAAAACTCTGTTCTGCTGACTGGAGGTGGGAAAAACGGAAGCTCTAGGATTAAGTAAATTTGTGTTAGAATAACTTAATTAGCAGTAAACTGTACACATACCACAGCTAGTAGATAGTAGGGATTGGGCAGCAGTGGGAAAAGGAGGATGAAGACAATCCCACATTTTCTGTGATTAGGGAGCCCTCCCACAAATCTGACAGCTCTTTCACTCTCTACTGACACTGTCAGGAACTGTGTTTCTTCTGTGGCATGAGAAAATTATATGTAATTTTCCTGATGCTAACCTCCTTTCCAATAATCCCGTGACTTAGCATCTGAATTTGATTTGAACTGTTCCTTGAATCAAAAAGTAAGTCCTCTGAAGACTGCTTTATTGAGAGTGGAACTGAACAACTCTCTGAGTACCACTGCTGTATTTTCCAACTGTCTTGTTGAAAATGAAATATTTGTAACCTCTGGAAAGCAAGGCTGATGAGTAAAATCAAGAGCTGTGCCGGAAGACGGGTTTTAGAGGTCCACCCGCACCTCATTTGCAATTCAAGAGATTTTTTCCCTCACTTCTATATAGCAGGAGTGACAGCAATAAAGAGTAATGCACATAAAAGGGAACCATGATGTAATCTATGAGGCTGATATCGTGCTAATAGGTAATTTTGTTCCAGAACCAACCCTGACCACTGCTCTGTCACTGAAGTCAGGCAAATAATAAACTGAAGTATTAAACCAATCTTGGAAGTAGATGGCAGATCTGGTTTTAGAGTCTGGAGGAGAAGAAAGCACATCAACTCGTTGATTTGGCATCTTACAAAGCAAACAGCTTCAAGGTCCATAGAAGACAAATTTTTAAAAGCCGGTTCCCTACCACAATGCTGCCTCTTTTCTCCACCTGAGAGAAGTGTTTATTTCTTTTGTATCAGTATTCTGTGTTTGGCTTATTTAAAGAGACTAGCACTATTTCTCCAAAACCCAATAAAAATGAAACTAACCTTGACAGCAGAGATTTCTAAATTGGAAAGAGCCTGTATTTTGCTTTCAGCAGGCCCCTCCAATGGTGTAGATCATACCAGCTGCACAGCTTTCTGCATGTTGAAAAAATACAATTTTATTTCAAGGAAAAATGAGATCTCAGTCCCAATTTGATGTGCTGGCTACTACAGCATTGTGGGTTGGTGGGTTTTTCAACTTTTGGGTTCTATACAGAGAATTCCCTGTTCTCAGCTTACATGGAAGAGAATGTCTAAAAATATCTCTTTACCTTAGTAGCTGTGTCTATTTCCTCTTTCTAAGAAGAGATTGGTGGCTAATTGTAGAGAGGGACAGGATCTCACGAAAATAGGAAAATAAAAGCAAAGGAAAAAGTGTGAAAATTTTTCAGAGAAATATTTTACAGTTTAGTTTGGCCAGCAGTGTGTAAAGAGAAGAATGATTTCTTGGAATAGTTTTGTGTCTGTCAGCCTTTTGTCTACCATATTGTCAGGCAAATTATAACTGCTAAGGTTAGACACATACTTAAAAGGAAAAAGGAAGGGGGGGGGGGAGGGAAGGGGAGGGGAGGGGAGAAGAGAGGAGAGAAAGGGTAAATGTGGCACAGTGACTTCTAGCCCAGGAATCTGGCAAAGGGTGCCTAAAAGCTATTGCAGCTGATTTCAGAATACAGAAAAATATCTACATGCTAGATTGTGGCATCTGCTGTAGGATTGATAAAGCAGAAATCATGTGAGACTCATCTACTTTCCCAAATTTCATTTGTTCAAATAAGTGCTTTTGGGAAAGAATCTTACTTTGAAGTTTTGTAGCATTTTATTTTTTTCTCTGAATGGGTAGGCAAACAATTTATATGTAAAAATGCTTTTGTGGGAGAAGCAGGAGATGCTGCCAGTAATGTTTCCCGGTAAAACCTCTGGTGTTTTTTTTTTAATGGATTATGGATTATGTTGTGATAGATAGCTCTCTTATAGAAAATGAACAGTCTGACTACTCCATTTGACTTCGTATTCATTTGCTTTTCTTTACAGAGACCATATTTATACTGTTGATATGGACACATCACATACAGAAGAAATTTATTTTAGCAAAGTAAGTAGCTTTTATCATCACCCAGAAACCAAGGACACTAGAACAAGCTTCAGATAAATAGGATGATGACATTGTTTTAAAGAACTTGCCAGCACTGCTGTAAAACAGTAATAAGCAAGTAAGATGGCATTGCTAATCATATTTGGGGAGAGCTGGAATAGCAATCGTATCTTCTGTGGATTTCTGATAAATTTAGCTGGACTGATAAGCAATCTGTACTGAAATACAGTGAGGTCCCTGATGGAACATCTGTCAAACATCTATTCATTTATATGCAGCAGTTTTCTATAACAGCTATATTATCCTAATTAAGTCTACTGAAACTTTCATCCTAAGAAGCAAGTTGCATATTGTCATGTGCGCAATTTTTTTTTTCACTCGTGTGAGAACTGGCTAAATAAAATCTTACTATAACATCACTTTGTAGATGTATTCACATTATCTCCATGGAAAGTTGCATTCAAACTATGAAAAGCTTTATCTGCATTACTATGTTGTATAGTAACATGAATATACTAAAAATAATCTCCCTTCAGCTCCTTTGCCTTGCATTCATATTGTGTAACATATGTTAAACACAGCTTTGGTCCAACAGAAGAGCATACAAATTTGGGCATTGGATGAATTCCACTGGAGGAGGGGACACTGCTTCATTATGACTAATGCTGAATATGAACTTTTTTACTCATTAAGGAGTGAGGGCACAAGCTTATAATGGAAATGAATATTCATGGTTAGTCTTTCAGCTTGGACCCCTCCATGAATGCACAGCGCCTCAGTTTACTGATCAGGAGCACTATCAGAACTATCATGGCAATAGTGTTTAAGGTGATGCCGTCTTAGGCTATGTGATTTTAAACAAAGTTTTATTATAATTATTATTTATAATTATTTTATTATAATTATTAAGCCTTCTGCATTTGACCATTCTTGAAACTCAGCTCAAAAAAAACCAAAAAAACCCAAACTGGCTGGGATTTACCTGTAAATGTTCTGGAGGAAGAGTGTTAGCAGATAAAGTCAGCAGTGTCTTGGCAGGTGAAAAACTCTTGGAGCTTGTTAGCTGAATTGAAGTGGTAAGAATTACCCGAATTTTATTTCTTTCCAGATCTAAAATGTAGTCTTTCAGAATTCATATTTCATTTGAAATCCAGTGCAGGTTCATAATCCAAAAATGGCAATTCTGATTTGTAGAGCAGTATCAGTTAAAAGAACATCTAGTACTTCTAAAAAAAGTATAGATTTTTCAAAGTTGGCTTATTGTTGAATTCTGTTAGTTTAGGCTTTAAAGAGAGAGATATGGGTTTCCAGTCTGTGGAATTGGAGGCAAACCAAAGTTAAAGGAATGCTCTACATCACTAAACCGCCATTGTTGTGGTGAATTAATCATGGAGAAAGAATGCAGAAAACTTTCAATAAATGTATGTTCACAAGCTAGTCTCCCCTAAAGGACTTCTACTTCTGAAATCAAATGTAAAAAAACTCTGAGTTCTCTTTGATTTATTTCTTTATTCTTGCAGAAATTGACATGGAAATCTAGACAAGCTGATGTAGACACATGCAGAATGAAGGGGAAACATAAGGTAGGCAATTTTCATTTTTTCTGCAACTGCTGCTTTAGTTTAGTTGCATCACTATTATCACAGGCTGCTGTCTGTGATGTGGAATGGATTGTGCCATTCACTTCTTACCAGTAATTGCTTTTTCCATCAACTTACTAAAGGCTTTAATTTGCAAAAATAGTTCACTTTGAATGTGATAAAATATTACGACAGAAGCCACAGCAATATCCTGAAATACTTAAGGCATTGAGCAGGTCACAATGCTGAGTGTACCAATTTTGCTTACCGTTGCTTCAAAAGCCAAGTGCTGCTGTCCATCCCCCTGTGGGAATCTACTGAGAAGTTCAGGTAAAGCATCAGAAAACACGACTGTAGGGCTGTAGAAGTACTGTTTCTTACACCAGTTTCACCCTCCTGTAACCAATGACTGGCACAAGTAGTATCATAATTAGATGCAGGCTCTTTGAATCTTTACATCTACTTCCCCTTCCAGTTACAGAAGCTTTATGCCAGTACATTGGGGTGGTGATGTCACTGTCTGACATCAGCACAGGTGACAACATCAGATTTTTTGCTCTTCATGAAAGCAGTTTTCAAACAAAATTCACCTTTGTCAATGACAGCAAACTAAGACCTATAATATGAATGCTGTATCTTCAGTTCTTTGTAATTTTTAAACCACTAGAATATAAATTAATTACAATTTGCTCATTGTCAGTTAAACATAGTCAAAATAATGCCAGAGTATCACAGTGGGTACCAGCCAATTTAATTTTAAACCTGACAATGAAATATCACTGCTTAAAATTAAAAACAGATACTCAAAATAGTTGAAATAGTTTGTTTTTTTTGTTTTTCTTCAGGATGAGTGTCATAACTTCATTAAGGTTCTCCTAAAAAGAAATGAGGATACACTGTTTATCTGTGGAACAAATGCATTCAACCCTTCTTGCAGGAACTACAAGGTATGTAATCTTTGGAATTTCACTTATGCCTTGTCTTTTGGTTGGATTTATTGTGACTATGTTGACAGCAGCATGAGGTTTGTCATTCAGCTGTGCACCTTTCAACTCTGAAACATTTGTCCTGACTTGTTTCACTGCTACTGAGTTCAATGTTGATTGGATTTCTGAGAAATTCTCAGACTGAATACCTAGTTCTTGACAGCTCCTGCACATCAAGCATATTGCCACTTTGCATTCCCTCCATAGGTGTAGAGTCCCTCAGATCCCTGCTTGGGGATGTAGTCACTCCTCAGATAGTTCCTCAGCTTGTCATTGACACTCACATCAAGTCATAGACTAACATTGGGGGCTACTTCTGAGTAGCGTGTTTTAAAATTTCTGTTACACTGTTCTCAGTCACAAACCAGTTTTCAAGATGCTTGAGGATATAGCAAGCAAAACCTCAGTTTCCTTGAGCCCCCGGATAGGGACACTGTGGAGATCCTATGGCATTGTGTGCTGTGACAGTGATGGAACAGCAAATGTCCACAAGGAACAGCACAGCAGCATAGTTATGTATTTCTCAATTGCTGAGGTTCTGCAAAGCCAAAATGTTATCTAGAGCAGTAAAAACTCTGCTGGTACGTGCATACTGAACAATAATGCCCTGAAGCCAATTTATTCCTTTGGCATAGTGTATCCCGGTAGTCTTCATTCCAATAGGACCCATTTATTGAAATACTTCCCATTTTCTTAGGCTTTCCCTGTTATATTCTGATATAACTCCCAACAGTGGATGTCTCTGGAGTAGCTTTGAAATGAATTTATTTAGGCATTTTACATCCAGACTCTGCTTTTCTAGGCACTGTTATGTCCCACAGGTCATTTCTCATCTTTTTTTCTGGAGAAATAAAATTCAGTTTTACTAATGCTGCTCCTGACAAAATCAAAACTGTCATTCAGGTTTTGGGTTCACAGTTAGTGTAAAAAAAGCAAAATAAAAATGTTAACATCCAGGAAAACTACTTCCCTAGTGGTATTTACTGTGACTGCTGCTCTTCCTTGATTTTTGTGCAGTGATGCTGTACCTCATTTAGCCACTATAATGGCTGCAGTTTAGAAAACACAGGAGGGAAGTGCAGGGTAGTATTTTCTTCCAGTCTGTGGAGGAAGAACCAAATTTGAGTAAGAATACAGAGCTATGTCATGGTAACTGTGAGATACAGTTAGCTGCTCTGTTAACAGCTGTTTCTTTTATTCTTTCTTTCCTTACTTGCTCCTAGTATGCAATGAAGCTTCTTGATCTCAGGGCTGTATTTAGTCCTCTAGTACAGTTTGTAATTTTTTATCTCTGTGTGGAAGTTGCCTTTTAGATACAATTACAGATTTCTTTGGCCTCCTGATGTGAGGCATATAAATGGCCTCCTCACCCTTATTCCAGAGCTTTCATCCGCTGTGGTGCGGGGCTGGATAGTGATCCCACCGTCAGTCTTCAGAAGACCTCTGCAACACCTGCCCTGGCTTTTTCTCCATGTATTCCTTCATTATACAGAGAGAGAACTAAACATGTGCCAAACAGAAAGCAGGGCTTCCTGTCCCTCAAGCATGCCAGTGGTTGTGAGGATGAGCCCAGGGTGTGGAGCTTGGTGCAGGAATAGTTTCTCAGGTCTCAAACTCATTTCCTCTCACTATTACATGAAATGCTTTTCAGCCTTTGAGTAAACACAACTAACTCCCCTCAGAGTGGATTTTGACAGGAAGAATGCATGACAGAAAACAAATTATCACAAATCATCCACCAAAGGATTTGAAAACTGTAACATACAAATTAAATTTGGTTTAAGTTGATGGTGCTGTGCAGGTTATTTCTCATACTCTGTGAATCTTTGCTGTATGTGATTATATAGTATGAGCTGGACAAATTGTCTGACTATGCTACAAAGGTTCTTATTCCCAAAATACAGTAGTATAAGCATCTTAAAGCGGTAAGAGTTGTATGATTCTCCCTTAGCTCACCAAACCTTCTTGAACTTCATGTAAGGTCAATCTGTATATTTGTGTCATTATCAGTGCCCAGGGTGAATATATTTCCCATGAGTTGCACATAAGCCTCAGAATTTACAATTCCTGCACAGATTAATTCTTGCCTGATGGTAAGAGGATTCTCTGTGACACAGACTCAACTGGTATAGTAAAACTTGAAGAGCATCTTTCTGAATATGCAAATCAAGGAAGAGGGCATCACTGTTGAGACTAGAGCAGAAGGATCTCTGGACTTGGAGGAGAAAAATGCACACAGAGATAATTGCCCTAGTGTTGTTTCTTCTGAATGCTGTGGTTTGCAGTCTTTTCTGTGCATAAGAGCGCTTTTGTTGGGTCACTGTTGAGGATAAATTTTGGAGCCTTGCCAGAACCACCGACCACATAGCCTGCTTCAGTTCAAAACAAAACTTGTGTGCAGATAAAATATAGACTGAAGACTTTTGTAAAATATATCAGACTTTTTGTAAAATGTGTAACTAAATGATTAGCTCCAATGGAATGCCTGAATTACCAGACATACATTTTTCAGACTTGTTTTATTTAATATCATGATTTTTGTCAAGTTTCTACTCCACAGTCAGGAGTAGAGTTAGAGAAAGGGCCTTCTTCTCTGCCCAGAAAAGAAGAAACACTGTCATTAGCCTCATCCTGGGTATGAAGTTTTGTTTCTTTGTTTCTCTATCTGAGAAGCTCCCTTTGATTTTTCAGATGGATACCTTGGACTATCTGGAAGAGGAATTCAGTGGAATGGCCAGGTGCCCCTATGATGCAAAGCATGCCAACGTTGCTTTGTTTGCAGGTAAAATGAAGGAGATAAACTTTTTACTTTTCATCCTGCAGCCCAGGCTTGGGATAAGACTGTGCCTCTTGCTTGGGCCCAGAATGCCTAAATCTAAAAGGTGTCAAAAGAAGTGAACAATGACTAAAAAAAGAGGGCATAAGGAAATCCCTAGNAAAAAAAAAAAAAAAAAAAAAATCCTTCCCTTTTCTGGAATTAACTTCATTGTCATCAACATTGCATGAAGCCTCAGTTTCCTGGATCAACATTTCAGTATTTCCTGTATTCTTGATAATATGGCCAGTGTGAGGCACCATTTTTGGCTGCATCCAGCTTCTGTGAACGTCAAAGGAAGTCAAGGGTTGTGTAAGCTTTAATAAGGATCAAGCAGGATATGGTCTTTAACATCTCTAAGCCTAAGCTAATGTTCATAATAAAAGGAAGTTAGGGAAAATGCTGTGGCATGCCGTTTTCTAGATCTAGAAGGAAAGGGAAGGTGATTTTTTTTTTAAAGCTGAAAACATCTTAATATAGTCTTACCAGATGCTGTAGACAAAAGAAGTGTATTGGTTAGTGGTAATTTATGCTGCAAGCAGCAGAATAATGTTAACTTTAATTTTTACTAGAGTAGTTAGAAAAAGTGAGGTCTTATAAATGGGGTTAGTTTTGGCTGCTGACCGTGCAGTTCTTTTGTATATCTCTTTAGGAATTCCTTACTTCTTTATTGAATTTCTCTTAGTGTGAAACCTGCCGATCTTTTCTTAGATCTGGCTGTTAGATAGGTGTTGAAAATAATAAATACATGTTCCCTAATTATGTGATCTTGTTCAGCAGGTGGGATGCTATAAAACAGAGCCTGGGTGCTCACATGGAAATAACTAAGCTAATCCTCTGAAGATTTAAGAATGTGCAAGCATTTCAGCCATCCTCAAATGAGTCTATAGCCAAAGGGTTCTATTAAGCACTACTATGCTTGAGGCATCATCACGTGCCTCACAAAGGAATGATTTTATAACCTGTTTCAATTTTTTTTTTTCTCTCTCTATAGTGCAAATAAATGGAACCTTTTGTTTCAAGAATAGTGATGATAGGGGTAGTATGTGATTTCTTAATTACAGTCACAGGCAGGAATATACAGTAGAAATTCTCTAATTGCAGCAAGTAATTCATAAATCATGGAAAAGAGAAACTCCTTCAGAGAAATATTTTCCCATGTATCTCAGACTCCCTATACTTAGTGCAGTCTGAATGACCTTTCAGAAGGGTCTTTCTCAGTGTATTGGCCAAGAAAGAGTTTATGACCAGCCTATTGTAAACATTCACTTTGAATGCAGATGGAGTTCAGAAAGATGACTCCAAATCTGTCACTGAAGAAATCCTTGCATTATTTGAAAATATAAAGAATATTTATAGAAATTACCATACTCCTCCATGGTGATTCAGAATAAATTTGATACAGTTCAAATAAATATTTGTAGAATGTGTTCCATAAACCTGCTAGCTTCAGAAAACCACTGTTATATATGTCTTACATATTGATACCCATACTCACTTTTCAGAGTGGAATGAAAAGCAGTTTCAGAAGAGTTTAGGACACTAATCCAGGTCATCTGAGTTTGTTGGCTGCACTTACATGAATATGGGTCTTGCAGCCTGTAGCTACTATAGCTGATATGTGCAAATTGTAGCTGGTCACAGGAACATGGCAGGAAAGAAAATAAGTGCGTGGTTGTATTAACATGAGTTTAAGACATCTATATCTAAACAATTGAGCTTTTTATTCTATTTTAAATTTGGTGAAGAGAGAACATGACATGCTGTAATTATTTTTTCTGTTTTGCTAAGAAAAAAATGATCATTCTTAAGTAGCCAAATAAGGACAAGAATTGTATGAATCAGAAAAAAGGAAGAACTTCCTTGTCTTGGGGTGGAACTTCATGAGTTTTAATTTATGGCCATTGCTCCTCGTCCTGTTGCAGGGCACCACTGAAAACAGTCTAGCACCATCTTCTTGTCAACCACCTTTGAGATAATTGTATGCATTAATGAGATTCCCTCTCAGTCCTAAATTAAATGTTGTCTGAAAGTATTAGGAGGAGAGCTTGGCCAATAGAAGCCTCTCTGCTTTGTCCTGGGAATGTCCTCAGTGATGGTGCCTTCAAGGCACCAACATAATCTCCTTCAAAGGAGATGCAGACAATTCTGATTTTTATGCAGACATAACAGAGACACAATTTTGTGGGCTCATGCTGCACCAATGCTAGTGCTTCGAGCAGACATCATGTTCTGAGATCTATCTCACACATGAAAACAGTCCCGTATAGTTACCATGACCTGCAAACAGAATAGACAACAAATAAAATTTTAAAATGCAGCTGAAACTTGGGCTTTTATGTCCATATAGTTTTGTATGTTTTGGTTGTCCTTGGGGTGCCGCTTTGTAGGCCCTTTCTTATCACTTGTCCTCCATTCTTTAGGAGAGAGGAATGCATAATTCATATGGGAAATGTCTAAAATGCATGCTAGAAAAGAAATATTGATGGGCAATCTTCCTCCATCTCTTTTCATTCCTGTTTCGGCAGGACTCCCAGCATGCTATTTAATTTTTGTTAGTGGTCGTTGGCAGAGCAGAAGTGCTCTCAAGGAGAGAAATTTTCATAAGTGTCAATTAGCTGACAGTCTTCAAGCCCTGTCTGGTTTGCACTCCCAGTTAAAACTTAATAGTTCTGTTATATTTGATTTGCTGACATACCTAGGCAGAATTTCTGTGCATTGAACTAGTGACTTGTGACTGGATAGGGTAGTTCAGTATGATGTACCTAAACTGAAGAAGAATAATTATTCCATAAGGTTATTTTCTTCCACAGCATCCCTCTGAAATTACCATTTTGCAAAGTGGTGTCTTGCTTGTTCAGTACTCAGTTCCATTTACCTCGCTGGATTTTTTCCTTCCTTCAGTGTTCCTAAGGAGACTGTGATGGTTTTGTTTCCCCTTCTCATCTGACTGATGAGAGAAGAAGCAGTTGTATTATTTCTAATGCTCCTCCCCCCTTGTTTCTTCTTTCCTTCCTCCCCAGAGGGAAAGCTATATTCTGCCACAGTGACCGACTTCCTTGCAATAGATGCAGTCATATACCGGAGTCTTGGAGACAGCCCAACTCTGCGGACAGTTAAACATGACTCCAAGTGGTTGAAAGGTAGATAAACAAACAAGGCAAAAAAAGCAGCATCTCTGATGAGAGTCTTGGATGTCTGACAGACCTCTTTGTCATTTCATTTCACCAATGCTTTCTGGCAGAGAGAAGGAAGTAGATTACATCTCTTGCTTACTCTGATGTGTTTATCTCTTTCTCTCTTCTCCTGACCCTAAGTTACTGGATTTGACAGAAGCTGTGAGCTGGGTTGATCAGAATATGTGTTCCAGTGAGCTTTCCAAGCTGAAATCCACCAGTTTACGTCTGTTGGATGAAAAAGTTGGAGCTTGCCCAGGGCTCTGGGTGCTTGGGCTGTGAAAATATTCCTGCCACAGCACTGTTAGGTAACAATCAAGGCTTTATGAAGTATAGAAGGTTTGTCCTGTAATATTAAGATTCATTAATGAAACTAAAATTATGGGAATATTGCACAAAGCCTTTCTGTTACAGTTCTTAAGGATTGTACTGTTGCCACTGAATTAGGCAATTTTTGTGCTCTAAATGCCCTCATTGTTAAGGAAGGTGCTGTTTAGCTTCATGTAGGTGTTAAGAATTGTTAGCATTTGGAGTGATTTTAACAGAGAGCAGAGCCATAGTTTCAAGTCTTTTTCTGCATGCAGAAATGTTTTGCCAGGTGTCAACTTTAGCTGTCCCACTTTGCTTGCTGCTACAGACACGTGTGGGCAGAAACAGTTACATGGTTTGTTATTCCCTCAACTCACAGCCTGCATGCCATAAAGAGTGCTGTTTGGACCCCTCAGGCATGCAGTTATAAATGCCTGTTTACCTTTCCTCTTTTACTCCGTGCAGAGCAGACGTATTAGTGGCAGAGACTTAAACCACTCTGCAGTGATGTTGCAGAGTCTTGTTCCCAGCTCTCCTTTCCCCAGACAGTGATTCTTCTGCAGCAGTGATTTGTTTATTCTGAAAACGGATCAAGTTTATCCAACACAGACATTTCACCTCTGGATGTTAAGTGTGAATGTATCAGGCTTCTCTTTGCATTCTATATCCTGTACATGGTGCCTAAAACAGGTGTCTTGGGTTGCTGTTTTTTTTCTAGAACCGTACTTTGTTCAGGCAGTTGACTATGGCAATTACATATACTTCTTCTTCCGGGAAATAGCAGTGGAGTACAACAGCATGGGAAAGGTAAGGGCAAAAACATTGCCTTGAATGACTTTGTCAGATTCAGGAGAAGGAAAAATTATGCTATTCTTGGACCGATGCTGTTATGAGTGACCTTGAAATGAGAACCATAAATCATGATGACAAGGTCAGCATTTTGAGAAGATTCCTATTGCTCAAGCCAGAAGGTTGACTGGAGTGAAACATTGCATTGTCTTGAAAAGAAAATGTGTGGTTTCTTACAGTGATGGTGTATGCTAGAGCCTCTTTTCTGAAATTATAAAAAGCACAAGGCTATTGTAGTTAGTTCAACATAGTAGATGATTGTTAAAAATGGATTCCAAAGAAGGAAGAAATTTTCCTGTAAGAAGTATGAATTAGAGTGCTGAGTAAACAGGGGTAGGAATTTTGTGCTCTGCCATTCTGCAAGGAATAATTAAACACTTTCTGCATTTTTAATAATTTCACAACAGCTTTCTGACTAAGCAGTCAGAAAAGCTGACCAAGGTCACAAAGGTGGAGAGCAGGAATAAAAGCCCAGCAAGATTTGCATCGTTTTTAAGGGCTAAAAACACAAGAATCAGAGCAGCAGTGTGGGTTGCAGGGATTGTGAGTATGAAGTGTGCTTTTGTTTGGGGAAATAGAAAGCTAAGCAGTCTGTATGGAAATGAGTTTTACATGGGTTGAGAACAGATCTCCTGAAGGATTTATGTCTGTATAGTAAATGCCACAGTCTTATCTTTCATAGCACACTGTTCCAAAGCTTAATTTTTCTCTGTTTCTTATTTGTCACAGATTATAGAAAAGTGGTATTAAATTAAGCACCTTGCTGTGTTATTCCAAATGTTTTTAAAACAGTATTCCAACAAAGTCTTTAGGTCAAGCAAACATTTAATTTTCTCCATTATTTTTACTCTATTCCTTCCAGGTAGTTTTCCCAAGGGTGGCCCAGGTTTGCAAAAATGACATGGGAGGATCTCAGAGAGTGCTGGAAAAACAGTGGACTTCCTTTCTCAAGGCTCGGTTGAACTGCTCAGTTCCTGGCGACTCACACTTCTACTTTAACATTCTGCAGTCGGTTACAGATGTTATCCATTTCAATGGCCGGGATGTTGTTTTAGCAACATTCTCCACTCCATATAATAGGTAATAGTCACAATAACCTCTTACCTTCTATTTCCTTCATGTTTTGCTTTCCACTGCAGTTCCTTTTTACTTTATACAAGCACAAGAAGTGATTGCTCATACAACGTAATTATTATGTACCCTATGCTTACCGATAGTCTGTTCTTAGTTTTAAGGTGCTCTGATAAAATTGCTTACTTCGTACCTGATGACTTAGGGTGGCTTTCAGTCATTTATTGTGTGGACACATTCCATGGACATACTTTTTTTACATGGGAATAGTTCACACCAGCTACCTAGAAGTGTTGCAGTTTGTAACTTGCAGAATATTATTCCGAAGAGAAAATACATTTTTTTTTCCTCACAAAGAAAAGACTGCGTCTGTCCTGTTTATAGCTAAACCTCCAAGAACCATGTTATCTCCTTCTCTTTGTTTTATGCATCCCTGGTGACCCTTGCATTGATCCTTGACCCTGCATTGACCCTGCTGCCCCCTGACTCTCCTGGGAGAACCAAGGTCTTGCTCCTGGGAAGGAGGGTCCCCAGAAAACCTATTTCATTCGTTGCATGGTTATCCAAAAGCATCATCTCCTCTGTAGAGATTTTATTACTGTTACACATAATAGTGTGTTTCTCTTAGTTATTAGAAGAGGAACTGTATCTAATTATCGAGAACTCCCAGAGAAGTTAAAAAAAGTAGCTTTCTAATTAAAAAATATATCGCAGTTTCACAGAGTAACGTTTGAGCTGAAAGAGGAATTTTATTGATGAAATTCATTTAGTTTTGCTGTACCCTTGCCACCCCTTGTCAAAGCCTGACCTCAGTGAGGTCATTCACAGAACTGACTTCAAATGAGGGTAAGCCTGGGCCTGTAATGTATAATCACTGCTTTTGACATCAAAACAATAGGAACTGCAATGGAATAATTATGCCACCAGTAGGGAATACAAGCTTAAATTAAGACGATCTCTTTTCATGCAACGTGGCTTAATAAAAACAGGTGAACAAATGGAGATTCAACATCAGAAAATAGATTGTATCTTGCAGTTATCTCAAAAGTAAGATTGTCTTCCCACTCTGACAGTATTTCCTGTGGTGTGTCCTGCGTTTTAAAATCTAAGTACTTGGTGTAAAAAGCAAAATGCTATTTTACAGGCCGCAGGTTTTGCCAGGCATGGAAGGAAACAGGAAGGCATACATTCTTGGAGACAGCTTATTAGCAGACTTGGCAGCCAGGAGGGCCACCATGTCCTGGGGGCCATCAGGGACATCATCACCAGCCAGGCATGGGAGGAGATTGTTCTGCTCTACTCTGGGGTGGCCTCAGCTCGAGTGCTGGGGGCAGTTTTGGGTGCCACAATATTAGAAGGATATAAAGATATTAGAGACCATCCAAAGGAGAGCTACAAAGATGGTGAAGGACTTCAGGGGAAGCTGTATGAGGCGTGAACAAGGCTTGTTCAGCCTGAAGAGGAGACTGAGGGAAGACCTCACAGCAGTTCAGAGCCTCCTCATGAGGTGAAAAGGAGAGCAAGCACCAATCTCTGCTCTCTAGTGACCTGTAAGAGGACTCAAGGAAGCTTAGTCATAGAGGTTTAGGTTGGATATTAGAAAAAATAGGTTCTTCACCCGGAGGGTGGTTGGGCACTGGAAAAGGCTCCCCAGGGAAGTGGTCACAGGTCACCAAGCCTGACTGACATCAAGGACCATCTGGATAATGCTCTCAGGCACATGGTGTGATTCTTGGAGTGTCCTGGGCAGGGGGAGTTGGACTTCAATGATCCTTGTGAGTCACTTCCAGTTCAGGATATTCTGTGATTCTGTGGTTCTATGAAACCTACTTCTGACATAAACACATCTCTCATTCCTCCTTCACTAAAGAAAAGTTGCA
The DNA here is from genome assembly GCA_008694505.1 of Cyanoderma ruficeps. Taxonomy (NCBI): domain Eukaryota; kingdom Metazoa; phylum Chordata; class Aves; order Passeriformes; family Timaliidae; genus Cyanoderma; species Cyanoderma ruficeps. Next base: position 1,786,499 of record VZDJ01000100.1, on the reverse strand, counting down.
ACAAATACCTTTGGTCTCTAAAACAAAGTTTCCTTCTAGACTGAAGTGGAAGAGGTCACTCAGGTAGAAGCTAGTGTTGAATTGTACTCCAGTAGTTCAGAAGTTGCTCGGACCCTTTTGGCTGTGACCCACAGTGCTCCATCCTTACCACTGCATCATTCTACAGCCCTGCAATCTGGCACCCTCCAGAGTAAAAGATGCTGCAGTCCTTTCAGCACAGCAATGCCTGCATCCACATGTAGTTGTTTGTTGAGCATGGGTCTCAGCACTTGTCGTTGTGTGCAACACACCTTAAGATTTTATGGTTGTTTCTTTTTCTTTGGGACTTAATTCAGCAATGTGCAAAATATTCTATCTGGAGTGGGTCTTGAGCTGTTTTTTAGGATAAGGTCCTCTGTGTGGCCAAATACACCCTTGACCATCTCTTACATTAACATATATATGGCTGCCTCCATTTAAAACTCCTGCTGTGTAGCATCACAAACATAGAGCTTTAAGACTTCCTTCCATGTAAACAGACAATTCTGTGGAGATCAAAGTAAGACTACTGGTTTTTTTCTTCAGTAAAAAGCATTTTGAAATTTTTAACTATTCAAACAGTTGTTTTTCTATCAATTTATATATCTTTAAGAGTTTAGCTTAATCTTCTGTAACAGTATTATCATTCCTACATTTTTTCTTTGAGGTGTAATAGCCTACTAGCTAAGAGCAGGATTGAAAGCCTCAGCCAGCTGGGTTCGTGCTGTTTACCCAATAAAATCAAGTGGTGGAAGCCAGATACAAATGCAGTAGTTCATGTACAAAAAAGAAAGNGGGGGGGGGGGGTAAATGAATATTTCATGCTTCCAAGTGACTGATCATGGTAAAATGGTAAGCCTTTCAGAAAGTGTGTAGGTAAGAATATAACTATGTTTGGACAATGCTGTGGTGCAGTTGCATGCAAGTATTCAAAAAGTTGAAAATTGCAATGCTGTGATCTTGAAATAATATCAAATTTGCTTCTATAAGCTCTTTACATTTCATTGAATAGAGCAAAGTCCTGAACATAGTTAACTCCTTTTTGTTGGGAACACTTTGTGATTGTCATGCTGTGGGAGCACGAAAAGCCAGGTAAATGCACATTGCAGCACACCTCCAGTTTGATTAGAACCAACTTCTGAACTGTCTGCAATGTGTTTTTTGGGGCATGGCAGGGACTACAAGAGTTGGTACTGAGAGATGTTATGACTTAGAAGACCTTAAATTTCCAAATAATGGCTTCTGAATGAGACTGGCCATTACTCCTCATGCATTGCCAGTGATAGCCAGAGTTTCGCTGATTCTTTCCCTTCTTCAAGATTACTGCAATTACTTCTTTCTGTAGAGGCTTTGAAATAAATTCTCTTGGCAGGAGCTGATTGGTATTCAGGCTTTTCCAAGGGGCTGGCTTTTCCAGTCAATACGAGATTCAGAGTTCAGGACTGAGTAACCTGGGACAGGAAGACTTCTACAGAGCATATTTTTTGCTCAAGGTTTTATGCATAATTGCAGGACGAATAACAATTTCTGGGAAATGTCACTTTGCAGCATCCCTGGCTCTGCAGTCTGTGCCTATGATATGCTTGACATTGCCAATGTATTTACTGGGAGATTCAAAGAACAAAAGTCTCCAGACTCCACATGGACACCAGTTCCTGATGAACGAGTGCCCAAGCCCAGGTATGTTTCATGTATTGTTCTGTTCCTTCATGCAGGCTACAGAGGCTTTTTGGTATTTTGAACAGCCTTGTAAGGTGCAGATACAATTATACATGTAGCAACAGTAAAGTAGAAGTTGAGTTGAATTTGGATCTAAACTATGCAATTGAGATTTTTCCACTTAAATAAAATTTGTGTAACATATATCAGGCCAGCATCAGATCCACTTCATCAGAATAATCACTTAAGAGTGGTGTGAGTTACACAGTTTTTGCAAATTGGTTCAGTAATGGATATATCTCATTACAAAGCCTGCACCAGTTCTACAGTTTGCTGTTCTATGATTAACATGCAGTTTAAGTGCCACAGTGGATGATTTATGGAAAGTAAAAAAGAGCATCTACCAAACTGGAGATTCAGTTTACCTCATTCCTCCTATGAGTTGTTTTCCCCACTTCCACACATTTGCATGCATTTCCTCTACTACATTCTTCATATTTCTTACAAGTACCATTTCATAAAAGTTGCTGTTGACAGACACTTGTTAACTCATTTACACCAATGGCATTTTGCTCTGAGATATTGAGATGCATATAGATAAATCAAATTCATTCATCTAACTTAGGCTTTACCACTTTATTACATGTTTTAAATTACTTGTGATATCTTAAATAACTTCAAAAGAAACATGCATCTGAAGTACCCTGTGCAGTGTTGAGCATCACAATACAGGAAGAATACAAAGCTGTTGGGAGCGTCTAAAGGAGGGCTATAAAGATGGTGAAGAGCTTAGGGGGAAAACCATGTGAGGAGCGGCTGAGGCCACTTGGCCTGCCTGGAGAAGAGGAGACTGAGGGGAGACACCATCACAATCTACAACTTCCTCATGAGGGGAAGAGGAAGGGCAGACACTTATCTCTTCTCTGTGGTGACCAGTGACAGGGCCTAAGGGAATCATCTGAAGTTGTGTCAAGGGAGGTTAGGTTGGACATTAGGTAAAGGTTCTTCACCCAGGGAAGTGGCTGGGTAGTGGAGCAGGCTCCCCAGGGGAGTGGTCACAGCACAAGTCTGACAGAGCTCAAGAAGCTTTTGGACAACACTCTCATGGCACATGGTGTGATTCTTGGGGTGTCTTGTTTGGAGCCAGGAGCTGGAGTTCACTGGTCCTTGTGGGTCGGTTCCAGCTCAGGATATTCTATGAGTCTATGAAGCTTCATGGTGGACACTGAGCTTTTGCGAGATCCAAATTTGGCCCATCACATTTTGGATTTGCCAAGTGTAGTATTACTATGCTGTCTTTATTCTGAAGTTGTCACTCAAGAGAAGAGCCTGGAGGTGACTGGAAAATCAGGCAAATTCTGTGTCTGTTTTCAGTCTGAGCCTTAGTAATGTAGCTTCTAGCAGCGTTGCAGGATTTTCTTCTCCATTTGCAGTGCCTTGGGAGGCAGACCATTGAAGTGCAAGGCTTCATCATGGCTCCACGGTTATTTGTTTGGACCCTGCTGAGATATGTTGGCAGGGAAGGAAAAAAGAAGAAGGAGAAAACTCTTTCAGGGGGAAAGAAGAAGAGAAAGTTGCATTACGAGTTTGGGATGAGCCAGTAGCAGGCTAACTGTTATGATGAAGATGGGACAATATTGCACTTTCTAAGCCTGAAGGAGATAATGTGAAGTGAATTGTGAACAGTGTTTCAGATAACATTTGGCAATCAATCTGCTTAGTAGAAATAATCATTACTTCTGGCTCACATTGAAGTACATGACAGGCACCTTTGAAATATGGTCATTTATATCTGGGTGTCTCAGTATGATGAAGAAACATTACTGCCCCTATTGATCCTAGCAAATCTCAGGAACCTACCAAAGCCCTTCAGGGGTGTCACTTCCTTGTTTGGCCAGACAGCAGGGTTTGCTCGGATTTATGCTTGACTAAACCAGTTTTGAGATTAAAACAGGATTAATCCAATCACGCTATTAGGATTTAGGAGTAAATAGGCCTCCAGATTAGATGCCACAGTGCCAGAAGGTGCAGGCTGCTCCCTCAAGTTCTCTGGGAATGTTGCTTCATGGATCAATGCCCATGCAAGGACCCAGAAACCAGTCATGCCCTTGATTTCTCCTGCTCTCCACCTGTTGCTAGTTCTACATGCAATTGCAAGATAACTAAAGTATTTTGGATATGAAGTGACAAGAGCACACATTGTCTGCATGTAATGTTCCTTGCTCAGCTCTTGTAGGAACAGACTTGTTGACACAGCTAGTTCCTTCGAGTCCTATGCTACCTTCCCACACCAGATTTATTTACCTAATGTTTGAATATTTATCTAAATCTGAGTAACACAGATGATAGGACCAGTCCTGTATTTTGTTCAAGTTGGCATTACTCTTGATTTTAATGCCTTTATCCACATCAGATGTAGGAGAGTAGATGAAAATTGGATGATGCAATGTGTTTATGAGCGAATAGTCCATCTTTCATCTTCCCATCTCACACTGGCTCAAAGATTTGAAGAATCATGATGCTGTAGAAAACAGGATTGAATGAGCCTTTCATTGAAGAAAATTACTTACACAATATTAACAAGCAAAACATTTTGCTGTTTATTTGAGAGATGGCCTGTCCAGGCAAGAAGATTGCGCCATCTCTTAGGAGCAGGTAGATTTTAGAAATAGTGTGAACAGATTTACATTTAAGTTGCCAAAGAATGACAGATAACTTTTCAGTGAAAGTTCTCAATGAGCTACCATTCTTAAATCATCTCATCCAAATTGAAAAAAGGGTAAAACCAATGTTTACATGGATACTATTTGGTTTGTCTTCTCCAATAGTCTGTTTTATATCAGATGTAACTAAAAGTTGTATTCTTTCATACCTATTAAAAAAAATTAACTTCCTTATGTATTATAGGGACTGCTTTTTTCCAGGAGAGAGCAATCAACTAGGCAAATTACAGATCAGAAAACACCTGTGCCATTGGGAAGAATCAAGCCAAATGCACACATACTGTGATTACATTTCATATGACTGCATTAATTACCAACTCTGTGTGTAGCACTCCTGACGAAAAAATTAGTTTGCGCTTGTAAGTGACATATTAAGTCCTTTTGAATGGAGGACAGAGCAGAATTTTAGGCTTCCCTTGATGGGCTGAACAAGTACACCACACTTCTCAATCCTGCTCCAAGTTAAACTCCTGTAAAGCATGTCAGATTTCAGTGAGAGCTTCACCACAAAGGAAAGCGTGCCCTCAATGTTAAATAAGTTTTCTGGCTTTACTCTCTTCTTTTATATAGGCCTGGTTGCTGTGCTGGTTCTACATCATTAGAAAAATATGTAACATCTAATGAGTTCCCAGATGACACTCTGAACTTCATCAAAACACATCCCCTGATGGACGAGGCTGTCCCTTCCATTGTCAACAGACCCTGGTTCCTGAGGACGATGGTCAGGTACGTACACCAGTGAACTCCTGCCCACATCGTGGCTGCCGAGTTGTGCTAAGAGCCTTGCTTCAAATACTCCCCAACTCCGCCAGTGTCCTCGGTGCTCTGGGCATGAACCCAGCTAGGAATGGTGGCAGAGCTGAGCAAATGCTGCGGAACTCCCTGATCAGCTTTCAAGATAGGAAAGGCCTCAGTCTTTTCCAACCATGTTGTGCTTAAACCGGATGTTGTAGGAAATGCTGTGCAGGGAAGGTTTACTCGACTTTTGGCTTGTGGGTCAATGTTTGAGACAACTCTGTAAAAACTTCAGGCAAGGATCAGCAGACAACTCAGGAGTATGTACACAGGAGACAAAAATGTCTGCCAGGATATGTTCACAGCATATGTAGATGTCTGTCAGGTTATGTACTGGTAAGCTTTAATATTTGCAGAAGTGTACAGGCAGAACTAATTGCATAATCTGCATCCTTTCTATAGGAACAAGAAAAAAACAATAACAGATTTGAACAAAGACACATAAATCAGCAAGTGTTAAATACACCATCCTTTTCCCACCAAAATACATTCCCACTCTCTGCTGTGATCATTATACTACTTATCTACCCTCCACCAGTGAACAGAATAATGTGACTAACTTTGCCATACTTTTTCCTCTACTCCTCTGAACAAAGGCAGAGTACTGTGTTGGATACTTAGCTCTGGATGTCTGACTTAGTTATAGTAATGTGTCTTATGTCAGGTTTTTCTGTTAGGTTCTGCAGCTCCAACCAAAGATGAGAGTAGCAAGCACCACAGAGTGCTTCCCTTTGATAGGCAGTACTGTCTAACTGGTAGCAAACCACCAGTATACTTGTTTTCAATAAATTGTTTCATCCCAAAATCTGATATTACTTCAGCACTGAACTTGCTTCGTGGCGGTTGTGTGATTCTTTTTAGTGAGGTAAAATGGTGTTTATTGTCACACTATTGCACTGACAGAACTTTTCCTGACAAAAAACATTGAACCTAGTTCAGCTGCTTTTAATGTGACAGAGCTTGAAATTTTAAAAATACTTCACTCTCTTGATTCTCTATCCCTGTCTGAAGAAATCAGCAGGCTTTTGAAAGGATAATTCCTAAATGCCCTCAGACTCCTAGCACTCCTTCAGCTTTCTGAACTTCTAGACACTTCTGGATATTTCTGCAGGCTATTGGATATGAGGGCATGCAAACACATGAAAATGCCCCAGCATCTGGGAAGCCAAATTAGTACAGTCTGTGTTGATTTATGGTCAGGTAGGAAAAGTGCTTAGGTGTGTTTTATGGTTCCTAGATGTCTACCATACACTTATCTGACATGAAGAAAGTGATTAAATAAATGGAAATTCTGTGATTATCTCTGTGATTTATCTGTGAAAATGCTCTGTTATTTTAGATATCGTCTGACCAAAATTGCTGTTGACTCTGCTGCTGGGCCATATCAGAACTACACCGTGGTTTTCTTGGGGTCAGAGAAGGGAATCATCCTGAAGTTCTTGGCACGTACAGGAAACACTGGTTTCCTAAATGACAGCCTTTTCCTGGAGGAGATCAATGTTTACAACCCTGAAAAGTGTGTATCCGATTCTTTGTACTCATGTGTGGGTGACTTTGAACTTCTGATTTCCCAAAGAAAAATGTGTCCCATAGAAACTGAAGTGGTTAGAGAAGCCAAGATTTTTGAGTAATTTTAAATTGTTTAGAGAGGGGATGTCTGCTTATCAGTCTCTACATTGCAATAAGATTTTTTTATTCAGTATGTGTAGAAAATAGCCCATCCTATGCAGCAGCTGATAGATAATTAAAAGTGAAGTTCTGGAAAGGAAGATTATTTTCTAATCCTATAAAAAACCCTGATTCCTCTCCAAATAACTCAACAAGCAGCAAGCTGCTCTCCAAGGGAAATTTTCCACATTTCAGTCTCCCTCAAATATGCCTAAGGGGGCTTTGAAGTGAGCCATAATCATGCAGAAATTTCAGCTACTTTGAGTACTGCAGAAGAATAAACATTAAAATGAAGGGCCATCAGAAGCTTGTCTGGTGTGCTGTTGCTCTTCATTTCATAACTAAGCCATGCATTTTTAATACTTGCTTATATGTCTCAGTATTTTTAGTGGCTATTGTGAGTTCTTTTTCCTTAACTTGTTCACTTCTACCTTTCTTACGGATTTTTGGGGGAATTTTTCGTGATTTTTTTTTTTTTTCCCCCAGCCTGGGAGATAATTAAGGTTTCCCCTGGCTTCCCAGCAGGGACCACTTGTAACCACAACTCACTTTTATCCAAATCAGGTGCAGCTACGATGGCATGGAGGACAAGCGGATCATGGGAATGCAGCTTGACAAGCCCAGCAGTGCCCTGTATGTCGCCTTTTCCACCTGTGTCATCAAGGTTCCCCTGGGACGCTGCGAGCGTCACGGCAAATGCAAAAAGTACGTGTTTTGTGGTGGCTGTCAGGGGCCTGTGCAGTGGCGGAGCTGGAGCACTCATGAATGCCACCCTGTGCTCTTCTCTCCCAAGGGCCTGCATAGCATCCAGAGACCCGTACTGCGGATGGGTGAGGGAGAGCGGGCTGTGCACGCAGCTGGTCCTTGGCTCCAAGTGAGTAAGAGCTCTGGCTGGATGGGCTGTGAAGCTCTGGCAGTGGTGCCAGGCAGTCTTGGGCAAAGCTATTTGAAACATGAGGCTTTAGAGAGGGAAAAATGTGGGAAGTGTTTGTTTCTACCTTATTTGCATTCACCTCCGAAATGTCTCACAAATTTTTTTGATGTGAACAGTCAGATGACTGGTAACTGCTGAAAGGGGAGGAAGAAGAAAATGAAAGAGCTGTATTAAGGTCCGCATATTATTGAAAGGAGTGAATTGGATGGATATGTCTGGACCAGCCTACACTGGAGCCATCACAGCTGATTAAAGAGGCAATAGAAGCCAAATTAAATTACTGAAGTAATTTGTCCACTGAAAACAAAACCAGTCCTTCTAATTTACTGTGCATTACTAAGAGGAATAACAGAGTACTGTAAGGGCTGAAAACAGATTTAGAGAAGTGCTGGATCTCCCCTTGCTTAACAGAAAAATTTAATTATTTTATGATAATGAAAGTCTATGAAGGTTACAGGGAGAAAACCCACTTCAGAGCTTGCATTTCTTGGCCACTTCTGAACACCACATGACTGCCCACTCTGAGCTACAGCTGTACTCTCTCATGGTAGTAATGGAAGTGTAGCACAGACATCACAGAGCCTTGACAGCCCTACATTTGACGCCACTTAACCCTGCTTCTCTACAGGTCCTCAGAATATAATGGACAAGTTACAATCCCTGTGTTTCTGTCTTGTCCTTAATTTGCTGATTTTCCCCATCTGCTGGGGATACGGTAGCTGTGTCTGTGTATGCTTGACTACATAAGTGTGGGCTGTTTTGATTTGGCATTTGGTAGGATAAAGTTAAAACCCGCCTGTGTCCCTATTGGGTTTTTCATCACTCCAAGAGTGCTTGAAACCTCTTCAACTTTCATGGCAAGTTGTAGGCGACTTCTGTACCTCACTTTTAAAAGCAGTTCCCACTTTCATCAGTAGATCCATCGAGACAGAGGCTGTGCAGCTTGCAGTGATAAAGTCCAAAAGTGAGCAAGGCAGCTCATGTTCTATCCAGTGCTTAGGAAGGGGGTCCAAATCAGCTGTGAAGATACCAGGAGAAGTTCTAAGCTAGCCAACAGGAGGCAGAGATGTTAGGCACCCTCCTGGAGTAGGTGACAGTGGAGCAGGTATTTTAAGAACACAGAGTTAGAATGAGTTGTCTGCAAGGGTAATTATGGCTCAAGGGCAGGATCCTAATATAGACAAGGGCTTGAGGCATAATCTTCTTGTATTTGGAACTTTTCCAAGGTTCTTGTCATTCACCTTTGACCACACAGGAAGTTGACAGAACAGCTTCAATAGTTATCCAAAATCACAGAGAGAGGCTGGGAGCATAAGCTGAGCACGTCACCTAGAAAAGCATGTGTGTGTTTGTCAGTAGAGCCCCCTGCGTTAAAGGGCATACCTTTTTGTGGGATGGACCTTTTGTGGGATGGACATTATGCCTTGCAGCCTCATCCATTGCTGTACATGAGTGATTGCTGAAAAGCAGGTTTCTTCCTCAAGCACAGTACCTGCCCAGTGGGTTGGCTTCCTTCTCACACCAAAGTGCTAGTGCACCCGATCTACTCTGTGCGCAGGTTAAGGTAGGGTTACAGTTGCTTCCAATAACATCATATATTTAACAGTTTAAAAAATGCAGGTCTTGTTTTCCCTTGGTAACAAGGCATCCAGTGGATTTTTAAAAGTAATAATATGAAGACAAAGTATCATTAGAAGCCAAGAAATCATTAAGCAATGATGAATAGCTCAAATGTGTATGTTGTGGTTTTTCAGCCTTTGTGTGGAATTTCCAAAGAAATAGCCAGTTTCACAGCAGGTGTTTATTTCAATTGATTTATTTCAACTTTGTATCAATTGTGTTAAGTTCTTTCTGGTTATGCCTATGACTGTTGTTATTCATACTGTTTTGTTGCTTTCTATTATTTAGACTGGCATTTGAACAGGACATAGAACGTGGCAATACAGATGGTCTGGGTGACTGCCAAAGTAAGCAAAACTTTTACCTCTGTTTACCATGTGTCATAGAATCCTTCTGAATGCCTCAAATCACCATTACCTGTTAGGCATTCTTTTGTAGCAACATAAGCCACAACAGGGACAGCATTGCAGCTAATAATGCAGGTTCAGAAGAAGAACTGTTGTTTAAATGTGTTTGAGGAAAATAGCCCAGTTTACGTGATTTATATGAACACTGGACTTCAGAGTGGTTGCATAATGAGGAAAGCTCAGCTCCAGAGGATATTGATTACAGCAATGGCATAATGAATGGGGGTCATTGTCGTTATTAGCCCTGGTGGTTGGGTTGTTTATGTGAATGTACAGAAGTGGCTTGGTTTCCTGGTGTAGTCTGTGACTTGGACTACATTCCTGTGCAGCATAGTGAGACAGTGAAATATGTCTTCAGTTTTGGATCCGGATCAAGAAATGAAAACTGCTTAGTTTGTGAATCTTAGGAAATTTTACATGCAGTCTGGACAACCTCATGGTATTAAGGGTCAGATACTATTGGCACTGCCTAAGAAATTTTAATGGTAAACCTTAAGTACTGACAGCATTAGCTGGAAGCTTAAACACGGTCTTTAAACATTTACAGTTTTGTACTGAAATGCTTAAAAGTGCATAGCTTGCACTGCATGCAAAGAAATCTTGCATGCTGATTTCTGAGCCTTCAAGAATACCAACATCTGTGTTCAGGACAGGCTCTTGTTCCAAATGTTCTCACTGAGGTTGGTTTGATTCTGAGCTCCAAATATTATTTAAAAACCTTGTGAAATCAAGACTCGTGTTCTTTTCAGTGTAATTTGCACTGAGGCAGTAAAACTGATGAAGCTGAGGAATCAATGTACAGTGAGAGAGTCATTACTTCTGCAATACAGAGAAAAATAACAGAGGGCTAGACTGTGCCATGGGACATAGTGTGGGCCAGCTGCTCTGGAGAAAGCCAGAGCCTTCTCATGCCTTGTACATCCTTATTCAAGAGCCATTAATTACTCTGATCACTGTGCTTGAAGGAGTACAAAGATTTCACCCTCTGTCCTAAGATAGGGTAGTATAGGCTGTTGCAAAGATTTTTGAAGGAGGGGTACACATAGGCCTCCCCTCTGTTCCCCTGTAAAATGGGTTAGCACCGAAATCAGGCCAGTTCACAGCTGGTGTATCTTTGCCCTTTTCAGCCAGTTCTGCTGTCCTTGGGCAAATAGGTTATGCAGGAGCGGACTGTACCTGATATCTGTTACATATAAAAGGGGGGCAGGAAATTATTCAGGAACAGCACATTGGGCTCATGGAGAGAGATCTGCTTCTGTGCAGAGGGCATCAAATCCCATACCCTGCTTAAATAAATCCCTCTTTAGCCCTGAATCATGCATTGAACCTTTACACTGCACAGAGATAGATTTCATTTCCTGCTAACACAGCTGATTTTATTATTTCATGTGATCTTGGGTCACCTGAATTTTGTCCTCATTGACTCACATTGCTGGCTGCATCCCCTGCAATGGCTTGCCTTAGACTAGGATTTGCAAAGAAACCAGGGAGGACACTGGCCCTCCTGCTTTGGCGCCTCCTGTACAGAGTAGGTCATAAGTATTTTCAAAGACAGACATTGTTTTTGGGTATGTCCAAATATTAGTTTTGCCTGGGTCCTTAGTGTGCAAAACAAATGCTTATAAATATCAGCTGAAACATTAACCGTTATTAGCAGCAAACTACTTAAAAGAAAAACAAGATAGAAATAATGATTTTTCCCCTGTTATTTGTCTTTCAGATTCCTTCGTAGCCCTGAATGGTAAGGAAGTTCTTAGTTTCAATATTTACTGACAGAAAATCCATTTTGGAGGAATCACTTTTTATCAAGCTTTTTAATATTTTCATACTTCCGTTATATTTAATGTTTCTTCCCAATTTATTTTGTTCATAGACATTTCAACTGCTTCACCTGATCATGAAATGTCTTACTACACAGTGTATGGTCAGTTTATGAGTGTTTTTTATAATTCTCCCCAAATCCTTGTGTTAGCTAGCAGTCCCTGTACTCAAATAGCTGTTACCCTATTTTACTTGTTTTGTCTTGGTTTTGAGGGCCCGATTCACTAATCACAACTAGGATTAAGTCACACCTCTTGATTTTTCAATCCCTCTTTTCTTGTCTTCTCTCAAAAATGTCTCCATTGAATTAAAGTCAGATATGGCCTATTTTAATGGCATGCCAGCAGACATGATTGAGAGCATGCTTCATCTGAATACTCAAAAGAAATACTTGACTATAGTGACGCATCTTATCTGTTCACCAGAACAAACAAGGTAGTAGCTCACATGCTGCTCATGGGCTGTCCAGGCTGGTGCCGTTAGTGCTACAGCAGCCAGTCAGAGATACCTTAGGGAGAGCAGAACTATCCCTGGGTTACGGAAAGATCTCTCATAAGGAAAATTAGTCTTTTACCCGTGTGATTTGAGACTGGATTATGCCTCAATTCCTGAAGGTCCTTGTCACTTCCAGGGTGAGCCATTTATGTTGTCCATTCAAATTTACATAGCTAATTAAATGACCTGAACTGAAGAGAATAATTTCTGCAAGCCTAGAGTAGCAGGTTTCCATGAGGCAGCTGTTAATCTGTGCTCATAGTGCTTTCTGCCACTTTGCTCTGCATATTTGGAGGTAGATTATGCTGGTTCTTGGAGTGAAGAATGTCTTCATGAGGAGTCACTGCAGAATAAATAACCACTTTAAATTCAAACCTAGACATGCGTTGCAATAGCTTTTCTTATAGACATCCTGAACAAAAACAAGTACTCACAAGCTAAGAGGTATAGCTGCCAGTGAAGTCAATGGCAAAATTCCATGTGGATTGTGAGCTTTCTTATGAAGTTGCTTTCAGGCTGTACAAGACTAGCAGTTCATTAGAGCTAGATCAAAATCTCCATACGTTTGGCTGAACACAGTAGAGGTAGGTTAATGTCAAGTTGTGATGAACTTTTAACTGATCCTTTCATCTCATGCCTGCAGACTATGTACCAATGACAGCTCATTACAGCAGAATATAAATAACTGGAGGCACAGTAATTCTGCTCAACATTTGTAAAAATAAAATCAAATTCTCCCTACTGTTTATTACCAGGAAATGAAAAATGTGCAGGTGAAACTTATTTGAAAGTATGGTAATGAAAACCAATGAAGGGAATGTACAAAACTGAAGGCAAGTTGAGATTTTTTAACACATGAGAGACTCACAGTTTCATCTGCATATACCATTTATACTTTTTCATTGTGAAATTGCTGTATTTCTAAGGCACAGAGCAATAAATAAAGAAGAGTAATAATAAAATCCATACTGCTGAATGTAAAGAAAAAGGGAGTGGCTTTGGGCATAGTGCTGATGTGCCATAAATGTTCTAGATTTCCTGCTGCTATGTGAATTCCATAGTCTGCAGAGTTGTGGCTGTGGAACTGTGGTTCTGGATCCTGCCAGCTAGAGTATTAGTGGGTACTTTAGTAAAAAACCAATATTTTAATCTGAACAAGAAAGCAGAAAAGTGTTTCAAGTGAACAGCAGAATGAAAAAAAGCTGAAGTCCAGGAGAGTACAGTTAACAAAAAAGAGTACATTTTCCTGTCCAGGCATGTCAAGCCTAAAGACAGACTCCATAAATAAACCCAGCTTTCAAAGTAGGACCTTACAGACAGGTGCAACAGAGAAAGGCTGACCCAGCATTAACATGGGTTCCTGTTTCTGTCCTGTCTTTTACAGCTTATGTCATTGACCCCTCTCAGGTACATCCTGGTAACATGGTCTCTATGCAAGCCAGCTCCTCCTTTTATTGGTTTAGTTAAAATATCTGTTCTGATATTTTTGCAGTTGGCCCTTTTTTTTCACCTACCACTCATCACCTCTCTTGATCTTTCAGGGGTGCAAAAATTCTAGGATGAGGTAGCAAACCAGTCTCAGTAAACATATTCATATTTGCCAGCTGTAGTGACTTATCTGAGTAGTTTTGTATCTTGAAAAAACCAAAAAATTATAAATTATCTATTTTGATGTTACTGAGTACAGTTTAATGCAAAGGTAAATGGTATGTCGTAATAGATGAAGCCTCAGAACACTGGTACCAGAATACAAACCGAGTGAATGCTTAGTGGGTTAAATATACCCAAAGTCATCTAAAGCTCCAAAAGAAGTCATAAGGCCTGATTCTCTTCATTTATGCCACTATAAATCATCCTCCTTCAACACACTTACTGCCAGTCTGTACCAGTGTGAATGAAAGGAGAACCAACCAAGCCCTTAATCTTTGTATTCTTAGCACCAGCCTCCTCCTGAGTTTGGCACGTGGACTCTCTTCCTAAGGCAGTCTCACATGATCAGTTGCAAACAAGTGCAAAATCCAAGCAGATGACTCAAGTGACACCCAAGGAGAGGATAGCAGACTGAAGGTCTGGATGCAGAAAATCAGAGAGAAATTATGCAGGAGCCACATATTTAAACAAGGAAATTAAGCTAAATCACTCTGCAAAAGTCTAGGCAGCTTCAGTTACCTTTGGAAACATCAATTCTTAGTGAATTGGGCCCTTATATTACCCCCTAGCCATAGGCCTTTGTCCCTCTGTAGTATTGATTTAACTTTCCCTTAATTGTCTAATTAGGTTGCTATAGCTGTTAATAGGATAGCGTGCAGATATCTTAACCTCTGAGATTCTAATAGCTTGTGCATATTAGACCAACTATCAAATACTGATTGTATTGAATCTCTGTCTTTGTTTTAAACCTGAAAAAAAAAACCTTTTTACATTTTACAAGTGCACTTCAGAACAAGCTATAGTTACAGAAGTGCAGTCTTTCTGAATCATTATCTGTGCTTGTAGGCACTAAGTGCTTTTACTCTGCCTGTGTTACTTGACTACAGTGCTCCAAATGAAAAGTTTTTGGAAATAATGGAAGCACATAAACCAGATTTTTAAAAGTGTGTCTATTTGATTTTTACGTGTTTTCTTTAAACAAAGACATTTGAAAAACACTATGTGTATAATTATTCGGATACTTTGTTTTAAAACAAAGGCAGAATTGGTTTTTCAGGTGTTTTTTGCATTAACCATTATTAACCCAGAGGTACTGGCAACCTCTCAGATGTGATAAAGCCTTGTTAAATTTCAACAAAGCTTATTTGCAAGTCAGAGTGGTAAAAAATGGTGTAATGGGAAAAAAGGCCCACTACATGTTGCAAACTATTTACTGCATTGTAAAGGCTTGATAATGGCTGTGTGTGAGAGGGCCAAGACTGGGTTGCCTGCCACTTCAGTCTTTTCTTTGTTTATGAGAGAAACTTAAGTAGCTCATACATTTGTGGTGCCACTCTGCTCAGAGGTGAAATTCATCCAGTGGGACTGGCTATTCAAACACTTACAGGACACTGTGATACTGCCTACAGGAGCAGTATCACCACCTAGTAGCAAGTGTTTGCAAAATACAGCTCTGACACAACTGGGACAGGCTATTAAGGTTTAATCTGCTCCTGCCCTGCTTCCTCAAAATCAAATGGAGGAAAGTTTGTCTCGATTAGCAGTGTAAGGTTGCTTTTCACTGTGTACTAGACTAATACCTTAGTAACAGAGAAAATATACTGATTCTTTGCATTTGTGCAGAACCCCTCTCTACCTAGTGACCATCTGGTACACATTAATACCTTCACAAAGCCTTAGCTCTCCACTACCAGGAAGTTCTCTACGTATTGGCAATATATGGTTCAAGAATTTTATTTTTTATTTTTCCCCCAGAAAATGTGTCCCTTAAGCATATACTTCCTCTAGATTTCTGTATTATAAAATGTTTTTCTTTAACCATACTTATAGCTTTTCCTTAAAATTCCTCCTTTAAGCGCACTTAAAAGTGCAAGTGTCTGGAAAGAGATATAGGCATATAAATGCATATCAAACACAAGCATAACATATGATTGCTATTTGGCAAGATTTTCTTCTCTTTTACCTCCCTATCAAGAAATTCCTAATTGCTTTCTTATGTTGAGTGCAGCATTATGTGTCAGCTGATCAAATACTGTACGCGTAATTGTTGCTGAATGGGGTATAAACTCGAAGACTGGACCCCATGAATGCTTGCACTGTGGTTTAATCCTTAGGGAAAACAAAACATGAAAATTCCATAATTTCTATTTTCTATCCTGTTCTCTGCCCTGTTATTCATCTTGTTCCCTGGAGATGAGCACAGGAGTTGACAAGCATAAAATAGTGTTGGAGTGAATGCTTTCGGGATCCAGCATATTCTTGCTTCAAGAGGGCATATGTTTTCAGTTGCTGGACTTCTACCTGTCCCTTTGGACACAAACAGTCCTGTTGCAGGGCTGCTGTGGAGCAGGCAGCACATTTGGATTGGAGTTCATCTGTGTGTTACCAGTGTTCCCAGTCATGCTGGGGTTTGTGGAAACCTTTTAAAGGAGGATAACATTTGGCTTCTCTTTTCTATTTGGGCGACATTCAAAACTGTCTTAACAAAACACAGTGTTTAATTTGCTGTTTTAAAGAAGGATGGCTAGGAGGAAACACACTTTCCACCATGAGAGTGTAAAAAACAATCCACTGCTCTTACCAGTATAAAACCTCCAGACTGACATCCAGTGCTAAATTGTTTTAACAATTACCAATTGCAGGTTGGCTTCATGGTGAGAACACTGTAAATTTAACCAATTTTCCTTTCTAAGCACACAAATTAAAGGAGTTTGTTGTGCCCATGTCCTATGCAAAACACAGTCCAAAGTGCTCCCATATATAATTTGATTCAGTAAAACAAAAGGGCTCCTCGAAAACTTAGAGAGGACCACAAACTTTTTTTCACTGTAAACTCATTAATATTCAACAGGACTTATTTAAATCATAACAGCATCTTAATAGAAGTTGCAGCATTTTCCTGACTTCATCAGTGGTGCAACACCATGAAGCTGGCAAAAGGGCTGGATGAAATTAAGCATGTGGGTGCATCTAAAAGCTTGGGGACATTGGTGGCCGACATTTAGATTTTTGATTCTTGGAGTAGAGTTGAAGATCTAGGTTCATCATCTCTCTCTAGACTTCTAGGGAGAGCTGGGGCTGTAGCGCTTTAGAAGCCATCTAAAACAGCTTTTTTGAGATGCAGCTTTCAAAAGCTTTGTGCTTATCCAGGAGCTGTTTAAAACAATCTGCAGAAGCCCAGGCTCTACCTTCCCAGCTTTGTGCCTTCTCTGTGAGGCTTAAATTTCAGCTCCTTGTGTTGATCTGTCTCTGCCCCAATGAGTCTGAAATGATTTTTTTCTGAGCAATGAAGTAAGGTCAAGGAAAGGAGCAGGGAGAGGGTCCCTACTAGGGCAGCCTGTAGCCTGGTGGTTGGACTCCTCTCCAAGTGAGATTCATCTAAGGGGGGAAAATTAATTTGCTGGGCTGTTCAAACGAGGACAGGAGATATGAGGGCTATTGTCAGTCTGTCTAGCATTATCTGATGAAAAATGTTATATTCCATTCTGTCTGTGAATAATCCAATTCTGTTAGTTTGTGTTTGAGCATGTGTCAAAAATCTTTTTTGTAATGGGGTCTTCAAGAAAAGTAGGTAAGGGGATATAGTTACTCCACATCAAACTAAGGAGACCCAGAACTCGAGTCCTGGTGAAAATAACTCACCTTTTCACATGTGCCAAAAGGCAACTTGCAGAATGGTTTTGAGGTCAAAATGTTGTGGTGTGGATGGCATTTGGTGCCCCCTCCCCAAAGCAGCTGAGCCTCTGGAAAGTCCATTTCTAGACTGGGAGCTGTCTTTCAGAGACGGTAGACTCCAGGCACCTCAAGTATTTTAGATGCTGATGTACTTTCCAGATCCAGCTGCAAAGAGTGCATGAGTCTACAAGCACACCATTGTCCCATCCAAACCACCTTCCAAATTGTGCTGTATTTCCATTGGAGCAAGTTCTGTGAATGTCCTGTTTGTTGGTGTATATGATATGCAAGAAGCAGATCAGTCTTGTTCAGAGCAACAATGTCTAGAGCATTTGTAATGGAAAAAAGGGACATGCGAGACCTCAGTGTCAGCTGCTGCTGGAGTCACGGGTTCTTGGGTAGATCCATGCAGTGAGGCAGCGTCTGCACTGTCACTCTGAGCAGAAATGGTGTTATTTCAGAGCCATTTTGGACCATCAGCTCAGACAGGACCAAGAGAGATGGTACAAGCCTTTGCGAGTGGCTGGCCTGGGACATTTCCCATCTGGAGAGAAATGCTGCAGTGTGAGCACACTGGTGTTAGGCAGTCCTTCATTCCCCTGGGTGCATGAGGTAGAGTGCCTCATGATGTCACCATTTTGTAGAGTTCTTCTGGTGTTCCTAATTCAGTTTCAGCCATTTTGGTCATTGTTCTGTTTTAAATTGGTTTTTAAATTGCTTTTTGGCTGAGCCAGTATCAGACAGCAGGGCTGACACTTCAGGTTCAGTCAGGCATGTGTCCTGAGCCCAGCCAAAGGATGCCTGACTCAGATGCAGTGTGCTTACCCTCTTTCATATGCATTTAACTCTGTTGAGAAGCACAGAACTGCCAGCTCAGTGGCAGCACATTTTGGCACCCTGATCTGGAAGGTTCAAATCCCCTCTTCCTTTGGAGTCGTTTTTTGAAGAACTTTTAAAACGTTGCTCAGCCCAAGGAAAGATGTTCACCCATCATGGAAGCAAAGCCGTGCATACATCCCTGAGCATGGGGAGGTGGTGTGGTAAGTTACTAATGAGACTTGTCTTCCCTACCTGTATTTATAATGTGAACAGGACACTCCAGTTCCCTAGCCCCAAGCACCACCACTTCTGACTCTCGCGCTCGACAGGGTTATGATGCTAGGGGACGCATGCTGAATTGGAAGGATCCACTTGGTTCATCTGAAAATACAGATCCATATGTGGCAGTTTCATCCCATAATCATCAAGACAAGAAGGGTAAGGCCTTGGAAATGACATCCTGTGGTGAGGAGGGAGGGGGAGGAGGACTAAAGTGTAACTGCTTCCAGCTGGCTCAGAGTAACATGTAATGAAACTCCTGTGCTATAATTAAAAGCTTATCGTAAAGTCTGAAACTAAATAGCCAGACTTAGACTCAGTCCTAGATAATTCACTGCCTGAGGAAACCACACAAAACAAACAGAAGTGTACGCCATTATAGAGAGTTTTGTGCATGTGTATGGGAAGGAGGGGAATGGGTGATTTAATTCTCTTTAAATTTGATCTGCCCTGTTCTCTGACAAAGCAAGATCCATGGCTTCCTATTGTTCTTAAGGATGCATTTTTGTATTGCCTTTTCTGAATTCCTAAGGCAGCACAACCGTTCTCAGCAAATTTCACATTATTTCCATTTCTGAACAACCATAGAACCATGAAGTGCTTTGATTTGGAAGAGTCCTTAAAAGATCATCTTGTTCCAACCTTCCCTGCCATGACCAGGAATACTTTTCACTTGACCAGGTTATTCCAAGCCCCATTCAACCTGGCCTTGAGCAGTTTCAGGAATGGGCCATCAACAACTTCTCTGGGCAACCTCTTGCTGTGCTTCACCACCCACCCTCAGAGTAAAGAATTTCTTCCTCATATCTCATTTAAACCTTCCCCATTTCAGTTTGAAGCCATTTGCCTTGTCCTATCACTACATGCGCTTATAAATCATCCCTCTCTAGCTCTTATATATCCCCCTCTAGGTACTGGAAGTCTGCTATAACATCTTCCCAGAACCTTCTCTTCCTCATTCTGAAGAACCCCAGCTCTCTCAGCCTGTCCTCATAAGAGCAGTTCTCCAGCCCTCCAATCATCTTTGTGGCCCATGTCTTTCCTGTGCTGGGGATACAGAGCTGGACACAGCACTCCAGGCAGGGCCTCACATGAGCAGAGCAGAGGGGTAAAATCCTCTTTCTCGCCCTGCTGGCCATGCTGCTTTGGATGCAGCCCAGTATACATTTGGCATTCTGGGCTGTGAGCTGTCCTGACTTGCACTTGGCCCTGTTAAACCTCCAGGTTCCCACAGGCCTACTTCTCCATCTTGTCTGAATCCCTCTGGATGACATCCTGCCCTTCACGTGCATCAGTCACACCACACAGCTTGATGTCATCTGAAAACTTGCTGAAGGCTCACTCAATGCCAGTATGTCATTGATGAAGACATTGGTCCCAAAATTGACCCCTGAAGAACACCACTTGTCACTGATCTCCATTCAGACCTCAAGCCATTGCCCACTATCGTCTGAATAATGAATTCCGTGAATTCACTGTCCAGTGAATTCCTTATCCATTAAATTGTCCACCCATCAAGTCCATCTCTCTCCAATTTAGAGAGAAAGATGTGGGGGACCATGTCAAAGGCCTTACAAAGTCCAGATAAATGACATATGTAACTTTCCTTATCCATTGATGGAGTCTCTCCATCAGGTTGGCCAGGCAGCACTTTCCCTTGCTATACCCATGCTGGCTGTCTCAAGCACCTCCCTGTCCTCCTCCCTGTGCCTTAGCAGAGCTTCTAGGAAGATCTGTTCCATGATCTTCCTAGGCACAGAGATAATGGCACTGACAAGTTGATAGATCCCAGGGTCCTTCTTTCTACCCTTTTTTAAGATGGGTACAATATTTCCATTTTTTCAGTCTGCCACAGTTTTCAAATATCATGGACAGTGGCTTGGTAATTAAATCAGCCAGTTCCTGGGAGTCTGGGATACATCTCATAGTTCCATAGACTAAGGTATGTTTAGGTTCTTCAAGTGATCCCAAACTTGATTTTCTCTTACAGTGGGAGGGACTTTGCTCCCCCAGGCCCTGTCTTGTGGACCAAACACTTGAGAGGTGTGGGAAGAGAGGTTGCAAGAGAAGACTGAGGCAAAATTGTTGTTGAGTGCCTTGGCCTTCTTCTCATGCCAGCCTTGCTTTCCAGATGAAGTACACCTTCTTCAACCTTCCTTTTCTGGCTGACATACCGGTAGAAGTCCTTCTTGTTGTTCTTGGCATCCCTTGCCAAGTTCAGCTCCAGCTACACCTTGACCTTTCCAACCACATCCATACACAACCAGACTGTGTTCCTATACTCTTTCCATGATATATGTTCCTTCTTCCACCACCTGTGCATCTCATTTTTGCCCTTTAGTTCAGATAGAAGGTCCCAATACAGCCATCCGCTCTCTTGTCTTTCTTGTCCAATTTCTTTCACCTGGGTTTTGCTAGCTCTTCCCTCTTGGGAGATATCCTTAAACATCTGCCATCTCTGTTCTCCTCCCTTATTCTTGAGGGCAGTATCCCAGGTAGTCCCCTACTGACCTCTTTGAAGAGCTGAAAGTTTGCTCTTCTAAAATGCAGGGTCCTGGTTTTGCTCTTTGCCTGACCCATACACCTGAGGATTGTGGACTCCACTAGTGCATGATCACTGCAGCCCAGGCTGCTGCCACTCCTGACATCACCGTTTCTTCAAGCTGGTGACCATCAGGTCCAGTATCCCAACACAGATAAGGAAAGCCTGCTCTAGTTTAACCATTGAGGTAAAACTGGGAATAGTCCTAGTCACTGGGTCTCAATCCCACTGTCTTCAGTGAGACCTGAGCAGAAAATACCTTTTAGAGTGTGGTCATTAGTGTACATTAAATGATGCATGAATGACTGTTCTTTGAGAGGTTCTATGTCTTGTTTTTCACACACCAAGAGGTTGGGATTTAGTGTCATTTCACAGTGCTCAAGCAGTGAAATGTACTAGGGGTCTAATACAAATCGTATCCTTTGGCCTCCACTCCCCCTTTGCCATACATATAGAGAATTAGGCAGAGAATTGCCAAAATTTGCTGCTTGAACATAGAGAAGAAGAACCTTTTCTCCTATGCAGAGATGGTGGTGCCCCTCATTGAATCTTGACCTTCATCATTCTTTCAGCTCCTTTTAATCTATATCAGAGAGACTTTAAAATGGCTCTTTTTAAACAGGGGAGTTAGGTTCAAATATCTCCACTGCCTAGAGAGATCTGAATCCTTGTTATTCTTCTCCAGGGTGTTCTTAGATCTCTTCTTTCAATCTCTGTTCTGTTAAAGATGTTTTTCTCTATGTGGACTAATTAAGTACTCAGTGTGTCAGAAGGAAGATGAGTATGAGCAAAACTCACTTGCTGAGTGGTTAGGGCACTCACCAGGGGCAGGAACATATGAGTTCAGTTCTTTCTGCTATGAATACTTGATATAAAACACTTAAAATATTAATTGAAATGTGGATTACAGTCTCTATTGTTCATGCATTTTATATGAAAAACTCATTAGACAAAAGCATCAGCTGTTCCTAGAGAAGCTACTGGCATGCCGAACCTGATGGTTTGCATTGTTTGCCCACACTAGTAGGTTACTACTTTCCCCTATTCTTTCCCCTCCATCTGACCCACTGAATCTTGAATTCTCTGCATTAGTAGTGGAGGCTTTCAGCAGGGAGTGATGAGCACATTAACATCACAGACGAGTCTTCAGCAGAGCCACATGAACAGCAGCTGGTGGTCTGGACCTAGACTGTGACCTCAGTGCCTGTTATCCATAACAGCCCCAGATACATGATGCCTCCCATAGTCCAGGGATATCCAGGGTTCCTCACTGAACTGCCCAGGACTGACCTCAGAGAGCCTTGACATTTCCTTACCATAAAGGCAATAGGCATCACCTGGCTGGCCCTGCAGAGACAAAGCCTGAAGCACTTTTCCATTTGAGGATGTCAATCAAATTAGGCAGGAGATACACTAAAATTTCTTACGATACCATGGAAAATGTTAATCTAGTAGCCTTGGCTTTTAGGGTTGTTGGCAGGAAATTGAATATGAAGATTTATCATCCCACAGGCAGAGGATGTAAACTTGTCCCCTACCTCCCAGCTAATTTAGCTCTTCCTACAGAAAAAGGGAAAAGCTACCCCTGCTTGAACAATTTCTTTGTAGAGCTTAATCCTGTAGACATTTTGCAAAAATTACTGCAAAATCTAAACCAAAAAAGTGAATTTCTAGAACCTCATCAGCCCTACCTGTGTGTTAACCACAGTCTGTACTGTCTTTGCACTGTGCAGACCTGGGGACTGGTGAGCCTTGGCAGAGGAAGAATTTCAGGTGGCTGCAATACTCAAAACAGTAATTTCAGGTGTAAGGGAGTGACCATACTGAAGATGAAATCACATTCCTAATTCCAGTTAAAGCTCATTTTTAAATTCCTCATCCCTTGCTCTTCAATTGCAGAAAGGCAATTGAGTAAAACGGGTATCATTTGCATAGCAGAGGGAAGGCAGATAAACCTGCATGCCTTCCATAAGATGGCATGTGACTTATCTAGCACTCCTCTTTCCTCTCAGCAATGTCAATGATAATGCTGACAGCCAAAAAATTAGGATCTTTTCTTTCTTTGTCCAAGCTGTTGGTAACACCTGTTAGACAAAATACTTCAGACAAGAGGACATTTCTTAGAAAACCCAGTGTTCCCACTTCTGAAAATAAGTGGTATCTTTCTCTTGTGCACCCAGGAAGGAAGGAAGGAAGGAAAGAATTCTTGAACACAGCTCCTCTGCTGCTTCTAGACAAGGGAGTGGTGTCAGAAACCACCAAAAGTGGGAGATCTGCCCCTTTATGTACCCAGAGGAATGCAGAGATGTGCATGCATTCTAATAGCACCGTTTGTTATGTGTGGGTTCCCGCTTCACAAGTCTTCTGAAAAGCAATGCTTAATAGATGGAAAACTAGCTCTTAAAAGCATCTTGTACGCCACTAGCAGCTTTCAGAAGAGCATGCAGTGAAAATATTAATAAATGTATGGCTGTTGGATTCTAATCATTTTTGCTTCAATTCACTGACTGATGAAGTGGCTTACATACAATATTTTTCTCCCCAGGGAGTGATGTAAGAGCCCTATAAGCACTTGACAGGGTCATTTAAATATCATTTGGTGCGTAATTATGAATATTGACAAAGCTGGAAGCAGTTTACACCCATCCAAACAATGGTGGCAGAGATGACCGCATGGTTGTTTACCATGACCATCCACTTGTGTGTTGCCACTCTTTGCCTTGCCCAGTCAGAGCCAGTTGGCTCCAAAATTCTATTGAGTTGTTGTTTCAAAAGGGGAAAGGAAAGAGTTCTGACACAAAATTAAATCAAGAAATGTTACACTTACAATCCTTTTATCAAGATTTTGTTTCCACTTTTGCTGTGATTTCTTTTGCTTTCACACATTCACAAAGAAAATTTTATTTTTTTAATATTTCCTCCTTGTTTTGCAAGGTGCTTTGTGTTTTTCTTCATTGGTTGTGTCTATTCCTTTGAGCAGTGTTTTCTTTCTTTTTCTGTGCTCACAAATGGCTCCTTACTGATTGTACTAATTGTATAGAATGCATTTGCTGTTTTCTTTACTGTAACACAGTTGCTTTGATGATGTCACATCCATCCATATGCTTCAATCTTAATTCAGTGCAGGCATCTTGGGGAATATCTGTGGGGGTATGAAGACGGGATTCTTAAAAAAGTTGACTCATGGGAATGTGACATTTGTGTGCCACAGCTTTAGTAGCTAAATATACTCTAGGACTGTTGTTTCTGAGCTACATCACACTTCTTGCCAAGATGAAAATGTGTAATTCAACCCATAGAGTGGGAATTGTGCATTGCCATCCCATTGGCATTTTTATTTTGACCATTAAAGAATCTGTCCTTTGTACTGAAGGCAAAAAGAAAGAAAAAGCAAAAAACCCCCCTTCAATTAATCACAAACAAACANTAATAACAATAATAATAAAAATAAATAAACTTTTAAAAATTTTAAAAAACCCTCTGGGCAAATTACGATCCTCCTTCCTATTCTCCTCCTATCTCTCCAGAAAACTAAATCAAACCAAACCAAAAAACCCCAAAAGAACAGCACATGTTCTAGAGTATGTTTATGTTTTGTTTTCTTTTGTGCTGTGTTTTAGTGTTAATTTAATTGTGTGTTTCTCACCTTTGTTGAAACGGTTTCCCTTACCTTGCTGCCTAACCTTCCCCCCTGCTGCCATTGTACTTGGTGTTCCTCCTTCCACAGTAGGAGTCATGCAGCTCCTCCTGTGGAGCACTCCAAGGCTTTACCCTACACATCCCAGTAGTGCTGTAGTGCTGCGTCCCTCTGTAGCCATCCTACTAACGAAGGGGGGAGTAGAGATGTACAGCTCTTCAACAGCCCTCCACGGAGAAGGCAAACTGATTTTCTTCAAGAGTAGCTGGGCCTGTCCGTCACTACCCTGCTGCCCTTCTCTGCTGCCTCCTGTCCTTCCTGCCTCCACTCGGAAGTGCCTCATGCTCTTCTAGTACTGGGTTCATTAGTGCAAATGTAGCCAACAGCTTGGTTTTCTCACTCATTCTCTAAATGCCTGAAATCTGTGACTTTTAATCACTGTTTTGATAAATTGGTTGAAAATCCAGGTTATGATTTTGTGGCTTTGCTACAGCTTGTGCTTCACTGCATTTAGGTGGAAGTGGTTGACCTGGACACTGAACAACAAAAGTGTAGTGGTTAGCAGTCTTTAATGTTTGTATTCTTACTTGGCTCAGCACTCCTTAGGTGAAGATTGTGTGGTGCTATCTCCTTTCCTTAGCAAGCCTTTTGTTGCTATCTATGTAACAAAGGTAAAAAGCTGATTAGAAGTGGGATGTGATGAACACAGTTTACAGAGTTAAGAGTTGCTTGTTCATTTGGATATCAAGGGCGCTCTTTTAGAGACAGTATCTGGTAGCACCTATTATTTTATGGATTGTGTAATCTATATTATTATTACTAATAGCTGCAGTTCTTCCTCTGGTATGTCATTAGCAATAGTCAACTCCCCTATTTGGAGAGGCCTGTGCTCTTGGGGAGCCCAAGAGCTGTTCCTTTCAAAGCCTGCCTCCAGAAGATTTTTCATATTGTACACAAGTGGCAGTGTTACTAAATTTTACTGTGATTATCACTACTTGAACCATTTGCCAAATGCTGACAATGCTTGTCTCTGGAGAGTCTGCAAATGTTCAGACAGATTCTGCTGCAGTGAGACAAAATTATAAGAAAATTCAGGTACAGTTATGATAAAGATGTAAAGTGTAAGTAAAGATGTAAAGATGTAAATGTAAAGTGCTGATATAACAAGATAGAAGTATGAGTGGGAAAAAATCTGGCAGAACAAAGCTTCAGACTTTTTTTGCATAAATTAAACAATTAATATTCATCACGGGAGAGCTGAGTTTTGCAACAAGAAGTACATTTGCAGAGTATGTTTTTACACACAAAAAAATTGCTATATGCTAATATTACAAGGATCTAAAAGATTAAAAGCAGTTTCTGTATCAGAGAAAACAGGGGACTGTTATTATGTTATTGGCATTATGTAATAAATCAGATGAGGAAATGAGGAATTAAAGTGGCATAAAATTTGTCAAAATTTAGGTTTTGAGTCAGTGTTTGCAGGTCTGAGTGGAAGGGCTTGGACTTTCAATGTGTCAAGGTGAAGCAAATATTCAGTATTTCGTCAATATCATTGTCCTGACATTGTCAGAAAGAACTGATTGATCCTAAAATAAGAGTAAGGCTAGTGGGAGGAGTTGCACCATAGGTAGTTCTGCCTTGATGGGATTGGGAACAGATGTATTCACTCAAAGTATGTGCATCTGGGGGGAAACTATGCAAACACTGCTACTCTTTCCCGTATCTCAAACCATTGTATGCACAAACATCATAAAACAAGTGCTTTGCAGATCACTAAGTGTCAAGTGCTGAGGAAACAATGAAGATTGAATCAACCTTTACTATATTTCTAAGTTTTCTGCCCAGAGTCTAGTAAAAGAATGTTGTGGAAAAGGGAGTAGAGAATTTGCTCTGATTCTATGATTCTGTAGCATTTGGCCGAGATTTGGGGTGAGAGGTGTGGTTACTCAGAGGTGTAGTGGTTCGCAAAGTTATTCTACCTAGACAAGAGGACACAGTGTTTAGTCCATTTAAACTTCTACAGAGCCACATCTAGATTAAAACGTACTGACTTTTCTTATTAGGATGAAAACAGAGGTTGGTTGGATGAGTCTGTGCCAAACAAAGGGTTGGTTTTTTCTGAAATGCTCTTACATTAATTAGCATCAGCTTACTGTAAACATCCCTGTTTCTAGAGGGAGGCCTTATTTATATACTGATTGCNTTTGTTTGTTTATTTATTTAGAACAACCAACCAACCCTATATTCGCCTAAAATACCTCTAATGAGCAACTTGACCAGGAACTGGATGTCTCATAAACTAATGCCAGCATATCTACTGTGGAGCACTGTTTCAGCACTGTATCACCTGAAAGCCATTGTTAGCATTTGAATGGGACCAAATTTCCCAGTATAGTTTTTAGTGGCCAGATACCTGAGTAACTAGACCAGGCTAATAACTCACAAACATGCCAGAAGATTGATGATCTCACCACACTGGAATCGCTGGTATCCTGTGACATGCACCAGGAGGGCTGTGCAGCCAGGATTAAGGGAACACACCAGACTTGTCCAGAGAAATGACACTGATCCTTCTACTCTTCTGTCTTGCATGTATGAGCTGTCTGCTCCCGCGGCTAGAGACATCTAATCATCTCAGATTACATCCTCAAGTTCAAACAGTGACAGTAGTAAAGTAGATGCTAATTAATAAAATGGAAATTGTATATAAAATTCATGAAAGAAGAATGCTGGAAGGATGTTTATGACAGCAGATTTTCTTCAGACCTGTTTTTATAATGTTTTAGTAAGTTTCTCTGAGAACAAGAGTGAAGAGACAGAGCAGAGACAAGGCATTCAGAAAAGATGTCAAGAGCTAAATCCCTGAGCAGGGCCACATCTTTAAGCAAATTTTAGTCAAACATGGGGTTATAATAAAGTACGGGGCAGTGATTTAGTGTACTTTCTCTGTGACTAAATCTGCATTTCAAGCCTTATGTAAAGAAAGCTTCAGCTCATTTAGTCACAGATTTTCTATAGGAGCCATCTGAAAGTATAAGGAAAGGAACAGATTTAACTGCAAAAGACAGGCAAGGATGAGGAAATCAAGATAATGGTGGGGCATATTCCAGCATGCACCAACTGCCTGTGCCACACTTAAAAAAATGCCTATACTTTAGCACTGACTCTCAATATTTTCAGAACTCAAAACATTTCTGCATTTCACTAACAGTACAGATTTCAGATTTAACTAGCAGAAGCGGAAACATTGGGTGGCAAGATTAGAACCAAGCGCCATTTGCTGTTTAGTAGTGGAAAAAAAACTATGACATTGGTAACAGAGGAGGTTGTATTGATGTGCAACCCCTGGATATGAAAACAAAGCTTCTCTGCTCCCACATTAGTAGATCCTACAAATAAAAGAATGGTGAAATTTAAAATAGATATTGTCAAATGTGGCTTCTGGAAACAGCAGGTATTCTTGACCTGTAATTGTTCACCTGCATAGATTTCAAGTCAGGCTATCCATTTCCAGGCTGCAATGAACTGTAGAGGCTTGTCTTACTAGAAGAGGGAAAAACTGTCATTGCCCCAGGAGGCTGATGTGCTTTTTCAATAAAAGAGGCCACATCTAATTTGTCAAGGCAGCTGCTCAGGTTTAAGGGCACTAGATGGACCAGATCTCCAGCTGCACTCATCCCCTGTCACCCAGTGAGGATTGCTCAGTGGAGGAACACAGACTGCCTCGTGCTCTGGTTTGACCTTTGTAGTACTGACATATTTATCAAGAGCTGGGAATTTGCTGTAGGTCGTGCTTGCTCCAAAGAGCCACTACTCTATCTAGAAACAGCAAGGTATAATTGGTGGACAGGATGTTGAGTAATACTCAGTTGCATTTTTGTGATGTTCATATTGATTATAAGGAGATGTGCCATATAGAGATGCTGAATTGGGAGGACAGTCTAGCACTTTAAACACAAGATTTCTGAAACTGCTTTGACATTCAAAGGGATTTAATAGCAGAAAATCTAGTAGCTGAAAGACATTTAAAGCACCTTTTAGTTTTGCTAATGCCAGTGTACAATTAAAATGTCAATATGCTGTTAAAGATATTTGAATAATTCATTTTTTTCATATAGGATGTGCCTAGTTTCAATGACTGTATTAATTAATAGCTCAGATGTGATGTAGTAATTTTACAATTATCTAAACATTGACAGTCTTGGTTCAGAGCACTTTTAATATGGTCTGTAAACCGTCAACTCTCTAATTACCTGCCCTGTAAAAAACACCACCTACATTTTCCCCATATGCATTTCCTTTTAGTTAATGGTTAACAGCACTTCTTTAATTATATAGGAAGGACCCCAAATAACTTCCATTTTTGTTTGTTTTCTTTGACTGTAAAAAAGGCACACTTAATTATTTGTGTCAGCATGGGCTGGTGCTTACTGATCAACAGCATGTAGTTAATTAAAAAATGAAAAACCTGGAGAGGGCATAATTTAGGTTTTGCAATCTCAGTTTTATTGAACATTAAATACAGATAAAAAATGTCATTGTGTTTGGAAAGCAGCAGTTCCTCTGAATTTCCTTCATTTAGTCAGGCGTTTAGGCAGATGTTCCTTCAAATCCTGTAACAGTCATTTGGTGAAGCACTGCAGTCTCTGCTATCCAGTTACCATTGCTACTACTTTTGCTAGACTTTAATCATGTATTCTAAGATTGTGCCAGTGGCCGAGAGAGAGGATAGGGAACAGATATGTTGTTTTTCTTGTGTTACAAAAATGTCTCTTAAGGGCATTTTATTGAGAAGTTTTGAAGCAGAAAGTGCAAATTTACCATTGTATCAAAAATGTGCATCCTAACAATCCTGTGAGGGAAAAGAAAAAGAGTTTTGCTGGCAAAGCTCTACGTTTTTTTTTTTTAAATCACAGTCCCTCATGCCCAGAAGAGACTTGTCACGGTTAGGCAACTAAATACACAAACAACTCTGTGTGTGTTGGGCACTGGTGTTCTTAAACCACCTGCTGATAGTCTGATAGATCTCCCTGCCCCAGCAGAGCAGAATAAGTCAGGGTCCCTGCTCAAGCAGATTTCAACACCTTCATTGACATTAGAAGGGCTTAGGGCAGTTTATAGAGTAGTTGCTCAGGAAGCATTAAGAAGTATTTCTGGCACAGCTATATAATACAGTAAACATTTGAAAATGGCTAATGACATATTCATCACCAACTTTGTGTTGGCCAGGATATTAAACTGTTGTTCTTCTACCAGCAACCAAAGATTGCTTGTCTTCTGTGAAATAAAATCTCAGCTGATGGGGTAGTTTGATAGCATTGGCACAACTGGGCATAAACTACAGAGTTCTTTCATATGCCCATCAAGGATTTTTTAATTAGAAAATAACACCAGCTGCATGCTGTCAATAATATGCCATCTTGTTCATGTTCCACCCCATCTTACCCACAATTGTGATAGGAAATAAAAGAGCAGCTGTTATATTTTAAAAAGGAGGTTAGGGGGAAAGCAGGCACATTTTTGAAGCCCTACAAAGCTACTGCTATCCACCATCATGTCCTTATAGAAAGAAACAGAGGGGTATTTTTGAAGAGCCTGAAAGATCTGCAGTTGCTGAACAGAAATAGTGTAGCACAGACAGGGGATTTAAACATGTGCAGAAACACGACAAAAGCCTTCATTAAAATAATTCAGAAAGTCTTTTAAGAAGCACATACATTCTACATTTTTTTTATTCTTTAAATCAGTAAATTCTTATTCTTAAATAAATAATGAGTTCCTGTTTGCAAGCAAGCAGGGTGAGTGCGATAGAAACCACAGTGTTTGGCAGACACTGGGTACCACTGGTTTTTAAGGATGCTCACAGAAGTGGCCTTACCAAGTGGTGCAGAAAAGGCCATCGGTAGTGACTTTGAGCCCATGGTCAGCACTGCAGTAATTTAATTCTGCTATCAGCTCATAGCTCCCATCAAACTGCTCAGCAACTCTCCGTGTGCATTCATTGCTGAATGAGTCCCAATCAGATCATCTCAAAGGAGGGCACAGTGCAGGAGTTCCCTCTGTCCCTTCTTCTGCCTGCTGTCCACACTGAACCTCCTGCATTCACCACAGCCTGTGCAGAGGTTTGTGTAATCATGGGTCATAACAAGGAACATAAAGAGCACTGCTCTTTTTTTTGCAGATAGCATTCAGCTTTATCTCTACAAAACAGGAGTTTCTATTCAGTGTCTTAAAGAAGTCTTACCGTTTTGCAGCACATTATATGTTTTTTGTCTAAATACAACCAGGAACAAGGCAATGTCCTGAGGCAGTCATCCAGTAAGACCAATTACTTTCGTGTACACAGGGGTTTTTTCATATCTCAGTGTGCAGTTCACACACATTGAACTAAGTCACTAATAACAAATCAGCAGCTATTTTCATACACCCAGCATCAAGACCTGGAAAGACAGTAGTTTATCTCTAGTTGCTCATGGCAAGACAACTTGATAACATCAGCAGTGCTTCCCTGAAAGGTTTGATCTCACGTACACTGTGTTATATGTCACTGAGTGAAAAGAGATCATGATAAAAATTGATAAAGTTCCAATGGTATGAAAAAAAATTAGGCTTTAGCCTCTTACATGAAAGTTTGTGTGTCTGCAGATCAGTAAACATCTTGAGAGCTAGTCTAAAAATGTAAGAAAGCCAGTCATGTTCCTTATTGCAGGAGCTGCCTTCATGTTGACTAACTAACTAGCTGTGTAAGCTCCCTGGTTTTCCTGCAGCACTGGAAAATCCTGGGTTAAAGCAAGAGCATGAGCAGGAACTGGACAAGTGAGTACAGAAAATCCAGAAAAGTGAAATATGACCCAGTAGCAGAACTGATTGCAAGGCTGGGGGAGCTGTTACTTGCAGCAACACTGCTGTTTGTGAGATGTTTGGTAGAGCGGACAGTTATGTCTGCCTGGCCTGCTGCTGGACAATCGAGAGGGTGTCTTCATGGGACTTGAAGGTAGATTTGTCGGAGAGAACACTTGGTTGCCCACACTATGGTTATTTTACTGCTGTGCTCAGGACAGCTCTGGTGGAGCTGGGTCAGGCACCTACTTGTCAACATATGTTCTCTGAGAGGAAGCTACAGGTTCCCCTCATCCAGGGAAGCAGACTGGCCATAGAAATTACTGAGCATGTTAAAAAATGTACACAGGAAATATCAATGAAGTTATGGCAACAAAGT
Organism: Cyanoderma ruficeps; assembly: GCA_008694505.1. Lineage (NCBI taxonomy): Eukaryota > Metazoa > Chordata > Aves > Passeriformes > Timaliidae > Cyanoderma > Cyanoderma ruficeps. The sequence goes on along the minus strand of VZDJ01000100.1, from coordinate 1,754,535 downwards.
ATAAATGTACACACAGCCTCTCCAAGGTAGGGAGGTGCTAAAAAGAATTGTTTTTTAAAAAAGGAGAGAATTATAAATAAGACAGAAAAATGCATGAAAGAAGGTACCACTGGAGATAGAAAATTAAGTAAGTGAGATCATAGCAACATCTGGGCACAAAGTCCATAAGGGAAATGCTGTCTTTTACCTCAGGATATGGCTGGAGTAACTATGTTTGCTTTACTGGACATGCTGTGGATGTGAGTTAATGTAACAGAGGAAAGAAAGGTTCTGATATTTATACTTGAAGAGTAGTGAGATACTGAAGAAGAACCAGCAGTAAAATTGGTCTTGCTGACTGTTACAGCCTGCATTTCAATTGCGTCACAATCCCTTAGTCACTCAATATATTCAAAGGCAGGTGAGGCAATGGTGCTGCAATACAAAGGGAAATGGTAAACCTAATATCAGACATGTATGCTATTTTTTGCATTAGCATTTTTGCATTTACTATTTTCATCAGCAGTCCTGCAAATCTTTCTGGAAGAAGCAGTCTTCTCAGTAACCCTGGCAGGGATATGTTTTAACTCTTAAGTCCTGGCCTTTTGACTACACCTGCTGTGTTCATGAGTGTAGGAGAAATAAAAAGAAATAAACAGTGTTTGCTTTCTGTCCTGCATTATACAGTGATGGCATTTTAATGACAGAAGAGGTTTCATCCTTCCTCTGTGTAAAGGCAGAGCTAACAAGAGGTCCAGCCATGTTCCTAGCATGCACCAGCAGCCCAGCTGTGAGCAGGACTGTCCCTAAGAAATACAGTCTATGTGCATGAATAAACACTGTTGGCTCAGTCACATAGTTGTTCAACAATTTGGTTATAATTTCCAGGAGCCTCGGGGAATAGGAAATATAGGGTATTGTCTTACTATTTGTCTTTGAATGTTTAATAGATGACTCCTTTGTTAGTTCAGCTGTGATGTGTTCAGTTGCACTATTAGCTCAAAATTAGCATTTACATTTTTGTATCTTTAAAGAAGATCAGAGCTGATAAGGAAACAATTTTTGCTTTTAGATTACATGTGGTGTTTGAAATTTAACCCAAATCCTACCATAAGGCTGCTTTGAGATTCAGCCTGCTAAGCAGAGCTGCTTATGTTGACATTCTGCAAACTTCACTTTTCCCTGTTGTGCAGAAAGGCCATAGTTCAAAACAGGATATATAAAAGGAGAGGAAAACTACAGAATTTCTCAGTGACAGCTTCTTTTTCCTTGACACTATTCATAAAACTTCTTCCAGAAAGGCACTGGGCTGCTCAGAATGCATAATGCCCACAATCAGGAAAAAGAAAAAAAAAGAAAAAAAATCCAACCAAACGAACCAAAAAAACCAGAAACACCCAACACTTGTTCTATGCCATCAGAGGAGCTCCATGCAGTGAAATGGAAACTGTGAAGATGAGAGATTTACTTTGCAGGCTACAACAACAACTCTGGAGCCCTGAAATCATGCATATTTGGCCAAACATATGTAAAACTATTTTAACCCAGCTGTGAAAGATCCCCTGAAGTAAGCTAAAAAAGAGCAGCTGTATATGTTTAAGCTTATCCCAGGCATACTAGAAAGGTCCCAGAATGTGCACTGAGCTTTTTTTATGTCATTAGAAGAAATGCTGCAGACTTTAAAGGAAACTCGTGTTTTAAGATGCAAAGCAGCATAAAGTTTGTGTCTGCAGAGACAAATGACAAAGGAATTAATTTTCCTTGACATTTGGATTCTATACATCTTCTTTTTAACTACTGTGAATGCCTGTGTTTTATGGGCTTTCATGAAAGCAAGCTGATATGTCTGCCTATTCCCCATCCTGCAGAGGCATCTAAAATTATCATCACTCACTGGGAAAGGGCGAGAGGTGAAGGAAAGTATTGAAATCAGGAAAGTTCAAAATGATCAGCCACTGCATACCACCTGCCAGTGGGAGAAAGGTTTTCAAATGCTTTCTAGTACAAGAGCTAGAGGCCCTGAGCCTAGCCTCTGGGACAAACAAAATCGGGCTGGCTTCAGGACTGTAATGACTTTCATTACATTATATATGCAGGAGGTTGTGTCAAGCAAACTTTCTCCCATACCTGCAAACCTGATAAACTGGTTCATTTACAGAGATACTGCTTAGAAATAACACAATTTAAAAAGTCGTAAGAGCTTGCTATTCCAGTCTTTTTGAGGTCTTGTCTCCCCTTCACTCCACTGGGGTTGGAAATTGTCTGAGCATGAATTTTCAAGTTTTATGATTTCCATCTATAATAATCCCTTGTTTAAAATTCACAAGTGTGAATTCACAAGGCCGTGGTGTGAGTTTGGTATGGCCACTCTAGTGTGCAGAAAATTTGGATTGCAGGGTCATAGTCAAACTAAAACCAGAAAATTGAAATCCATTCATATGGACATTCCCCTCCTTTTGTCAGTTACCATCTTTTTTCTATAGAGTCATGTTGGCAGTGATTCATGGAAAGTGGAGAGACATGATATAATGATGAACCAGCTGAAAGGAGAAATTAAACCACTGTTAAAGATCAGTTGATAAGCCTGTCCTGCAGGGATTGTTTCTGAAATCGGTGAGATAAGGGGCCAGAAAAGCCTAACAAAAGGCCACTAGAGCTGATCAGATTGCTTAGGTAGTTTTTCAAGGCTTTCTTGCAGGTTACTTCAGTCACGTTATTTATTGATTTTGTTTTCATCGTTCTGAAGCATGATTTCTTCTCATACCTCCAATGATCCCCAGGCTTCTTGTTACTGAAGATTTCTTCTTTAACAAATTCATTCTCTTACTAACTTCATACACCCCCTTTTTCTTTGCTGGATACCTCAGACTACTAGTTCAGGCAACTGGCTTTGAGAGCCCTAGGGTTGAGTATGAGAGAAGATGCATTGCTTTTCTCAACACGGTCATGCAAAACTTAAGAGTTGCAGACCTTCACAAGTCAACTATACAGCTTTACTGAGAGGGAAAGCGGGGGGAAAGCATTTTCCAGCAGCTTTAACTATGAATGTTTGGGCTTGACTTTTTTCTAGCTGGTGACACCAGGAGTCCAGAAAAATGGGTACTGGGTAGTATTGTACTGAGTCAGCACAGTGAGTCCTGGCAGCCAGAACACAGATGGAGAAAAAGCTCTCCTACTGTCTTCAACAAAGCTATTCCACTAAAGTGGCAAACACCGAGCCATTGGGATAATAATGTGGTTGGTTTGTATCAAATCTGTAAATTATTCCTTCAGGAAAACATGAGATAAGATCTCAGAAGTGCATAGCAGACTTTGGTCATTCCTCTGTTTTTCTGTCACTGAAATCTCAGATTTCGGTCTAAATTTGTCTGGAGACTTTTTTATTTGGTTGGTTTCTGGAAGTTTTTTTAAATTATTATTGCTATTTAAAATATGATGAAAGCTTGTTAATACCTTCAGGGATTTTCCCACCTGAAAGAGTCTTTTAGCAACATGAGACTACCTGTAAACACATTTCCAACACATGTTGAAAACCTATTCAGTGGTATTTTAAAAAGATATTCTGAAGCCCATAGAAACCTCCATTCACAAGGAGTTTTTTACCAGTGTTTCTTGCAAGTCTAAGGTGAGGGAGATGTACCTCCTACAGAGAAGCTTGCACTGAAGAATGAAAGTAACTGCTGAGTTTTCCCCTCAAATAACAACAGTAAAGAAATTGTGGTGCCTTTCTGGAACAATGACTTTTTCAGTGGAAAGTCTCAAGTGATTTTGTAGCTGTTAGAGATGGACGTGGGTTTATTCCTATTTAGCTAGAGAGATGACATTTAACACAGCAGTGACACATCTTAACTGCTCTTAATGTGTGGTCTGGAGATAAATATTACCTTATTTCCTGACAGTTATTCCCTCATTTCCCTTCCAAAACATCACGTTTCATTTCCCACTTCGGTGTTTCAAGTTTCATGTGTGTTGCCAGTTTGGATTATCACTTTACCAACTGTTGCAGAAGACTCTTGGAAAGACAAACAATGACAGCTTCCTGTGGATCTGATCACAGATCAGTGGTGGTGCATGTGGCGTGTGGTCTTCTCATTGCCCAGGGCACACCTCTGCCAGCCATAAACCATTTCTTTGTCTCCACACTGCAGCAAAGTGCAGTGCTCAGACTGAAAGGTGTTATTTTTCAGGACAGGTAGCTGTTATTTACACATGGGAACTTGTAGTGGCCAACCAGGTATCACTATCAGTCCTGTGAGTTATCCTTACAAGCTTCAGCCTGGCTGTGGAAGAAGGCAGCATCCAAACTCTTGTATCACTAAAGCAGCCTCTCATCAAGCTGTTCAATCTGGGAAGTAATTTGCTGTTTGTTTTCATTCATCGATCAGTTGTGAGGGTTATAAGCTGGACTTTCAGTTTGTACTCACTGCAAAGCATACACCAGACCTTAGACTGAAAGGAACGTGACTGTGGGGCTTTTCTTGATGTCCTCCCATTTGTGTCACACAGGGATCACAGGTGACACAAGGAAATTTAGGCTTCATCATGTTTCTTTTAACTCTGTATGTGCTAAAAGGACACAGAGCTTTTGTTAGGCCCCTGGAGCCGAGGTCTCCTTTCTGCAGATGCATGTCAATTGCTCTTCTCCTGAGACAGACACCTGACTTCAGATCTCTTTCTAGGGAGACCTTTGATCAGCACTTTTCAGCTGCAGTTTTTAAGCAGGTTTTAGCTCACTTTCATTTACTTCTGAGAAGATAAGTCAAAGGCTTTAGAGAAGTCAAAAGCTATCATACTTACTCCTTCCCCACAAAAAGTCAGCCATTTATTCTGCCAAACAAGGAAGTTTGTCTGGTTTAATGTAATTTACTATTGGTAAATTTGCTTTGTGTTTTTTTTTTCCTTTTTAATTACTTTATTCTTTGGGTGCACATAAAATTGATTGTTTTATTACTTGTTCTAATGTCATCGCCATTTGAAAGATTGCATTGGCAGGTCTGTGTTGGGTCCTCCCTTTGGCTGTTCTCAAAGGCATGTAATATATTTGTCCTTTTCCAGAGCTCTTTATTCTTGTACTTCCTCCAGTGTTGTCCAAGGTATATACAATGTCTGCAAATTGCTTTGGCTATCTCCTTAAGCTGCTGGGGACAAATTCCTTAACACAGTTTAAAAATGTCTATTATCTAAGTAGATTTACCACTTTTCTCTATCATGGTCAACACTTATTCCCTAACTTTGTTACATTTCTGATTAAAGATCAGAGTGGGGATTTTTGTTGAAAATAGTAGCAGGAAAAGGAGCAAATAGTTCAGTCTCCAAGTCTTCCCTTATCTATCCTCCTTTAATGAAGTTTTTTTGTGTAGATATTCATTATTCTTATTCAGTAATGCTCATGCCATGTATTCTTTAGAATGATGAACTTAATCCCTTTGTGATTATTTCATTTTAATTACATTTCTGCCCTTGGAATTTCTTTCCTACTAGAATTAGAAGGAGCAGAGCATCTCCAGAATAGCTTCATCAGCATTTTCACTCAGTAATCTTCTCAGCACTCTGCACATCTTGCTTTTTTAATTTAGTTTTTTTAACCATATGTACTGTCCAAAACCTTGAATACTCTTGTTAATTGGTGAAAAGAAGGAGCCTCACTTTCATGCTTATGATAATCTAGCATACAGGAGATCTATATCTTTGCGTAATCTCTGGCCTTTTCTGTATTGTTTGTACCCAGAGACACTCCACAGGTCTTCTTTTCCTATCTTCCATAACAATAGTGTATGTATTATTGGCATAAAATGTAATATCTCCTTGCTTATTCCCCGAGTACCTTTAGTTAGATCAGTGCTCTGCTCATGGGACTTATACATGTCCCAGCTCATTTCAGAGTTGAATCACTTTGAAGGTCTGGAAACATTTTTCTAAATGTCTTCTTAACCAGCCAGCCAGCCCAAACTGTGTACCTTACCTAGAAGCTCTGCTGGAAGAAGGAATTAATTATGCATAGCAGAATAACACAATGCGATATCAGGTCTTCTCTCTCATTAGATGAGTAAAAAGAGGTGATTTTGCATGTTCCAGACTGCTGCAGTGAGGGGTATACTGACTGAGAAAATGAATGGCAATGTTAGGAGATGCAGACCAAAGGACATGGGATGAAATTACAGAAAGTTAACAGAGGCAGAAGGATCAGGTTGTCTATGGGAATCAGAATAGCCATCGAAAAGGGAGAATATCAGGTGACTAGACTGGTTCTTCTAGTAGCCAGAAATAACACTGCATCACATGTAGGAAGTGAGTAGTACACTGAACTTGTAAGCCCAGCTGTGATTTGTAAGGGATAAAGCTTGACTTAAAAGGAAGAGTCCAGGAAGGTCAGTAGATTTCAGCATGTTTGTGGCATTAGTGACACAATATGTAAGATCTGATCCTTGAGGATGCAAATATTTGATGTCATCTGTTTCTCTGTAACATTTTCATGTTTACTTTTATTTTTACTGCCACACATCTCTGGAGTACAATGTTAATACAGATAATTCTGTCAAAACTACCCCTCTCAAAAGAATAGTTTGTTGTTATCCAAAGTGATAGGTCTCAATGGACTAGAGAAAATAGTCAGGGGCATGGATCCAGCCCACATAAAATGAAATAAGCAACATCTTTTCACTTTTGCAAATGATATATTACAAACAGGAAAGTGCCAGACATAACACTTTAAAACTATTTAGTACAGAATAAAAATGTTATTGTTAAAAAAGATATATATAATATAGGGATACCTATATCAGACATATTTTATATCTGATATAGGTATCCCCGGTTTTTTTTACGCAACCAGCCCAGTCAGTTTTCCAGCACATGATGTCTTAAAAGTAAATAGCTGCAAGATTTTTTAATAGCACGTATTTCCTCAAAGCTGGGAGTCCAAATACTTTACTTGTCTTTCAAAAATGTAGACCCTACATTTTTCTGATTATTTTCTCCATTCAGTTTAATTCCTTGAACAATGAGTGCAAATGAAGGATGCTGGACTTGCCATGTGGACTGTGCTGTTCTTTAAGAATTGCAGGATAAGTAAAAGCACACAGAATGTAATCTGTAAAGTGACATGAACAGTTAGCCTCAAACTTGACATGGTTGGGAGCCACACTTCCTTAGTCAACCCACGCTGTACAGGCAGCGACTGCTGATGTTAAGGTTTGACGTGTTGATGGACAACAACTGCAATTATCAGCCTATATCGTGTTAAATTACAGACCCCCACCCCCCGCCCTCCCCCCATGGTCATAACAGTAGGATACTGAGCATTTCTCCTACTTTTTTATTACTTAGTTTTATCTATTCCAAGGACATTGATGCAGGGTCAAATTTTGCCCATTAGTGGGATTGTTTGCATGACTAATGACACATGGAAGTGATCCCTGATAAAAAATAAACTATATCATTAAACTGACTTTTTTTCCAGAGAAGATATGCCTGCCTAGAACAAAGCCACTAATGTTAAATATCCCTTAGTGTAGGAAACATAATAAACATCAGGAAGGTTTGAGTTCAAGAGGAAATAGCTGGAATCAGGATGTTTTAAGACAGTCATGAATTTCTGCATATAAAACACCTGCAGTGTGCACAACATCATTTCTGGTACCCCTTTCACAAACACAAAGGATCATGCAGTCTGGCCTGTGTAGTAATTTTGTAATGTGAGTGCTAATGTTTTGATATCTACTGGTAACCGAAAACTGAAGATTTTACATTGCTTTGTTATGCAGTGATGCAGGTTTGTGCTTAAGGCTATCACCTGCAGAGTAGGACTTAGCTTAAAGCAGAAGACTGAGAGTGCAGAGCTTGAAGTTTCCCTCAGCCAGTAGGAAATTTCAGGCATGGACATGAGTTTTAGGTATTCTCCTTGCATCCTATCACCAGATACCTGAGAGATGGAACAACACTTTCCCCTCAATTCCCAACCAAGAGGAAGTTTTAGATAGCAATGAGGTCTCTAAGCTGAAGAAACCAAGTATTTTAAGCCACTCCTCATCACTGATGCCCTGCAGTCTTTTCACCATTTTTGTTGTACTCCTCTAGACACTTTCCAAAATTTTCTATATGGTTGGCCCACTTTTTCCACCAGGGCACATGGTTGAGTCTTATTGAACTTACCATCAACCAAAAATGCAATTTCCCTTCCCACAGGGCTGCACTCCAGCCCTTCCCATAGGGCTGCACTCCACCCTCTTGCTTCCAGTCTATACATAAAAGAATATTAGAATGATAGCATCACAGAACAATTTAGGTTGGAGAAGACCTCTGAGATCATGAAGTTCAACCTTTAACCCAGCATGATCGTGATCTCTTCTAAACCATATCCCCAGAGGGCACATTAACATGCTTTTTGAACACTTTCAGAGATGGTAATTCTACCACTTCCATAGACAGCTTGTTTCAATGACTGACCATCCTTTCAGTGAAGAATATTAAGTTAGTAAGATATGACTTTCTTGTCATGAATCCATGCTGACTCTGACTGTAGGTGCTCACACCCTTAGGGTAGGCACTGAGCAGGGATTTTGAGTTTCTTCCATGCAAAACATATTGGATAAGTGCTCAAAGAGACATGCCTGAGAAGTTTGTGCACAGAAATCCATTAAATTAGACTTTTTAAGAAAAGGTTAAACTTTTCTTAACTTCATGACCATTTCTCCCCTCCATTTACGACTCTATATCTGATTCTCTGGTTAATCACTGCAAACAGTTTTACAAGTGTAAATAAATTTGGCCACAAAATGCTGAAGAGTCTAGCATGTAAATATCAGCAGGTGACCAACACCATTGCACTGAAATATAGCACCTGCTGACTGTGCTGTAACCACTAGACTGCGCTTCTACCTACAGCAATTTTGTATGTGAATTTAAATTCAAGAACTAGGTTTTACTGCTGCTTATTAAGTGCTGATGACAAAGAATAGAAGAACCTGCTTCTGAAGAAGCTTCTGGGCTTTAAAAGAGAGCTCTCTCAGAAACACTTAATTTGAAGATCGTTTCTAATTATATATTGTTTTCTGAGGTTTACTTTCCTGTCCTTACATTTTACTATTAGGACATTTATATGAATGCCAGATCTTATATTCTTAAGTGATCATCTGCTCTTGATATTTATTCTCCTTGTGTAACCATAATCCTTTGTATTGTCACAGCACAGTAATTTCTGTGGCATCCAGCTGTGGTGTCACATGTAGGTGCTTGTGATTTCCAGAGCTGTTTTGCTTTTAAATATATAGTTCATCTCTTGTATGCAAATGTCCCTTGTCCACCTAAATGATGCAATTAACTTGGGACAGAAAACTAGGGACAATACTAGATCTAGCCAGAATACTTATCAAAGGCTTCTGTGAGATAGTGGCAACTTTTTAATATTCTTTTGACATAGTTTGCTGAGAAGCATTTTGGTTCTAATTCTGGATTGTAATTACTTTCTGCGGCAAAAACATGAAAAGACCTTATTTTAGAAGTTGATTAAAAATATGAAAGTTTAGTATCTTCATATGAAGTCTCGGGAGAGCCTTGGAGTTGTATTTTCTGCCTTGCTGTCTCTCCTGTAAAGGGACAACTATTACATTTCCTTTGAGTATGTGGAACTTTTCATCCCCTGGCACTTGGGCCCTCTCTGGAAGAAGAGGTGGGAGAGATGTTGCTTCAGTACTTTGTCAAACTGTGGCTGCTCTTTGTAAACAGCAAGAACAAAACCAGAAATGGAAAAAAACCCACAAAATTACAGTCTTTTTGTTTGTGTTTCATTAGTGCTGCTGGCTTAGTGCCCATACCAGAAATAAAAAATCCTTTCTGTGGAAATTCAGCGTATTCATTAGTGCTGCATTAGGGACTTCAGATGGAGGAGGTGCGCTCTCCCAAAAGGTGCCTCCTCAGACAGCAGGTGCTTGTAGGGGCCAATCCTACGGGGCCAAGTAGGATTTGACAGTCACCTCAGACACAGGATGAGGCACTAGGTCAAAACAGAAAGCATAGGCTTCAGCACAGAGGTCAACCTATTCATGTGTTCAGAAAAGAGAGCTTTTAAAATTAAAACAGCAATCACAGTCATCTAGCAGGCTAAATAAATTTCAACACTGTGCTCTATCTTCCATAGTTACTCAAGCGTCCTTCTGAAGCTCAGGCATGTGACACTGACTTATAAAACACATGACAAATAGAATGAAGAGCAGAGAAAGAAGCTTTATACAATGTGGGATATACACTTCTCTGGTATTCACCACAATTCTATCTCCTCTCCTCCTTTTAAAGGCTTTTGAATGTGAATGACTTCCCGTAGTAAAAATAAGATGGTAATGGCCAAGGAGATATCAGAAAGAGGAAGGTGAGGAATGAGCAGTATGTCAAAGGAGGAGAGCTAATAGATCTGCTGAAGTCAGTGTGAATTGCCCAGGACCAGGATTTCAAAACAATTGTGCTTGTCTTGGAAGCAAATTCCCTTTCCCCTCCTGAACTTAGTAGTCTTCAGCTCCAGATCTGAAAGCTGTACTGAAAGCTGAAGGCTGCACATGGATGATGTAGCTAGCAGGTAGAGTATGTCTCCAAATTTGAGCAAGCTGATAAACAAAATCACCCTGCAAAACACAAAGCAACCTCCTAGGGGCATGCCTTTGAATAAAGCAGTTAATTACAAGTAGCCTCCCCCACCTCCCGCTCCTCCTTTGTCCTTAGTCTGTTTAACCTTTGTATGCTGTCTATTGCAGGAGTGATTCGGGAGAGTTACCTGAAAGGTCATGATCAGCTGGTGCCAGTCACCCTGTTGGCCATTGCTGTTNGTCTTTTCGGGAATCGTAGTGTACTGCATCTGCGACCACCGCCGCAGAGACATGGCTGCTGTGCAGAGGAAGGAGAAGGAGCTCACCCACTCCCGCCGCGGCTCCATGAGCAGTGTTTCCAAACTCAGTGGCCTCTTTGGGGATGCTCAGTCCAAGGAGCCAAAGCCTGAAGCTATCCTCACGCCTCTGATGCACAATGGCAAGCTGGCTACCCCAGGCAGCACTGCCAAGATGCTAATCAAAGCTGACCAGCACCATCTGGACCTGGCTGCCCTGCCAACCCCTGAGTCCACCCCAACCCTGCAACAGAAGAGAAAGCCCAGCCGAGGCAGTAGGGAGTGGGAGAGAAACCAGAACCTCATCAATGCCTGCACAAAAGATATCCCCTCGATGGCCTCACCAGTGATCCCAACTGACCTGCCACTCAGAGCTTCTCCCAGCCACATCCCGAGTGTCGTGGTTCTGCCCATAGCCCAGCAAGGCTACCAGCACGAGTATGTTGACCAGTCCAAAATGAGCGATGGGGCTCAGATGTCTGTGGAGGACCAGAATGCCACCCTTGAGTACAAAACTATCAAGGACCACCTCAGTAGCAAAAGCCCCAGCCATGGAGTTAACCTGGTGGAAAACCTTGACAGTATGCCACCAAAAGTCCCCCAGCGGGAGGCATCCCTGGGGCCCCCGGGTGCCTCACTGTCACAAAGCGGGCTGAGCAAGCGGCTGGAGATGCACTCCTCTGCTTACAGCGTGGACTACAAGAGAAGCTACCCCACAAACTCACTCACGAGAAGTCATCAGGCATCAACCCTCAAAAGAAACAACACTAACTCCTCCAACTCGTCCCACCTGTCCCGCAATCAGAGCTTTGGCCGGGGTGACAACCCACCACCGGCCCCGCAGCGAGTGGACTCCATACAGGTCCACGCTGCTCAGGCACAGGCTGTGACTGTATCCCGACAGCCAAGCCTCACTGCCTACAACTCACTGACGAGGTCAGGCTTGAAACGCACGCCCTCGCTAAAGCCAGATGTACCTCCCAAACCTTCCTTTGCTCCGCTTTCCACGTCCATGAAGCCCAACGATGCATGTACATAATCAGAGGGGGAGGGGGAGTGGGAGGAGGATGGCAATTAAGCAGAACTTGCCCTTGAAAGCCAGTGTTCTGCCACTGTTATGACTCGCTCCTCTGAGAAGATGGTTGTTGCAAGCTGAAGATGTGTTGGATTTCTGCTCTCTGGGAAAAGTGGAATATTTTTTTAAACCTGAGCCATATGACCCATGGTTGAAGGTTTGCAACTGCAGGATTCACCCTCTACAACCTGCCAGTTCTTTGCTCAAAAGACTAACCCTCCATCAAAAACATTGAGCCAAAAGCACACAGGTGAAAATGACTGTGACATTTCACCCCCTGCCCCTAACTGCACAGTGCATTCCTGAACTGGGAAAGAGTGCTCTGAAAAGCAAAGCAAATGTAAAAACCACACAAATGTAAAAAAAAAATTAAAAAAAAAAATTAAAAGGAAGGAAAAAAAAGAAAAAAAATCAATTGATAAAGCTAACTCTGACTTAACAATGGCAGAAGTTTACCACTAGCATGTACTGTGAAATGATAGCCTTCAGTGTTACAGCCATTTGGTCATAGCAGTTTAATGCCGGCTTGGGCAAACTATGTCATAGATTTCTGCTACCCTTCTCTTTTAATGAATAACATGTGACTCTTAACACAAGTAACTCCTCTTATTTATTGTTCAACTTTTGTTTTTCCTAAGGAACTGACCTGCATTATCATCCTGTGAGCAGCTTTTCAGAGAAGTACCTTGAAAGTTATACCTATTTAACGTGAAACCCATTAACTGGAGTAATTAGAACTCTTTTATTTTTCCAAGAAATTCACTGAGTTAGATAAGTTGGAGCTGGATTTCTGAACTTTGTGCCTGGACTGCCTGGTTAGCTGAAAAAAAAAGGGGATATCTATTTAAGTCTCTCAGCTAATTAGCTGGCTGGGCCTCTGACCTAAGACAGCAACAAATACCGCAAGTTCATAACTCCTAAAGCAGCTGCAAGAGAAACTTAAAAGCTGCACATCTGTGCACCATTGCTATCAACGTGGCTTTGTCAGTAGCTAATACTTTCTGTGAAGGCACCAGCTTGTGATGTGCCATCTCATTTCACCTTGCATGTGAGACGGCAAACAAAATCCTCAAACAGTGTGAACTAGCTAATATGCCGGCTGTTACCATGCATAAATTATGGTCTTATCACACGGGTTTTTCGTGGGAATATATCTGTGAATAGCCTGTTTTCTTCCACATGTAAATTTGTGCCTTNGCCTTACACCCTCAGTTGTGTATATTTGTGAGCTGTAGTATGTAAAACCTTTTTCTTTTTCCCCTTTGAGTAATGCAAATATTTATTGATCCTTCCTCCTCCAAGCCCCTTCAGAAACTGGAGAAAAGACATTGAAAGAAGAATGTGGTGGTTATTTTCATAACCCCACATCCCTAAAGAAATTAGGGTAGCACCATACCCTCCAAATTTGACTATCTAGCTGTGCCAAGTCCTCTCTCAAAACCACCCACAGGTGGTGACACTCCCAAGGCACCATGCTGGGGGTTCTACCTTCCCCCATCTCCCGCTCCCCCTTTACAGCGTGTCAGCATGGAGATCGTGGAGATCGTTCTCACTGACAGCAGGAAAATGACTAACATCCTTGTGAATGGAGCTGGTACATCCCCTGGCTGGGGACAGCACTGGTGAGAGGGGCCAAGCCTTGCAGAAAGTCCAGCCGCACATCCTGCAGCATGCAGGGCACATGGAGCTAGGACAGGCAGGCAGGCTCCTGCTGTAGCTACCTGCTGCTCCAGAAGGATGCTGCATATACTTCTTTGGGGAAAAACGTGGGTTTTTTTTTTCCTTTGTTTCTTTTGTGTGACTGTGCATGTAGCTAGTGTGGGAGTGTGCGCGCGCACAGGTGTGTGCGTGTGTGTGTGCGCGCAGGTGTGTAAGTTCCTTTCCAGTCTTTCAGTTTATGCAAAAACGTAGCTGTGTTTTTAATCTGTTACAATAACTGTGTCAACATACTGTAGAAAAATGATGGGGATCGCTTCTAAGCTTTTTATATATATATATATATATCTACTGAACAGTATGTTTGAGTAAGGTGGTTGTTTCTGTTTCAATTTGTTTTTTAAAATTTTATACTTCCATTTGTTTTTCAGGGTTTTGGTTTTGTTTCTGAATGATTGAAAAGACAGATTTTAAGTCCACTAGCTTATAGACGGTATATATAAGGTCTGGATGGTCTACACCAAAGTGTGTAACAAGGGTGCTTGCATGTTCTTTCATTTCATCATGGCTTCTTTTGTGAAACAATTTTTTTCACCCGTAGTGAACTATGCAGACTGGAGTAGATAGATCTGTATCCAAAGCAATGTTGTTGTTTTAATAAAAACAAACTGAAAACCCTTTGAAAACAGTAGGTAGCAAGGTAATTTTTTAAAAAAAGAACCAATTCAACACCTTTTTACCAGAACACCTTTTTACCAAGCTCCAACCAAGCTCCTGAAGCAGGGTTCCCTTGATAATATCTCTCAAAACGTTCTCCCAAAACACAGAGATGGATAATCATGGCAACAGCTTGTGCAGTGATCTGCCTTCACAATGTACACCGCAGTTACTGGGTTGACCTTGAAATGTTTATTTTGTATTCGGTGGGTCTTATGTTTTCATCTTTTCCCAACCCCAGCTCCCTTCTACCCTCTGTTTCGAGGGGTTCATGAACCTATGTGTGCCTTTGCTTTCCATCCTTGCTATACACTGGTAGATGCAACAAATTCAGACTCTCATTTGTAAAGTTGTAAAGTATTGTGATGTCACCAGTATCCCTTCATTTCCACATCCCCCTAACATATGATTCACAACTTAATGTCGGATGTAAAAGAAAAAAAAAAGGCAGGAAAGGAAAAGAAAAAGGAGGAGAGATGGGAAATAAAAGCTCTTGATTACATATGGTAATAAAACCAGACTGTTCTACCTTGTGTTTTGTTTCCTGGTTCTCTTGTTTCTAGGCAATTTATCCTTTTCCTGTAAAAAAATACAAATAAATGCAATGCTGATCATTTAGATCAGGTTACAATGAGAAAGAAATTTGTTACTTTTTGCCTCTTACAGAAGATGGACTTTAGTGTAAGGTGCTGGTAAATAATTAAAAATTAAATCACAGTTTTGCTCTCCCTCTATTCATATTTTGCATTTTGCTTTTATTATCTTGTTCATCATTAAATATTTATGACACACTTAATAGTTTAAAAGAGCAAGGCTGGGATTTAAGAACGTGGTCCACCAAAATAGATGTGACTTCATCTCCATATTTTACATATCAATAACAGAATACCCTGTATTTTCTTTCAGCAGGCATAAATCTGCTGTGCTTCACAGGCCTGATTTAGAGGATGTTGTCTGAGACATATTCTGCAAGAAAATAATAGTGAACAGATAATAGCAGACAAGTATAAAAGTAATGACTCCCTAATCCTGAGAGTCATAAAAACATACCTGTGTTCTTCACCTTGATTTTGTGTAAATAGGATCACTAATGCATAGCCATTAACCACAATACAAAAAAACATTGGTCATGTCCATCACCTAGAGGCTTAGTGGGAGGAGTAGGCATTGTGAAATGTGACCCCATAAATACAAGGGATCTAATCCAGTAATTTACCCTTGCTCAGATCATATTTGGGCTTTTCTGCCCTGACAGTACACTCTATTCAGGACCTATTGCCTTGGTGATATGTGCCATATATGTGACATGCAAATGCAGAGCATTGCAGACATCATTTTTCTGCCTTTCCCACATACCTGCCTGTTTTTTTCTCAGTGCAGGCTCCCTTCAACCTGGGCACACTGGCATGCAGATGTGTGGTGTGCACACAGGGAGGATGTCTGCCAGGACTGGGACATGCCCCAGGTAATGCTGAGGGACTCTCCAGCCTGGGGACTGAGGGCAGTGCACAGTTACACAGTGCTCCACTCTCTGCTGCATTCGACCTGCATGGTCCCAGAGCTGCAGCAAATGGGAAAGCAAAAGCTCTCCAGGTGCTTAAGGACCTGGAGTTGTTTTCAGTCCTGCAGCAATCCTTTGTGACATTGCCTTGTCTATAGTTGTTTGAAATGCTTTGTAATAAGCAACATCTACAGAAACTATTCAAAGATTAATATACATTCATTTTAAAATTAATATAAATGTTCCTCCATAAGCAATGACAAGCTAGAAGAAAAGGGCCCAGTAATGCCCAGTGGTGCTGGGTGTCTCATTTTGCATGGCTCCTCCATCTCTTGCCAGTGAAAATCCATTTAAAACATAGGCATGAAGGAGGGAGGGCAAGAAAGTGCCCTGATGCACAAGCCATTTGGGTCTGTAACTGCTCTGCTCATCTGTCCAAAACCTGCTGCCAAAGGGAAGGTTTGTACTTAGCCCCTTAAACGACTTTTCCATTGCAACACTTTCCCAAAGGTGCACTTCAAGATGGCACCTACAGATCCTCTGACAGGGACCTGCCTTAACTTCTGCTGGGTAGGAATGGTCAGGAGAGGAACTGAAGGAAGCACACTGGCCCAGTGGGGTCCTGGCCAGCCATGGAGAGAGCAGGCACCCACAGCAGCACTCTGCCAAGGAATGGATCCTCCACTGAGAACACACAGCTCTTCACCCTGAAGAGGCAGTGACACGGTGGTGGCTTTTGACAGGGGAGGAGGCCACTGAGCTACTCACTGTCTATTTGAATCATGAAATCTGTCCCCTACAGGGGCTGCTGGTGCCACACTGCAAAAGCTCCCTGGGGCTGAACCGGACAAACAAGAAAGCCAAGAGAAAGCAAGGATGCTTTGAGCACTTCACTTCAGTTAGTGTCATCTTATTCATCATATTAATGGTACTCACGCTGACCTCATTTAACGTGTCATCAAGGATGCATGGAAGTTCCCTTCCAATCAGCATTAATTTGCACACATATTTTTACACAAAATGGAACCCAGCTGAACCACTCGAAACAATAGGTCTCTGTAAATAAATCCTGGTCCACTGCCCAGTTCTTCCCCTCTCCCTCCAACAGACATACATTTCAAACTACACGAGAGTGTAGTTTCAAAGATAACTGCAAGTCATGCCCCACTGCAGCTTCTACATCAGGGAATATTTTGCATCTGAAAGCTCCCCATGTGAAAAAAGATGAGGCAATCGGGTCAAGCATGTGCAGTTTAGTGCACTTTGTTGCCAGCAGGACGGCCATACACACAGCTGGTTTGGATGGGAAGGGTTGCCAGAATAAAGTGCCATAACAGTAATGCATCAGCACTAACAGTAACACACGGTCCCGATGATGGCCAGACTAACTTCAGGGATGCAATTCCGATAATTCCTCTACCACAGAATTAGTAGGCTGCTCTCTCCCTGGATTAGGCATAGATTTTTGCTCCTTAAAGCTTGTTTATAAAGCTTGTTTAAAGCAATGTGGAGAACCTCAAGTGACAGTCTTATCCACCCCACTGCACTGAGGCAGGATCAAGCAAATCTAACCCATTCTTGATGACTGATTGTCTTACACTTTCCTTGTAAACATATTTTACTCTGAGCAGTGAAAGTCACCCAAGGGATGAACATCAAGCATTTCAGAGTGTCTAAAGAAAATAATAAGCTAAGAAAGTGAGTTGGACTGGCTTAGTTAAGGCCAGTTTTCTATTTATCCAATTAAAGTTGATTTCCCAGAAGTAGGCACCTGCTTCAATGAACAAGTGTTAGAGACACACTGTGTGTGTAATATTCCTATGCTTCCTGCTGATGCATGTATCTGCTAATGAGTCTCTCAGTAGCCTTTTTATTACGTTTTTTCCCTTTCTTTTAAAAAGTGGATATACTTTTCAGAATAAGTAGTAAATCCGTCTTCACATGCCTTGTGCAGAACAATGACGTGTTAGACATCTTTGTATAAATAGAAACAGGTAAATAGTCATATATCCCCTGACTGTAATTTAAACAGTGTAAGTCAGTAGGGAAAGGCTATAATTGGAGTCAGAGTAAGTGAGGTGAAAATTGCTAGGTGGCAGTACCATCTGCGTCTTGTTTTAATTAGCCAAGTTTATTGTCAAAATATAAAACTTTCTGCTATTCAAGTCTCTGGCTTATTTCAGCCATCAGTCCAAAGTGATTGCCACATGTCTGGGTAAGCACAATCACTGATCAGCAAAGGAGAATTATCCTCCCCACTGATCTGGCTAACAGTAACCGTGTCTAGGAGTAGGGACAAAAATATGACTAACCAAGATCATTGTCACATCTGCTTAGTGTTTCATGACAAACTCTATTAAGGCTAACAGAACCACTGTTAATTCAATTAGATTAGTGTTTTCCTTCGCTGGCCATGATGCGTTTGGAAGACCAGCAACTGTGTACAGAGCGTGGCAGGGAGCCCACTGCAAGGAATAATAGCATCATAAATAATATATTAAGACGAAGACAAATCTAGCATGCTGCAGTCAGAGCACATCAGCCTTACAGATGAATCCTGCAATATCACAGGGAGGTGGGGGAGGAAAACAGTAGCTATGACAGGAAATTATAGCTACTGTAAATGACGGACTACAGGAGGGAACAAAACTCATTAGGTCAGCTCTTTAAGCAAAGTGCTGGGGAAACACAGGACAGCCTGCTGGCAGCCATGGAGGCCCTGTGAGCCCTCACATTTATCCCCCTTAAAACGAAATAGCAGATGTCAAGTGCTGGATTTAAAGAAGATGATAAATAACGGAAGATAACTGGCAAAGACCTCAGTGGAAACCCACCCGTTTCTCTGGCCTGCAAGCCCTGCCTAGTATTCAGGGCTTCCACCCTTCCTGCAGAAAGACACTGCGATGGCGGCATCCTCCAGGCCGCCCCTCCCACGCAGTAAACCCCCCCAGCAGCAGCCGAGACGCTGCCCTGTTTNGGGGGGGGGGGGGGGGGCACCTTGCAGGGCCCGCAGGAGTGACAGGCACAGGTAGCTCAGGGCAGCCTGCTCCCTGTGATATTGCTGGATCTGGGCGAGCAGGTGTCGCACCGGGACACCACCACACAGCCACCCTCAGCGGCGAGCAGGAGGCGGGGCTGCGGAAATCCTCTCCAGGCCACTTCGGTGTCCAAAGGAAAAGAAGCCAGGACGCGCTTGGGCTTCAGCGAACGTGCCAGTAAAAAGGTGCTTATAAAGAGCTTCCTAAAGCAATTTCTGCCTTTTGGGGAGTTTTTCTTCATGTGGTTTTTTGTTTTTGTGGTTTTTTGGGGAGTTTTTTTGGGTTTTTTGTTTTGTTTTTGGGGGGGGNGGGTTTGGCTTTTTTTTGTGTGTTTTGATTTGATTTTTTGGTTTTTGTTTTGTTTTGTTTTCGTTAATGTATCTATACATCCTTGCTGCTAGAGAAAGGCACTCCATGTCATGGGAAAAACAAAAAAAGAAGACGACAAGTAGAATATTTTTTTTCCTCTGACTTCTGGAAATTTTTACATAATCTTATCAATTCTCAACAAATACAATCTAAAGTATTCAGACTGCTGATAGAAATATTACTTCTGATGGTGCAGCAAACTGCAGATTGAGCTTTTTTTAAATGCTGCATAAATTGTCTGTGAAGCAACATTTTACGAGATACAGTGGTTCAAACAATTTTACAAAGAGCGGGAGACAAAGAGTTCCTTTTACACTAAAATGGTTTCCTAGGAAACACTGCAAATTGTAACATGATATCTCTTTGTGTAAGTTCAAGGACTTGTGTGCGCTAGTGTGTGTTTCTCCTGACCCTCTTCTTTTCTTTTCTTGGTGTGGTGTGTGGTATTGCTGGCCAATTTTACTTTTTGATGGCAGCACAAGAACAGAATAGGCCTGTACCACAGCAACTCACAATCTGAAGGACATTTTCCTCTTTGATAATCAAATCTCTTCTCTAAACAGAAAAGAAAAATGTTGATAGGAACCAAGTCTTTTCATCCGTAGCACTGTGGTTTCACAATAAGGAAAAAACAATGACTGAAAATGCCCAGAGCCAAATTTCAGATTTCAGATAGTCCTCACGGGTGACCCAGTGTATCTTCTCATCTGTGTGGACCCTACTGTACACAACATAAAGTTATGGCATTAAAGCAGATATCAACAGCCTGCAAAGTGTCCAAAGCTATTCAGAGATCTGGACATGTGTCTGATCTTCCTTAATTAAAGGCTAATAATCCACCCCTCTGAGACAAGCACTTTGCTCCTCCCTGTGTGCAAGCTGTGTATCCCCAGAAATGCAGAATTCCTAACTGGGACAACTCAGCTGTTTATCCAAACAAGAGCTAACTGTCTGAATTTACCTGGCTGCATGCCATTTCATTAGTTCTCCTACTCTCATAGGTGCTAATAGTGATGTAGCATTAGGTGCACTTCCTGTACCTGTTAAAGACTGCAGAAATGTTGATGTATAAAACGCTTTACCCCAGCCGTAGCTATTCTCAAGACCTCAATATGCTGAAGTCCTTAGCTAGACAATACATGACCCTATGCTGCTGCTGTGTCTGTCATCCTCCCAGCTGCAGCCTGGGCACTCAGACCCATGCAATTCTGCCAAGAACTATGCCCAGTTACAAAAGCATACTGGCCCAAGTGCAGAAGCACAACAGCACTGCATACAAGGCAGCAGAGCCAGACAGATGGGGCCAAAGCTCTAGCATGGCTCAAAGCAAAACCACCCCATTTCTTGCAGGATATTTTACTAGCAGCTGCTTTGCAACAGACCATCGCTAAAAAGATTTTTGAATAGTGCTGGGGATACGATTTAGGTCCTAGGACTCCTTTTGCCTAGTTTGGAGAAAGGGGACGCAGGTGTTTCAGAAATAGTTGCACTGAATTTAAGCAAAGGGTCATTCATAGGTGACAGGTGCAGCACTGGTTGTCCCTGTCAACCTCAGCCAGCAAACCTCCCTGAGTTAAGCAGACTTCCTCTTTGAAAAACACACATCCAGTGCACTGATCCTTATTGCTGCCTCCCAACTCCAGTTGCTTAATTTTACTACCTTGTTGCAGAGGATGGTCCTTTGTTTCTCAGGCAGTCTGGGACACTGGCAAGATGGAGTGTGCAAGGTGGTGTTTTTGTCTCTGGTCCTGGGAAAGGTCCCTGGAGAATTTCTGTTCTGCAGGTAACTGACAAATGGGGAAAACTCACAGAACAGAGCCCAGAGAGTTTAGCTCGTGTTTATAAACACAGGATAATCCAAGCAGCAGATGAGCTAAGAGATGACATTTGCTGTTGGTGCAGAAACGTGAACTTTGGTGAACTACTGAGTTTGTCAGGTAGCGGAGAGAGCAGCATTTGGATACAGATGTGCACTCTGGAAGAGCTGGAGTGCATAACTGCTGACAACACAGATGTTGACCCAGGGAAACATTTTACTTGAAACACAATTTCATCGAGTGAGCTGGATGAAAACTGGGCCAGAATGACAGATTTTCTGGGCAGGGCCACAGGGCCCCTCCTGAAGAAACCACATTGCCAAACACATTAAGAATGGTGCTGAGCTTCTTCCAGACTAACCCAGTCCAGACAGCCACTGATACTCCATAAGAATAATTGCCCTCCAACCCAGTAAATCTAAACGAATTACCTGACAGAGCTGAACAGGCATAAGGCTGTGCCATGTCTGTGAAGGTAAATTGCAGACTCAGGACCTGCTCCCACTCTCCTTGTTCATGTCCCAGTAACTGGTGGATGTATTGGTTACTCCATGTGGCACCCAAAAGCTGTAGTTGTGGGTGTGTGGGGAACACCGAGGACAAAGGAACAGGGCTTGGCTGATGCAGCCTGTAACACTGTTTTGCTCCTCCTCTGCTGTACTGACTCTGTGTCTTGGTTTAGAAAGACAGGTATCTGCCAGGGAAACTGGGGTTCCCCTTAGAATAGAGAATGTAAACCCCTCACCCCCCACCAGATTATAATTTTGCAATTAAGGGCTCTCAGACAAAGATTTGGAGATAGGAATAACAGTTCTTTACTAGGAAAATCAATAATACAAATGTGGTAGAAAAACAAAACCACCCCACCAAACCAGCAAACAAACAAACAACAATTTTGGAAAGCTCTGACAAAGTCAGAGCTACAACCTGATGCCCTGTTGGTCAGGGTGTTGGAAGCAGTCCAAAAGTGAGTCCTCCTGGAGTGGCAGATGTAGTTCTGTTGAGGTAGAGATGATCCTGTAGTCAAAAGGGTCCAGAGGTGGTGAGAAGGGTTCAGTCTTCCTCCGGTAATCGGATGAAGCAAGAGGACATCCTGGTCCCAAGTCCCAGTTTTATCCAGGTAGGAATGGTTGGCTCTTCCCACTGGGTGGAGCATCTCACAATAGGATGAAGGAATGTGGGTATATTTTGGGAAGGGGAACAGCTTGGGGAAGAAAACAGCCTGGGGAGTCCTAATGGCCCATCGTGGAGAAAGATAAGAACAATGCCCTACCTGGTATTAACCGTTGGGCCATTATCAAAAGGCACCCGCCCCCCTCCCTCCAGGGTAAACAAGAGATAAAGAGGAACAACCCCCAACTGTTTTCAGCAGATGAAAAATAGAATACACAATTTAGGCTCCACAACCCAAGACACTCTGTTGTACTAATAGGATTAAAATGCAGTTAACTGAGCTTTCATGTTTGAGATCAGCAGGTAATTAAGCCCACATTGATGCACTAAATGCATCCCACTTACTTACTGTCCTAAACACTTTATTCAGAGTGGCCAGTTACTAAAAATTTAAATAATTCACCTCTACATTCAAATAGCTCTCCTTTAGTATAGCTTGTGTGTTTAAATATCTCCTAACTGCAGTACACCTGCATTCAGTGTTTAAAACCCTATGCAGACAAACCCACTTATTGCTATAAATCACACCAAATATTAGTCAGTGAAGGGAAATCTGATTTTCAGGAAGGGGCTTTCTGAAATAGAGGAGTCTTGAGCTGAGGAGGCTGCAGTTTTGCTTCTATCTCCCAGTATAACCAGCTCAACAAAAAGATTGTTTAGATGGTCCAGTCTCACCCATAGTTACAGCTGATACAAGATCTCGATACACAGAATATTAAAAGCATTAGGCTGACTGACAGAAAACTAAACTGTCTCCAGAGTAATTGCTTTTAAATGCATATGCCATTTTGTATAACAAATGTAATTCAATAGTAGATTTTTTTTGTTCATCTTATTTTTTAATGCAAGTGCAAAACAAAAGTCTACCTGAAGATTGAACTACTAGCTCTAATTCTAGAAAAGACTTTACTTAGAATTTGTCTAAGAGCAATAAAAACTAATTGTCCACCTTTGGATTCTGTTACTATGTCATATAAGAGAAAGGACAAACTCTCCCCTGACCTAGAAAAAGATAAATGTGACCTTTCCTCACTGCTTTTATGATGGAAATGAAAAGCTCCCCTATTAGCTCAGATCATCGAGGCAACTCTTCAGAGGGATTTGGCATGTCTGTGGGACTTTCACCAGACAAGAAGGGGAACACCTGAGAGTCACTGCCATTCCTGTGGCTGGCACTGCAAAACATAGGTGTTGTGAGGGCTGCAGGAAGGGGTATGGCTTACATGCCATATGGGGTATCAGCCTCTGGCAAGGATGCTCCCAGTCACCGGTGGTGGTTGCACAAAAGCAGTCTTTGCTCCCTTCCAACCCAGAAGTCTGCCTGCATCCACAGATCATGCACAGATCATCTGATTTGGAGAACACTGGGAACCTTCATGTATTTCAACAAGGGTTTCATTCAGGCAGTTCCATTTTTAAATTCTTCTTTTCTCTCTCCTTTCCCTCTTATCTTGCTACGTGCCCTACTGGGACTGCTTTGATGCAGTAGAATAGGCTGGATGACACATTTTATGAGCAGGCAAAGTGAGGACTGAAGCCATTCTGTCCCAGGCTGCCTGCAAACCAGCAGCAGGGACAAAGGCAGTCACAAGGTCCCAGGTCACTGCCACATATGTTTTCCTCTGAACTGCCCAGCGTAACTGGCAGGTTTGAGGAAAGGCACAACTCCATAAGCCTGGAGAGTTTGGTGGCAGAAACAGAGAATCAAAGGAAAGGGGGTTGAACAGAAAAGAATTCTCTTTTGTGAAGAAATTACAAACAAGGCAGGCACATGGATATTCCTGTTTCAAGCAAAAAGAACCAGGAACAAAACTGAACCTTGCCATAGCACGGAAGAAGAATAAAAAGAGGAGTGACTGGTGTGAGAGGAGGAAGGAAAGGAGACTGCTGCCCCAGGACTGAGGTCATCACAGGTCATCTGTTTCCAGGGAGGGGTTCACGGAGCCCCCCAGTGCCTTTTCTGGTGTTTCCACCTGCAACTACAGGCTGGGCACAAGCTGACCCACCACTTTACACCAGCCCCACTTTCCCCACAGCTCCTGCCCTGCCCTTGGCACTGCCTGGATGCTCACAGGACATCCTGCTGCCAAGGCCCAGGCANATAGATAGATAGATAAAAATAGATGCAAAAATATAGATATAAATATTCACGTGGTTTACATATATGGTACATAATGCATTAAAATGATATTAAATATTTTTTGTCTATTAAAAATACTCCTCTTGAGATTATGTGCCAAGCTAACTGCTAATATTCAGTTCTTGGTACAGTAACTTGTAGCTTGTACACAGCTGCGGGGGCCTGCAAAGCTACCCCACTATACTACATCCTGGCTGTGGTGGATGTGAGGAGGGAACTCTCTTCCCAATAAGAAGCACTGCTGCTGGGGTGAGGCACAGCAAGGTTCCCAGTAGTCTCAGAGACCTCACCTGTCCCTCAGAAATGAAGTATGAAGGGCACAGTCATGGGAGGAAGCAACGTCAGGGGTTGGAGGACTTGCAGCAGCAGGCTCTTCAGTGAGTAAGACAGGCACAGATGGTGTTAGAAAATCTGCTACCTTCCCACAAAAAAAATAACCTTATGAGATTAAATTTAAGTAATGTGAGATGGTGTGGTTTCACTCATGCAGCTAACTAAAGGTTACCACACTTAAAGGAAAAATAATAGTGTAATATTTAGAGCAATAAAAATGATGACTGATTTGTTTCCAAATTGTGCCAAAGACAAACAATCCACAGAGCCAGAAAATATTTTTCCCCTACTCCTCTGGGGAATGAGGACTGCAGGCAACCAGCTGCCTCCTGCCCAGTGGGCTGATCCTGGCCAGAAGCAATTAAACACTCAATTGTAATTGGGCCTCAGTAAAGATACATCTCTAGTCAGTCATCAGCTCTGCTGTGGCTGTCAAAGCAGCTTGATGTTCTTCAGTTAGCCTTCCTCTTCATTTATTTGTGGAGGGTTTGTATTTGTTTATTTTTATTTTAGGTTAGTGCCAGAGCTACTACCTACAACATTTTCAGCTGCTGTCCCTTTCCCAGGCCTGTTCTGTGTTCCTGGCTAGAGAGTGGAGGGAAGATTGAGCGGAATGGGACCCTGAAGTCTACAGCACGACTGGCATGATGCACATGTCAATGTCTTTCTTTTCCTGCTCTCTTTTCCTGTCATGTGTGCCCCTCAGCACAGAGGAGGACAGTGCTTGCCATTCCTGAACAGCAGCTCTGCCAAAGAGCCCTGGAAGGTCTTCAATCCCAGTAACTTGGCATTGAACCACATCCTTTTCCTCCTTCCTCTGGTCTCAGGATGTTTTCAGCCCCTTCTGTGACTGTGGCTGTGCCGGAGAGGAAGCACTGGAGAGCTGAAACACCCTCCCAGCAGAGATTAGCCAAACTCTTCTGAGCAGCGGCACAGACTGGCCAAGATAAACTCAGGTCCCTAGACCACATAATGAAGTCATAATTTTTTAACATGTATTTGTGCATGTTACAGAAACCAGATATATTCATGGGCTCACAGGACCGCTGAGGATGGAAGACACCTGCAGATGCCATCCCATCTAACTCCCCTGCCCAAGCAGTGTCAGCTAGAGTTGGCTGCCCAGGACCACATCGACTTGTGTTTTAAGTATTTCCAAGGGTAGTGATACCACAGACTGTTTCACCAACCTATTCTGGCATTAGATTGCCTCCATAGCAAAAAATAGTTTTCCTTATGTTTTAGCTGAATTTCCTGTATTTCAGTGTGCACTTGTCCTGTCACTGCATACCATTGAAAAGAGCTTGGCTCTCTACCATCAGATATTTGTATATTTTTAGGTGGTTTTTTCAATACCCTATGTTTTTAAAGGAAAAATGAAAGTAGACTTCTGTAACTTGAGCCAAATAACACATAAAGAAAGAGAGGCAAAATGCCAGGAAAGCAAAAGTGGAATGCAAAGCTACATGGTAAAATACATAGTAAGCTTGTCTGTCTGCATATAGAGCATCAAGATTTGTTTTTGGATGCTACCAAACTTACTCAGAGCATGTGTTTGCATATGTCCTAAAGTGTGTGTTTCAGTCAGTGTGAAAAAGACTTTCAATGGCCTAACACTACGTTATTCCCTCACTGCATTCCAAAATCTTGCACTGCTGCAAAGCACATCTGAAACTTCAAAATGGGAAGGTGTTAGAGGCTCTCAGATGGGACAGAGAGGAGCTGCCTCACCATGCCTGCACAGCCTCCTGCTCGTGGCACTTCCGCAGCAGCCTCAGTTCAAAGCACCCACCTGGCTAAGGCCACTGTGTTCCTGATGGACAAAGCCTGGTGATGCATAAATAGCAGCAAACAGCCTCTTGCAGTGGAAAATATTGGACAGCCCTAAGCACATTTACCCACATCCTACCATACCATTAATGCAAGCAATGTTACTGCAATTAAAATCCATGCATTTTCCAAGAAACCACAGTTAACCCAGCTGTTTAGAATAGCATATCAGAATAAAAACTATGTGGTAAGTACTGGCGAATAACAATGTTTTTTAATGGTAAGTACTTCATGTAACATTCTATTTTGAAGGGCTTTGTACATTAAGGAATTTTCCTTCTGAATAGTTCAATTTAATTTCTTAGTTTCTGTTTAATTCAGTGTGAAGTAGTGGTATGCACAAGCCAGAATCAGGTGCTTTTATTGTCCTCTGGGTAAAGGATTACTGTAAAATAATCACAAAATCTCACTGAATGCCATTTGAAATTTTTGGATCTTTTTTGAACCCACCTTCATAGCTACATCCGCCACATTGAACTTCTGGTGTACTTACCATCAGCTAAAGAATGTTTCTATAGGATATAGCAACAGCAAGTGTGACCAGCCCTTCTAGGTAGTGGACGCTGCTGGAGAGTACCATGCTCTGAGTCTCAGATTTCTCCTCTCAGTGGTTCTTTACACCTTATTAAAACCTAAATGGTCATAAATTGAGAGGGATTTTGGAAATTTTAGCTGCAAAACCTCATATCCAATCTAATGTAATCTAATGTAATCTAATGTAATCTAATCTAATCTGTATACTTTGGATTATGGAGAGAAACTATATAATCTATAAAACAAAATGAAACTCCATAGAAGACTGAAGTTACAGTGGCTCTGATTTTTGTGGTTGTCCATTACTTGTTTTATATTTGGGGGGAAAAGTCTTTGCAGACAATTTATTTAACTGGTAACATATAAAAGAAAAATATTTGCAGGTGAGCCTAATCAGAGAGGCTTTGACTTGCTGCTTAATGTAGAGGTAAAGCCACTTCAACTGGCAGGGTAATGAGCAGGAGGGCAAATAACCACGATGTGTAGAGACCTTAAAAGCACTGTGGATAATAAATGCTAGTCAAGCAGGTATTTTTTTGAAGTATAAAATAATTATTCTGCCTAAAGCTTTCTATTTCCTCAAAAAGTTTACAAGGAAGAGATGGGAACTAGTCAAGCAGGTATTTTTTTAAAGTATAAAATAATTATTCTGCCTAAAGCTTTCTATTTCCTCGAAAAGTTTACAAGGAAGAGATGGGAACTAAGATTTCTACTTTTATGCCCTGCTTTCTTATAGACTCTCTTTTTTTTTTGGTTATAGATAAAACAATACATTCTTTTAGGAATGCAGTTTCTGCCTCTTTATGAACATGCAAAATGGCCTGATTATAATAAGACATTATTCTGTTTGTATCATCTATTGACATCTCTGAAGTCTTTTAAGAACCATGGATGAAAGATGCTATCAAGTACCAAGTATCTCATAAATTATTAAATATTTCTTCAAAATCTGCTTGCTCAGTCTGAATTTCATCTGTTGATGGCAGATTTCAGAATGAGCTATGCAAAAGGCCTTTATGAAACCTTGCCCTCCTCAACATCCTGCCTGTGCTGTGCAGGATCAGGCAGAATCAGAACGAATTAGAATATGTGCTGTTTTCTGCAAGGAATTGCACACTTCCTGGGAAAGAGGAAGAAAAAAGGGGAGGGGAGGGGAGG
>VZDJ01000100.1:1685299-1726183 GCA_008694505.1 Cyanoderma ruficeps | reverse complement strand
CCAGGTTATGAACCCAGGGGGCAGGCCTCCAGACAGGAAGGGACCAGTACAGTATTACAAAGACAATAGGTGTAGGTGGCACCTAATCACCTTGGCAAATCAGGGGTTTCACACCTAAAATCTTTTGACTCTAACAGGGTGATTGACAGCTAGGTCAAGGTGATACCAACAGGATTTAGGAGAGGCGGGGGGGGATTGGGACAAACAGGGAACAAACCACTACAAACATGCAAACAATTGGAAAAATTCGAATTGCGCACCGCTACACCCTGCCCTGCTGCTCTGAACATCCTTGCTTGAGTAATGCAAATTATGCTGCTGCTGCTGGGCATTTAAGATCTATATGAACAAGCTGTCAGTCCAGGATCTAAAACTTATTCAGTTATTCAAACTAATTCAATTTCATCACCCAGCTCTGACACCCCTGGCACTTGCTGCAGACCATTTTAATGGGAAGTGATATGTAAGTGCAAACACCTGGGAGGCAGACGGCAGGGGGATTTTTCTGATACAACAGTCATCACCATTGTTGTTAACAGCAGTGGCATTTATGTGATCCTAATTATGCTGTAAGTATAAGATAGACAAGGAGGCCTCTCACTGCTCTTCCTGCACTGCTCTCACTGTCTGCAGGCTTCCTCTGCAGACCATTGTGACTTTTAGCAGACCCTATTGCCAAACCACTTGCTGTATTTCTATTCACGTCTTTCTGAGAGTCTTAAGAACATGGAAAGAAGTCTTACCCCGAGACCAAGTTGTGGTTTATGCTAAGGTTCCCACCTCTAAGGTCCTTCCAAACCCAGGTCATTCTACCATTCATTGATTTTCAAACACCAGTATATTCTAGACATAGATGTTTTGGTTCCAAAACAACATAGTGTTAATTATGCATGAAGACAAATTACAAACTGGATCTCTGGTAGATCCTAAAGCATCCTTAATAAATGGCTAGATTCAGCAGGGTTCTTGCAGGACTGAGTCTTGGGTCAATCTTATTTAATATGTTTTCAATCAATATTCCAAAAGATTATTCAGCAAGGTGCCTGAAGATGTTGTACTGGTCATCCAGCATTGAACAGTGAGCAGGACAGGATTGTGGGTGCCAAATAAAGTGAGCTGAGTGCCAGTGATTTTTTGGGTTTGCAGGGACCTATCACCCTAACTGGGTAATTCAAGTGGGGTGCAGGGAAAGGTGGCTCCCACATGCCCTAGGGCTCAGTCTGCACCTCAGCGTGAAGGGAGATAGTGAGAGCCATGTCTCTGTAGAGAAAACAGAGGTGGTGGTCATGGTCACTGCATGCAGAAGAGGAAGTGAGGTGGTTTTTGACCTTCTTGAAGACTCAGTCCAGCTACCAGGGATGTCATAGCAGTGTCCCAACATCTCTGCACCCAGCAAAGCCTGGGCTGCATTGCTCTTTGGCTGCTGGGATGTGGCCTTCGGGGTGTGAGGTGGCTCAGCATCCCTAGTACCTTCCTTCACCTGAAGGATGAGCAGGGAGGCCACCAGACAACTTAATAGTCTGTAATTTACCAGGGGCCACGCTGAGATAATCTAATGATCAAGAATTAAAATGTGCAGGGCTCTGCTGAGATGCTGTAGCTTATATCAAAGCTGCACCCACCAAGGTCAGAAATCCAAGGAGGTGGAAGGCAAAGCAGAGATAAGTGATTTAGTTCAATGCTATTAGTGATTTAGTTTAGTGCTATTCTGTTAGTAAGTTTGTTGGCAGCAAAGTCAAAAGCAGCACCTGCTTTCCCTGCTCCCAGCCTTACCCCCAAGCTGGTTCTTGGCAGCTGTGGCACTGAACAGAAAACCAACTTTTAATGGAGTTTATGCAGTCAAGCTGATTTTTTTTAAAATACAGTGGTAGTTTTCAGGAACTCAGCAATTGTAAAGCAATTCTTCGTTTGCAAGTCACAATTACTTTTGTCATTAAAAGGGTTGTTGTTGACATTTTGGTTTCTAATTATTATTTATTTATGGAAAACTTTACATTTGAAGCTTCTTCATCCACACAGGTTAATTGTGCCAGCTCATGTAAAACAAGGCAGAGACTCAGCCTTCTTCTTTGGACAAGAGGGCTCGTCGAAAACCAGAAAGCTGCAGCTCCAGTCCGCAGCTGCGGCAGCAGTGCCTGCAGAAAGAGCTGGGAGTGTACCAAGTCATTTCAGACCCAAAGGAATCATCTTATTCATGTTCCCCCTTCCCAAAACATGCAGCTGAAAAAAACCAAAAAAAACCAACCAANCAAAAAACTAAAAGGAAAAATATCATTCTTTAAAAGGTGTTTTTGACAGCACTGATTAACAGGTCAGCCTTGGACTTGTTTCATCACAAGAAAAGAAGGCATTAATGGCACACTAATGCAAACACAAGTTTGCTCTGCTTTCATCTCACAGATAAATTGTTTCCTTCACAATAAACCCTGCCATGAGGATCCCTAGAGTGGACAGACATGCCCTTCTGACAGACCAAACATTTTGTCGGGTGGACATGCAACAATATATGTCAGGACAGTAGGCAAAAGTGCTCTTGACTTTATCTTGTAACATGCATGAGTACAAAATATGATCATGGTCAAAAGAACAAATACTGCAGATCTCTCAACAGGAGTTTTCCTTGTGAAAAATTGCTTTCTTTTGGCATTTGTTTTGCATCTCAAATAAGCCAGTTATCAGAACAGAAAAAACATTCTTACTTGTTTTCAAATCAACATTATTTTCACTTACCATTAACATCTTTTAGATGTGCAAAAAGAAAAAAAAGCTATAAACTTGATTGTGGGCCTTGTTCCTTCTACTCTTCAGAGGTAAAACCCATAAATATCTAAAATATACTTTGATTCCTTTTCCAGACTCGCTGAAAACAGTACAATTAATGTCAATCCTGATATAATTTTCCCACATTAAAGGACTTTGTTTGCTTAGCTCTTTTTGAATGATTGTGTTCATGCTATGGTGGTTGAGGCTGGGGTAGAGTTAGTTTTCTTCACAAGTGACTGGTGCAGGCCTGTGTTTTGGATTTGTGCTGAATGCAGAATTGATAACACAGAGATGTTTTTGTTGTTGCTGAGCAGGGCTTACACAGAACCAAGGCCTTTGCTGCTTTTGTATTGCCACCTTGGTGAGGGATTTGGAGGTGCCTGGGAGGTTGGGAGGAGACACAGCCGGGACAGGTGACCCCAGCCGACCAAAGGGATATTCCAGACCATATGACAACATGGTCAGTACATACGGGGCGGCGGGGGTAAAAGGAGGAAGGGGGAGAGCTTTTGAAGCGATGGCGTTTGTCTTCCCATGTCAGTGTTACTGCAGTGGAGCACTGCTCTCCTGGAGATGGCTGAACACTTCCCTGCCCTTTGGGAAGCAGTCAACTAATTCCTTGTTTTGCTTTGTTTTTATGAGCAGATTTTGCTTTCCCTATAAAACTGTTTTTATCTCAACCCATTAGTTTTCTAAGCTTTTAGCCTTCTGTTTCTCTTCG
Organism: Cyanoderma ruficeps; assembly: GCA_008694505.1. NCBI lineage: Eukaryota > Metazoa > Chordata > Aves > Passeriformes > Timaliidae > Cyanoderma > Cyanoderma ruficeps. Next base: position 1,722,699 of record VZDJ01000100.1, on the reverse strand, counting down.
TGATGCTGCTGGTGGGGGACTGAATGAGCAGCTGTGTGGGGCTTGGCTGCTGGCTGGGATTAAACCTCAACACACGCAATAGGAAGAGTAAGCAACACCAAATAATTATCCTATTATTACTTAACATGTAAATTGCAGTAGGGCATAAAGGACCTTATAACACAAACCTCAGCCCTTAAGAAATGCAAAGCATACAAACCATGGATGATTCCTAGCACATGAACCCTAGAGAATGCTACAGTGAAGTGGAGGCTACTCAGGCAGAAGAAGATGGGGCCCTAGCAGTCTCCTAGCTGGTTCCTCTTTTTCTTTCCATGCCTTTGCACATTGGGAGCAAATACCTACAACCTGATTATTCTGGGGACAGATGTAAGGGACATAAAGCACTATGGCTTTTTGCCCCCAGTCAGCCCACAGAGATGGCCTTGAATTTAGACCAAGTGCTATATACTGGTGCAAGGCAAATTAAGCACATTAAAACCAATCTGCAAACAATAACCTCTCTTTATCAGTATGTCTATAGTTCAGGAGAAAAATCCAAGGCTTGGGTTTTAGGCTATTTTTGGGGAAGGAAGAGAAAAAACAAATTGTGAACACATCTGGTTTTGCCTGGTCTCTCAGTAAGGGAAGAATATGGGTAGGGATAGCTGGTAACAGCCAAGTTCCACTTACAATGGCAGCAGGTCACACTCACATGATACTTTACCGGGAGGGCAAGGTCTGGTGCTAGCTGTAAATGGGGAGAGCAGCATGTGGGAAGCAATTCAATTGACAGTGAGGGACCCAAAAGGTCACGTAATAGGGTTCAAAGTCTGTTTAACCATGCACAGCTGAGCTGGGAAAGAGCCTAATAAAGCCTGAGGTAGGTGAGGCGCAGTTCTCTGCATCAAATCACTCTGTGTGGGCTAAATCACTGGAAAAGCAAAGCCCTGCTCACAACAGCCGTGTGTTAATGGGTGCATCACTGCACTGCCCCCCCCATCCCCCCATCCCCATCCCACGGGCTGGGGGGGCAGGGAGAGAGCAGGCACAGACAGCGGTGGCCAGCCCAATGAGAAAACCTGGGGATTTACGTGGTTCTTGTAACCAGATCTCACATTCCCAGAGGGTCTGAACACATTTCACTGTGTGCCTTTTGTCACCTGCCTGGACAGGCCTGGAGCCCGTGCTCTCCTTGCAGGAGGGAAACACTTTTTATGGCTGCTCACCGAGGACACTGCAGGAATGGCACAAGACGGGGGGCTGCAAAGCAGCTGGGTTCATGAGAAGGCTCATCATCTGTCTTTTGGGGTGAATTAGTGTGAGGAGAAAAAACTCTTAGTGTAAGGAGGAAAAATAAAGCAGAAGGTGGCCAGGAAGAGGATGTCTAAGCACACAGTGGTGGCAGTGCTCAAAGCCCCATGGCATCAGCAGTGGCTCCTACAAAGTGCCAAGATACCATCCTCTCCTGTCCTTGGGAACCCAAGAGCAGGGCACAGGTCAAGAGAAAACTACTCTGCCTAAACCAGACTGTCTCACCCACCCTGCTGGCTGGGAAGTTAGAAAGCATTTTTCATCCATTTGGAGTGATTATTTAAAGCAAAAAATACCTGAGCGACTCTAGGTTTGGGAGAACAGAAAGCATTTGTCTAAGCTTATTTCAGGGAAAATAATACATTTCCTGCACAGTTAAATGTGAATGCAGGAGGTTTTAACCTATAAAAGCACATAAACAAACCACACAACAAGAGCAGTTCAAAGATTTCTCATTTACTTAGAAGCAGAAAGATACAACAGCAAAAACCTGGGGAATGGAGAGCTTTTAAAAAGCACATTTTAAACAATGTTTAACCTAGTCCTGACATACTTCAGCCCACATTCAGCTAAAAGTTCAAGAAAGAAAAAAGTACTAATTCCTTTGAAGACTTCCATGAAACAGCCCTACTTGTATTCACAAATATCTTGAATTAGCTCTTTGTTAAATTGAGAGTCTTTCCTGTTAGACCAATGCTATGTATCAGAGGAATTATCCACCCTTTTGTTTTATAAAACAGGCTATTGGCCAAATGCTGTTCCATTTAGCAGGCTTAATTTTATTTCATCATATGATTTTATTTGTAAGATTGGTTCAAATAAGCCTTAGGTAACCTAGATATTTTTTTTAATAGAATAGTCATTATTTGAACTGTAGAAATTACTTTCTTTGGTCTTTTGCAGTTCCACATATGGTTCAGGACTCACGTGCATGATTTATGTGCTTGCATAGCTGCTCCTAACACTGACTTGAGTGTTCCCTTGTGTTCGCAACTTGAGCTGCTGCAGTCACCTGATAAACTACTAGAAACCAGAGCAAAGGGACCTGGGTGAGCAATGTTCTCTTGCAGATCACTCCCAGCAGTGAGACTGCACCTTGGAGGAAGGAGAGACTCAACAGGGGAAGGTTTTCTGCCCTACATTTCACCTTTTTTATATCCTGCTCTGCACTGAAGTCTCTTCTGCGCCTTCCCCTGGGTGGATGTTGTTGTGGGTTGACTACTTGCAACCTGGCTGCAGCCTAGGACTCCAGGCAGTTTTGATCCTCTGTAGCCTAAAGGAGATACCCTAGTAACCGGTAAAATCCTTCTGGAATACAAATTCCTTTATGAAGATTAAGTACATTTACATGCCTGATTGACTCCCCATCTCTTTTCAAAACTGAACTGAAAACACATATTCTCACTCACTCAGATATCATTTACTGTCGTGCTTTACAACCGCGTTATTGGGCAGCATAGAAATCTGTAATTGTAGTTTGCACAGAAGATTATACATAAGATAAATTAGAAATATATGTCACCCTAGGGAACTATATTAAGGATGAGCACATAAAATACAGTCCCAAATGTACTATACTGCCAACTCTCCTGGGGTATCCTTGATCTTTGGTCAGGAGCAACATTTTGGGCTCTGGAGAATATGTGGGCTTGGTGAGCATGTCACAGGGGTGCAAAGGTCTGGGGCCAGGCTTGGGAGGTAACACCAATTGTGACCTGTCTACAGGTAGGAGGACCATCTTTTGGCTTTCCACCAGAAGGATGCTGTTGGGACCATACTCCCCATTTGTCCCCATGCAGGACTGACCACAGGTAAGCATGAGCAGTGTGCTATACAGTTGAAAAGCAGCTGAATTAGACCTCCATTAACCACAGGAGGTGAAATATTAATAGGAAAAAAGTGGGGTTTTAATTAAAGAGAAAGGTGGAGTGGCTAAATATCCAGATACTCTTCTTCCCTTAGGGTAATACTTCATGAATATTCCAGTCTCACAGTAATTCAGTCTGTGAACCTTCTATAAAGATTTATTATATGCCAGAGACCATATCTTCACAATTCAGCCTGCAGAAATTCAGGTATATCTAACCCTCTGATACCCAGCAACAGCTTCCAATAGCCTAACACAAGATAATTAAAGGGGTTCCCTCCTTGTGATACCCAGTCACTTCATGATCCTTTTAACAGACTGAGTCATAACAACAGCTTTTGAGTCAGGGAGATGCTACCCCTTTACAGGGCCGGTAAGAAACTGAAAGGCAGGGTGATGGTGGAGGGGGAGCTGGAGGCAGGACACAGCCAAAACCTGCCACCGTCTTTTCCAGCTGATGACGGAATCTACTGAGCTGGCAGAGGCTGGCAGGGCCCAGCAGGATGTGCTGCCCCGACTGTGCATTAGCTAATTCAGACAGCGCAACTTGGCACACCTCTGCTGCCTTCAGCAGTGCTCCGTCAGCCTACACCCACTCAGCCTCTTGGACCTGAGTCTAAAAAGTATATATTACACCCACCTTTGATAGTTCTGGGAACAAAATACTGTAAAGTGCATTGCTGGAACCAAAACTGCCTCAGCAGGAGACTGGAATGAAAAACCTAAGATTTCTTTCTGTCTCTCTGATAACTACTCTCACTCACAAACACCATAACATACCAGCAAGTGCTTTTTACATACCTATACATTTCTCTGAAGGATAGAAACGCTTTGCAATTCATTTCTATTGCTACTATTTATTATGTTGCTCAATTACATTAAGTGCCCTAATTACTTATTTACAAAGGGTTAGTAACTGCTGTACTTTTTACCTGACCTATATACCAAGCCTGGAGGGAACAAACACTTTTCTGCATTCACCTCTTGCCTGAAGCAGCTTTCAATAGCCTTTTGTTTCCCACAAAGCATCAGGTTGGCCGAGTTTTAGAGGGAAGCATGACTTCCAGTTGACAATGAGCCCAGAGCCTGGGAGGCCTGGTGCTTTCCTGACTAATCTCGCTGTGTTCTGTACATTTCTGCCGGTGAAGGCAGGAATCCCTGACCTGTGTTCACAGCAATGGCATGCACAAACTGGGGAATGTGACCTCCTCAAGGCAACCACAGAGGACAATAAGCTGTGAGGCTGCTGTGTGCCAGGGCCACCTCTGGCCTGCCTGATAACACCAGCTGGGGCACTGGAGACCCCACCAGCCCTGTGAACTGGGAGTTCACAGGAATGGAATGGGATGGAATGGAATGTGGTTCTTCCATTCCCTGTATGGTTTACAGAACCACAGAACAGGTAAGGTTGGAAGGGACCACTCTGGGTTATCTGGTCCAACCGCCTTGCACAAGCAGGGTCGTCCCAGAGCACACAGCACAGGATTGCGTCTAGACAGTTCTTGACTATATCCAGTAAAAAAAATTCCACAGTGACTCTGGGCAATGTGTTCCAGTATGTGGTCACTTGCACAGTAAACTGTTACTTATATTCAGGCGGAACTTCCTCTGCATCAGCTTGTGTCCCTTCCCTCTCGTCCTGCTGCTGGGCACCATCGAGCAGAGCCTGGTCCATCCTCATGGCACCCTCCCTGCAGATACTTAGAGACACCGATGAAGTCCCCTGGCAGTTTTCACATCTTGAGGCTGACCAGGCTCAACTCTCCCAGCCTTTCTTGATGAGAGATATACTCTGGAGCTTTCACCAACACAGCAGGTCTCTGCTGGACCTGCTCCAGGATCTCCATGTCTCGCTTGGCACCAATCAAGCATTTCTTGCCTGTCCAAGAATATCAACTGCAAACAGCGCCTTTGCCATAACTTGTTTTGGATTCAAGGTCATCCTATCTCCAGCTGGAATTTTCTTCTCTGGCTGAAGAAGAAGTTTGTCCAAATTTTTTCATGTTTTCTAGTCTATGTACTACTCCCACTGTCGCCTTGGCTTTAACCAAGTAAGATACACTCTTTTTGAGATGCAGTGTCCAAAATTGGACCCAGTAGTTTCAGGACATTTTTTTTTCTGTGTGAGGCAGAAAATGTGTATCGTGTCTCCTTGCCATCTCACAGACCCATTCATGTGCTGTACGCAGGTGGGCTGTCACTTAATACTGTCTGTGTCTGTGTACTGCTGTCTATTTCCATTTAAATCTATATTTTCACCCACCTCAGATTCACGCTGATTGAGTTATATTCTATCTTTTTTTAGTCCATATCTCTACTGTCAACATTATGTGAAATGTTAATCCAGACTTTCAACCTCCTTGCAGCAGCACTGATAAGCATGATCCCTACTCCAATATTCAGATAATCACTGAATTACTGAATAATCCCAGTGCTCAGAGCTGCTGAAGAGGTGACTTGACAGATATGAGGCTGTTGCTGCTGCTCTGTGTCCCCAGATCCACCCAGCAGCAAGGCTGAGCTTCTATTCCCAACACACATAGAGTGCTCAACCAAATGGGAAGCATTCATATGGCCTGGTTGTGATTCTTCTCTCCCTTCAGTCAGTGGCCTTAGGCAGTCTCTGCTGTAGCTGGTCCTGGATCCCCAGCCTCTGTGGCTCCCTTACAAGCCCCAGCCCTACTCCAGCTTGTATTCCGAGCTTCTTGTGCACAAACACACACAGACAAACACACAAGTCCCCAGGGAAAAGGGCATATAGTGTGTTCTTCCCAGGTACCAGGATCCTAGTTGGGCAGGTGACCTCTTGACCAGGGGCTGACTCCCACGACTGGCACTGAAATGCATGCACTAGAGCACGTGCACATGCATACACTAGAGTCAATCAACTGTGAAATGTACATTTGCCATTCCTGTTCATGTACAGCTGTCCCCTTTTATCCCTTATCCCATTTTTTCCCAGACTTGCTTCTTCTCAATCATCCTTGATCCTCTTCCTCTGTCTCTGATTCTTCCCCAGTCATAAAGCTTGCCCATCCTCACAGCCAGCCTACGGAGACCCTGGAATATGTGTTGCACAGTTTCTAGGTGCCATTTCCCAGCATTCCATCAGCTCTGGGCAGTGACTCCTAAAGACTGTTGAGGGCTACAGGGATCCTCTCCCACCTACTCTACAGGGTCTCTCTCACCTTATACCGTAGGTCCATCACTTACGTTTTTGACCGTCATTTCATACACTTCACTGCAGACCACGGTTTCAGCTTGCCAATGACAACTGCTAGGTGCACTGAGAGACATATGCACTGTGAGATTCTTCTGAAAGGAAAATGATACAGATGCATTCCTCAGATCTAACTATTAGCACTGCTCTGCCAAAGCCAGTCCAGTTTTGACCTTTACGTCATGATAAACATAATCTACTCATCAGCTCCTATTGTGACTGGTGCCTCATGTGTCCCACAGGGACAGCCAAATAAGAGGGCAGATATTCCTACAGCAAGGGTCTCCTGTGCAGGAGCTGGTGCAAGGCTCATCCAGACACAAATGGAGATTCCTGCCAGGCTTGGTTTTCCTGAGGCTCTCCATTCAGGAAACTCATTGTTTCTGCCTTGGGGAGAGCTCCTGTGGTCAGTCAATGCCATGACAGGGTATGTATGCTCACATATACACAGAGAGCTGCCAAAGCCTTCCTAGGTACCACTCAGGGAGAGACATTTCTCCCCGTGAAAGCTGATGATGTGAAGGGGAACAAGCAAAAGCCACAGAGAGGGGAGATGGACACTTGCTGCATCACTGTATGGATATGGCAGCACTTTGCTGGAAGAGAGCTCACTGTGCAATTGCTTTCACCATCCTTAAATCAAACTGCATTAATAGAGAAACATTTAATCTCAACCTTCAGAATGGATGGGACAATTTATTATTTTGAAGACATAGGTAAAGACACAAAGGAAAACCACACTTAAGATTCAGCTAGTAAAAATATGTAAGGTCTCTGTGTTTCTCCCTCCCTTCTGGCCTTTCTCCAGAGCTGGCTGGAGGGCACCCAAGCTTGATAAAACACAGGAATCCCTATAGTCAGTCTCTTCCAAGGGAGTTTAACCTTCCCTTTGATACAACTGTGCCTCTTTTCCCCCTCCCTGTGATGTGTTCCTGAGGTAGTCCTGCCACCCTCTAATCAAAACAAATATTTTTCAGCTCCTCAGAGGAACAAACAAGGTTTTGTAAGGCCTAGCACTGTCTTGTGGACTTGGTCAGTTAATCAGGTATTCATTTAGTTAAAGAGGGCACATCCTTACCCCCAAAGCATTCACCTCTCCAAATGCAGTACGCCTCCCCACTTGCAACTGAAATTTGAAACTAGTCCATATATCCACTGGTGTACTCAAACTTCAGTATCTGTGTGGGACAGATGCATGTCTTGTAGTTGTTGGCTTGTAGTCAGCCGCAGTGGCTGTCAGCCACTTGACCGTGTGAGCTTACCTTTCCTCAGCAGCTTTCTCTGCCAGACAGCACAAACATACACGAGACTCAAAGAGCTGGAAAGCCCCTTTCTTGCAGCTTCATTGGGTAAAACTTGCAGGACAGAGTCGAAATTGCTTCAGGGGAGGAACTAGAGGCAGCAGAAAGATCATCCTCCACACACATGGTGTGAGCACTGGCTGCAGTTCTCACATCTCTGTAAATATTGCTCTAAACAGAAAGTCAGTTTACTTCCACAAGATTAGTCTGTTTTGATGTTATTACTCAGCATGTGGCAGGTGAACTGAGAGTACAGACCTCCTGTGATGTGTTTGTAACATTCTCTAGAACAATAGCACGTGTTATTGGGAGGGTAGTAGTGGGAGTGTGGAAAAAATGGCAGGAAGTGTGACACCTAAAAATCACAAAAAATATTAAGATATGTTAGAAATTATGGTACTAATTTTAACATATATTTACTGAAATTGCCATTATTTCATTATGTGGTTTTGTGCTGCAAAGAGGATTTGATTGGCAAAAGAATTACTTAGACATGTAGTTACACCCTATAAACAGTGTGAAGCTAATTAAGATCTATCCAAAGGGTAACACATTTAAATGAAAAGACACCTTCTTCACTGAAGAAGATGCATCCATCCATGCATACCAAACTGAACATCACCTGCTTGCACAATCCTTTAAACTGCATACATTTTACTTAATGAAAATAAATTCCTGTTAATAGACAAAATGGCATACACCTAATATAGCACATAACCAGCTTAGTATAAAAATAAGTATCAACAGAATTCTAATTCATACATGATGCTACAGAAAATGCTAATTTGAAAAATGTCTGATACCAGATTGCAATGTACTTAAAGGGTTTTTGCTTCAACATGCACTAGGGACGTGGAAAATTCAGGGCAAACTGACATGTTTGATTTATTTTTCAGAAATCTCCAGAGCTCTGTCATCTTATTACAATTAATTCCAAATTCAGAAAGAGATTAATATGGTGTGTGAGGAAAGAATTGGGTGCCATGTCTGACTACCATGTGACATGAGACAGACTATTTCATACCTTCATTTGAGGTATTCCCCTTTCATTCCTCTGTTGTGACAAGGGAGCACAGAAAAAGTATTACGGGGTGGTGGGTTGTCTTGTTTTATACCACCAGCAAAGTGAAAAAGAATTTAGAAATATTTTTGCCTTCTCACCATCAACAGTGACAACTTAAGGAAAAAGGGAGGAACTCCTCCAAAAGCTCTGTACAGCATTACTCCATCATGTTGGCAGGCTCACATATGCACAGTTTCAGAGCTCACTCATGCTGCATGAAACACTCTTACATCCTTGAATAATTTAAAAAAATGCACAGACAAATTTGATTTTCTCTGGAATTATTCAGTGCTGATGTTATCCCTTCCAGAAATCTGTGAAAAGTTGGCAATGGATACTGAGAGTTCAGGTGATGCAGAAATATTTAAATACAGGAATTGGACCAAAGAAGTTGCTCATACTTTCTTTATACAAATTGCCTTCATCCTTTGTGGGTGGACAACACCCTGGATATGTATAGTAAAGCAGTCAACAGATTTAGCTGGCCTGACTAGCACTGAGATGGCAAATCACTGCAGGTCTTGACAGTACAACAGAAGTCATTAAGAAATGGAAGAAACAGAAAGAAATCTATTTTCCAGCCTCTCCACCATAAGCAACCACTTTCCTCAGAGCAGGCAGGTAGTTCAGCTTTTCCTGCTTTCATTTTACACTGGGGAAACAGACCACGAGCACAGCAGTAAGAATTTCTGATCGCTGGAGCACTGGGAGGATAAGCTGGGCAACAAGGAAGTGCAGGGCATTGCTTCTGTCTCTCTTGAGCCTCTTATACTCTAATGTTACAAACCCTGCTTCACGTACAGGCTGCTGCTGTGGGAAGGATTGCTATTGATCATCTCCAGCTCACATGCAGAAATCCCTATTATTATTTTGTTGGGTGTCTCCAGGGAGGGAAGTGACACCAGGAGCAGATGGTAAGGGGGTAGCAGCTCTCTGAAAATCAAAGGTGACAATTTTGCATGGCTAAAAAGCCTAGTGAGATTTATAGCCTGCACCTCTTCCACAAATGCAGGCTATTCCTATTGCTGGACTGGAGTCTTGTGGGCAAAGTCAGCCCAGAGATCTGTGGGTGACAGCCTCTGGCTCTTGCCTGAACGAGTAAAACAAAGCAAGCCTGTGGCCTCCATCAGCTCTCTGCACTGAAATGATTTGAGGAAATTCCTCCCCCGGGGGCAATTGTGCACAATTAGTTCGTAATCTCTCGGATTTGTTCCAGTGGAATTGATTCCCAATAGGCCCCACCGCTCATCAGTGCTGGGCAGTGCAGGCAGAGAGAGTCCTGCCAATAATGCATGTATAGGGATCTCTCCATACACATTCATCCCCATCCCTGCCCATTCCTGCACACACCTTGCTAAGAATTGTGTACATTTGAAATCAACTGTGCTGCAGGTTGAGCATCACAAGGGATTGAAATATTTCCTTTCCATTCAAGGGTGGTAACAAATTGATATGGCCTGTGGGTCACCAACCGTGCCTGAAGGAGCCGCTCACTGCTGAACACCTCAACAACGATGCTCCAGAACTCCTCCTGACCACCCACACCCCTCCATCCAGACTTGGCCATGCTCTGGAATGATTCCTGGCCCTGCTCCATCCCCACCTCCTACGTGGATATCACCCCTTCCCACCAGCTAAGATGGGTTGTTGTAATCTTCCTCCAGCCGCCCAGCCCTGCCCCTGTCCTGCACACTGCATCTCCTGCAACAGTGCCCTGTGCCCTTGCAGCTGGGAAGCACTGGACACAGAGTGGTCACCCCACTCCTGACTCAGCTGTTGCACTCACAGAGAGCTAATGACCCTATTTTTTTTTCCAGAAAACAGACTTGGGAAATATAATCCTGCAAAGGTGTCCCTCAGCAGCAGAAATGTGCCTAGTTTTGCTTTGCTGGCTGCCTGCTTATATATCCTCCCACTTCTTAAAATATGGAACTGTGACTGCAACCACTGGTGTCTGTCAAGATTATGTGATTACACTAACCAGCTAATAAATGTATTTCTTTGCATAACAGCTAAGCAGATGCTTCACACCCCAGCAAGCATTCAGCAGAGAAGAGGATCTTAAGATCAACACAGATTAAAACCAGAGTACCATGGAAAAACATCTCACAGTTTGTGCAACTCAGCCACTTTCAACAGAAGTTATCTCTGGCCCATAAGACAGAGAGAATTCGTGAATTTATTAGCAGAGACACAAAAAGAGAAAGAGCAACAAACACCAGTGCTGACTAAACTGGACAGGAGAGCTGAGACAGAGCACAGATGTGTTTCCAAGGGCGCTGAGTGTGCTCCAGCAGCAGTCCTTGCCTTTTCCCACAAAGAGCTGCTATCTTCAGGGAAAAACATAACACAATAAAGCAGGCACAAGAGTACAGCGCCTATTCAGCCAAAGCTGGTTATCAGCAAGGAGGCCCCATATCCCACGAAATACTTGTAAATTTACTGTCGGCTTTTTGTGATGTGCAGATAGGTTCATTGTGTGGTTATCTCTGTGGTAAAGACTGCCAGGGATCTGGGGGCTTTATGGGGGTATTGACTAAGGCCATGAAAATAAAAATAAAGGGCCTGGGACTGAAAATATTAACCCTTTATGAACCAGGGGAACCACTTTTTCTTCCAGAGTAGTGGCTGCTCCTACCTCCACCTCACAGCACGGGGAGATGATAAAATAGGACCACGGGGAATTTGTGGAAGAGATGACATGCAGACAGGGACATGCCAGCATTATCTTCAAAATGGAAAATGGACTTTGCTTAGCTTCAGAAGGAGTGTTTGCATATAATTTATCAGAAAAGAGGAGAAAACCTTGAAATACATTCTTCCATCAAACAAACCCCAGCCTATCAACAGCCTCTGGAAAATTAAAACATCCACAGTTTTTTTACCCCCACGGAGTAGCAATTTTAATTAGGTAGATCACATCCTCATAAAAATATATATGTTAAAATACAATGGAGAATATCACATGACATGGACATTTGCAAATGGGATGATCCCACAGGCCCCCTCAGGAGGATATGCGCCAAAGTTGAGGGAGGGTTGTAAAAATAGGCTCTTTGTAGAAACATTCCTTTATCTCCACTTTCTTTTCTAGGAAAAGAAGTGCAATTAGAAAGAGGAAAGCTTGAAGAAATCTACCTCAGTTATTAAGGAAGTTATCTTTAATGTCTAGATTTGCATTTCATTTCAGCATTTTCGTAGTACCAGCAGAAGTTCTTTGATAATGCAATTTTGTGTTAGAGGAATGACAGCTCTCTCTGAAAACACCTCCCTGAGAAGCATCTGGACACTGGGGGAAAAAAAAAAAGGTATTACAAAAGAAGGCAGGGGAAAAAGTGACTTTCCTATTGATCTGAAGTTAATGATCTGCCACAGGGGGTTTCAACTTTCCAGGTGCCTACAGTCACACACAGCAACTCTGCCTTTGTAAGTCTGGATACTTCATCAATTGGGAAAATGTTATCAGCCGGGTACAGAAAATGAATGTAAAATTTCTACAGAACAATCCATATATTAAAACATAGCTGCCAAACAAAATAAAAATCTGGGTGTATTAGAAGAATGACATCTCAGAATTACAAAGCGCTGTACAGGGAATGTGGGGTGAGGGCTGTGCTTTAGCGTGTGGGAGCAGGATTGTTTGGGAAATGGGGCAGGGGCATGCACAACTCGGTAATGGCCTGTGGGGGACACCTACACTGACTCTGACCATGCCAAGCCCTCCAGTCTTCAAACAGGGAACAAACACTTCCAGTTCTCACCAAGAAAATCTGATGCAGATGTCTCTTTGGGGACTGTCTCCTTGAAAACAAAAAACTATCAGTCCTGCCAGTCCAGTGGAAGGTTTACAACTCATTTACAAACCTTTTCTGCTCTAAGGAAGGAAAACAGCACATAAAGCCGACTTGCTAAAACATTCCTTATCAGTGGTGCAGAAAGCGATAAATACAGGAAAGTGGAATTTAACCACTCATGACTTTGGCAAGCAAGACATTTTCCTATTCTTTTTTCAAATTTCCCAAGAAGGGACATTTGCCAGCAGGCCCCAGCTCCCTGCAAGGTAGCCTGCAGGAAAATGGAGCAGCCACATCTTCCCCAGCAGTGCCAGAATCACTGCAGGTCCCCTGGGATCCCAATCCAGCCTGTTCACAGTTTGATCCCACTAAAGCAAAAATCAGAATATTTTGTTTCTAAACAGAAAACTGAAGGCTGTTATGCAAATCATTCTTATCCTAATGCCCAGGCAAATGACTGAATTAGAGCAATAGCATTAGATGCTAAATTGTCAATATGATAGCTCAACTTAGAATATAGTAAAAATAAAAGAAAAAAGCTGACAGTGGAGTTTTTGGTCTACCAGTCAAACATTTCAAGGAGTGACATCTTCTCTTTCTGTGGAAAATTCCCCTAGAGGAGGATAATGGACTAATTAAGACAATTAAGGGTAAAGGCATCAGGAACTTCTCTACAAATCACAGGAAAAAAGTCACCAATGCACCAAGCCCTCTGCTTCCCCTGAGCCTATGTTGCCTGAAGTGTGAGAGGGGCTACACTCAGGCCTTCTCTCCCTGCTGGGTCCTGCCTTCCCCAAGCTGGGTGGATGGAGCTGTCATCTCCTGTCTTGCAAGGAGATGGCCAGCCCCAGGCTCCGTGCCATGCCAGAGGGGAGCCAGTGCAGGGCTTCCCCCTACACCATAACACAGGGGACATCGATGGCACTTCGGTCTGCCAGTCCAGTGAGAAGCCCTCTCTCCCTCTTCTACCCTTGCAGAGGAAACACCAACATTTTTCTGTGGTGTTACAATCTCAGGACCATAAAATCTATGCTTCTCCCCAACTCATCATGTAGTCCTTTCTTTCCCTTTCTGTTCTGCCTGGCTGCAGAGCAAGCCCAGCCTGCCTGTTTCACCTTCAAGCAAAGATCACTGGAAGTGCCTGATTGTTAAACTGAAGTACAAGTAGCACTAAGCTCTGATTCAGCAATTTCTGTCTGAGACAGTTTAGCTTTTGATCTCTGGATGCAGTTAATTGCTAGCTATGCAGACATTTGTGGAGGAAAAAACAATCACAAGCAATTTCAGAAGCAAGATGCTTGATGCTTAATCTTGCACCTGTCCTAAGAACTGAAATGGGGTTTTCTTAGTCTGGATCATGCTGCCCAGAGCTGTGGATCAGCCAAAGGCAGAACATTTCAAATGTCAAATAGATGCAAATCCATTGCCCTCCCACATCATAAGAAAGTCACCACGATAAAAATAATAAGGTGTTCCATCCAATATATTCACATTAACAGCATTCTTCGTGTCTTGAAAATAAAGCAGTAAATCATACACAGAATAATTGGGAAAAACAGCTACATTCATTGTTCATTTTGGTCTCTATTTTTTCTGCTTGTGGGCAATTCTAGGACAGCAGAGAGCCAAGCCCTACTTCTCCAGGGGAAAAAAAAACCCCAATATTATTTTCAGACAGAGAAGGGAGCAAGATAAGACAGGACAACTTTGAGTATACCTAATCAAGGTTGAAACACCAGCACGTAAAAACAAGTCCTGGCAAAAAAAACCCCCTCTGATTAGCAGCTCCTTAGGTGTGTCTCAACCATAACTGCCCAGCTACAAATGTTAGCTGTGACAGACATCCTGCTACCCACCACCAACTTGCTTCTATTTTCCTGGGTGTAATAACTCATCTCAAACCCTTGAAAGCCTGGTAACTTGGGATTGCCGTGAGAAATGTCATACCAAAGTCCCATTTAGCCCAAAAAACAGAGCCAACCACCAAGGCTTGCTGTGAGGGTTTCAGAGGGACTATGTGAAACAGGGCAAGTGCCTCTGCCTTGCTCCTGTACTGCTGCCAGTGTGGGACATGGCTGTGCCAGAAGGTGTAAGACATGCTGCCCAGTTTAACTTGTTGCTCCCAGCCTTCTTCCTTGAGATCGCTCACTCCCCACGCCCCACTGGTACTCTGGCATCCCCAATACGCAGAAGCAAAAGTGCAATCCTGCAACACAGGAAAAGGCATTTCTCTGCCTCCACTCCAAATTCAACAGCCAGCTTGCCCGCTGAAAAGTGCTTGGATGCTTTTAGGAAACATTCCACAGTGACTCAAGCCGTCTTTCACTTTTTTCTGAGCTAAGAGATCATGATTTTATATAAGTAGTCAATTTTCCCCTGACATCTCTAACACAGAATTTTGTTTTAGTGCAGTGAACTATTACAGCAGTTTTTCAGAGTCAAGACCAGTTTTGGTTATCCTGAATAATATTTCATCCGTTGTAAACATCGTCACTATTTCCTTGTACCACCTTCTCCAGATCTCTTAGGAAGATGCTGAACACCAGACCCAGGTGTTGTGTCTGTAGGACCTTCTCCTGATGTATGAGGTGCCTGTTTCTTCCAACCCTCTCTTTTCTGGAGTTTAGCCCATAAGTAACTTCTCCTGTTCCATAGTAAGTGTCATTTGTTATGAGCCATTCTTGCTTCCCTAAGGTTCTGTTGAAAGCTACATAGCCTGGACAAGCACAATATCTATGCTCATGGTATCTTTCCGAGAGTTCTTGTGTCTTTCAAGCCTGACCTTGCCCTCCACACCCATGTTTCTTCTCAAACCTCCCACCAAATTTGACCACTGCAAATGAAATCTTTCACTGACCATTACTTCCCAGGATCCCTCCTGAAGCCCTGCTCAAAACCTGGCATCATGTTCCCATTTGCATCCCTCTAAACACAGAGCTGATAGTAGTGCCAGATTACACATAGTTAGCAATTCAGAAAATTCTTATTTGTGGTGTGTGTGTTTTTCAGGACTCCTGTATAAACACCATCTGGTGCTGAGAATTTGTTAATGTTTAGTTTATCAATTTGTCCTAACATGCAGTTTCCCAACACCTCCATTTGAGGTGGTTCCTCAGACTCCCTCCCCATTCACGGCATCTCCATCACAGTGAATGCCAATGCATGCAAAGAATTTGTTGAGCTTTTTGACAATGCCATTTCTCCCTGCCACTGGATCTTTTCACACAGGGCTTATTTATTGGCCCCAGAAGCTCCTCATCATCTCTATGAGCCATGGAGAGGTGCTGCACAGACAAACTGATCACATTAATATTTATACATCAGAAAAACTTAAATGCATCTATATTTCAAGTACATGCTGCTAAGTTTACTATGAAAATTTCAGATGGAAAACACCAAATGTGACCTTGTTGCACATCCAAATATAAATGTGAATTCTTTTGAGTATTTCCCAAACAGGAGAAATTTTGATCTTAGGGATCCACCAAAACTAACTGCTACACAAGCACACAGTGTAGCCTCCAGTCATGTCAAACATTTGTTATCAACAGAGATGAATGAAGCCTGGAACAACACCTTTCTTTGTGTTAAATGTTTCATTGAATCCCTGAAAGTGCTCGACTGGAGAGAGATAAACCAAATACAAGATGACCCTTGCCTGGCCAGCACAGTGCTTTTGAAGCCTCTGTTCATGTGGAGAGTTGTTGAGAAGATTCATGTGAAGTTGCTTGCAAAAATTCATAAGTAGTGTTTCAGTAGTGGAAGGTAAAATATTTATTAAAAACAGTGGATTGAAGACAAAAGCCCTGTGATCAGTTTACCATATATAAAATAAGCAATAAAGGTGACTGTTTAACATTTACTTACAATCCCAACTGAAACCCTCAGAAAAAGTGAAGCTGGCGATAAGGGGGAGCAGCTTCCACAGTGCTGAAAGACAAGAGAGCACTTTCAGTGCAAGTGAAAGGGAAATGAGGAGAACGATTTATAAGGGCAGTGATTAATCTTTCACTTTATGTGGGAACAGACTTGGGCATTTGGTTAAATATTCAAGGTAGAAGAACAGCATATAATAACACAAAACCCTGTTCTGCAACAGCTCCCAAGCTCTCACTTTTTCTTCTGTGAAAGTGGTTTGAATTTTATATTATTGAGGCAATGATTTTGGGTTTGGGGGTTTTTTGTTGGCTTTTTTATTTTTTCTGAATTAAAGATGAGATTTAAATGAATTTAAGTGAATACATTTAAATGTAGAGGTGTGGAAAGGACAGAGAGTTTTATTTGGTTAGTAGTACCGTTTTTTCATCTTCTGCACTTCACCTGATCCTGATAAGGAGGTAAGAAAAGCAATCAAAACAATGAGGAACATGCTCTTGGTCCCACAGCAAATTTGCATCTGGTAGCGGGCAAATTAATTGGGATGCTGTTCAGAGCTGAAATATATCACTGTGTATTCATCAGCACTGGGCATGGCGACACATAAAGAACATTACTCACACAGACACAGTAAGGATAATAAACCAGCAAGGCATTTCTGGGAACAAAAAGCAACACTTTCAAGCTCATCTGTCAGGCTTCTCATGTACTTGAGGTGAGGCGATGGGGGGAGGAAACCAGGGGAACCTGAAATAGCATAGTGTCATGTGGGAAGGTAATATCATCACAGAGCTCTGAGTAGCAGAGACAGATATTTAAAATTCTTTTTCATTATAGAATATTTTTAGATGCTTGGCTATTGCCCTTCTTCTTTCTGTTTTCTGGGTATCATTTTAATGAATATGTATATTCCTGAATATTTTATTTATATATGTTCCCTCCTTCTTCATCGTAATTCTACCTTGTTACTAAGTGACAAGGCTGTGCTGTTGCTATGTTTTTTTGCTCAATAATCCTGCTCATTTGATGCTGCCATTCTTCTCCCTGTACAAATAGGCCTCAGCTAACAACAGGGAGAAACAGCTGGCTTTGTTTCAAGGTCCTAGATTTCACTGCTGTTAGTAATGGCACAAGTTATGCTGAGTTCACAGATGAGTGGCCTTCTGAGATTTTCTTACTATTGCTACACCACAAGCTGCAGCCTCCTGGACTTCCACTCTGCCAAAAGCAACCAAACCAAACCAAAGAGTTGAGTAATCTGCTGCACTGCTAGGAGACTTCATTCGCAAGCAAATCCATCTGCAGACACTCAGCTGTTTGAGTCATGAGACCCTGTTTGAATTCAGACATCGAGCCCACCTGAGGTCTCACACAGAGAATTTAAATGAACAAAGAGATTGCTCATTCACAAGCAACTGTTCAACAATAGTTACAGATATCTATTGTGATGGAAGAACAAGTGCATATTCGTAGGGCCATTTGCCCCAGGTGCAGTTGCAGGAGGAGCTGTAATGCCAGCTGGGCAGCGATCCATGGTGATCCCACCTCATTGCCCAGCCCACCGCATGTTCAGGGAAAGATAATGTCGGTGATACGGACCTCCTGAGGGGCACATCCAGGGATGTTGGGCTCACAGAGCACAGTCGTGGCCAAGGTGGAGGGCATCAGCTCAGCAGCAGCCCGAGGCACCAGCACCCCAGGGCGCCGGGAGCGCTTGAGCAGGCTCAGTGTCCTCTCGGTCCGTGTCCCTTGCAGGGCGCTGACAGGACATGGGGAGCCCCTGTGCCGGGGGGAGGAGGGTCGGGGCTGCACAGGGGTGCTCCTGGTGCACACACTGTGGGTTTAGCATGGTGGCAGCAGGGCAGGGGGGAGCTGCTCTGCATTGCACGGCCCTGCCAGAGACCCAGCCACCACTCGGGGGCCACAGGGCTCTCTGCAAGGGAAGGCAAACTTCCGAGAATGTGCATTTTAAGGCCAGGGAGACCATCATTAAATATAGTGTAATCTTCCAAATACTCTGAGAATATTTCTGCTTCACCCACCAATTCCTGCTCAAAATCTATCTGAATGTTTTCAAATTATGTTGACCTTGATACTATATTGCAATCTGGCTACAACATCAAAATATAGCTCCGCATTTATAAAAACTTGCACTGTAGTATCAATCAGTTTATTTTTTACTAAATACATTCACACTTCTTTCTCACACATCTCAAATTTTAGTTAACAACAACCAATGGTTTAATTTAAAATATAAAAAATATCCTGTGTTACGCAACCAAAACTAGGGAAATAAAAAATAGGCCCATTTGTTTGCTCTCCTGCTGTGATTTGAAAAGCAGATGATCTGGATTTTTTACCATTGCTTTAAGACCATAGCTTTGTAAGCCAGGCTCCTGATCTGAGCCAATTTTTCCAGTTGATTTGCAGATCCCTTAAAATGGGTGTTTCTAATCCTGTTGTAAACACAGACATGACAGATATCATCCTGGCAGATACCTCTCGAGCAACAACGTCCTTCGCAGCTGCGAGAGTCGTGCTGGGGCAAGGCTCGTCTCTCTCATCCCACTGCATAATCCCAGGTTTTCACACAGTAAACTTTTGTATCCGAGCCCAACAGTCTGTTCACTAAAAGACCAGACCTCATTTTCCCAAGCTCTCTTGCATTCCTGTTATTTTTCTACCCCTGATAAAGGCTGGTTTTCAGCTAGTTACCCTTCCCTCCCCTGTCCCACTCCCCAGTTCCTTCACCAAGAACCACTGCATTAGAGCTTTCAGGCCCTAATTGCTCTATTTTAGCACGGTTAGCAATTAATTTAAGTAGAAAAAAATATGGAGCCAAAATTCACTGATGCAGACATAGAGATTTCCAGTGTGGAAGCAACAAACTTGCCTTGTTCCCCTTGAGGTCTGATTCTTGGCGTGTTTAATTTTAAACAAATATATCTCCTGCTGAGTGGACAGTCAGCTTGAAATCAGAACTAGTGTCAAGATGCTCAATGGCAATGAGTGGTGCATTTTCCTCAGCTTCCTTCAAAAAATGAGGATGAGGGTGATTTCCCTGAAATGGGAGAAACCCCTGGATTAATGCCTTGGAAATCCCCTTTCTAAATTTGCTAATCTGTACCAAAAACTTCTTAGTTCTCTATGATGTTATGGGTCACCTTTTGGTGCAAAAAAATTAATACTCTTCCCCATTGGACCCTTCCCTCAGACCCCGCTTTAATCCTGCCCTAACTCCTCCCCTCACCAAGTTATGTAAGTGCCTGTGTCTGACCCTGCCCCTCGCTTTTTTAGCCCCTGCTTGCTCCAGTTTGTCCTCGTAACAGTGCATGCTTTCTTGTTAGTTGTTTTTGGATTATTGAAGTTCCTTTTCGGAGCAACCAGAGTGAGCTTGTATCTCTCTCTCTCTCTAGGTCACCATCAGGCTCGAGTCCTATAGAAACCCAGAAGGATCCAGCCGGGTCCTGAAACCCTGGAGGGTTTCATGAATAGTTTTTGCTCTGAGAACTCTAAACTCAATTTGGCTGCTCATCCAATGAGATCTCCCTCATGCAAAGTTTTGTTTCTGCTTGAAAACCACATTGAATATAGGTATTTATGAACGAATGTAGTACTGTATTGAGCATGGTCAATATAGTACTACAAACTGTGCAGACTTTCACTTTTTTATCAAGCTGAAGAATGCTTCAAGCTTTGTAACTTTTCCTCTTAAAAACACCCTATACTCTGTTTCTTGAGAAAGTCATCCCATACTGAGTTCAGCTAGAATTGTTTTTAAGAAGAGTACCAACTATTGTCCAGGATAAAGCAACAAATTTGCAGCAATTTTTAGCAAAGGAAAAAAAGTCTAATTATCTATTTCTCAGCTTCAGTCTTGACAATATGTACATGACCTGTTTATCTTATATTTGCCAGGCTTCCTCACCAGGCTCATTATGAAGCTA
The DNA here is from genome assembly GCA_008694505.1 of Cyanoderma ruficeps. Taxonomy (NCBI): domain Eukaryota; kingdom Metazoa; phylum Chordata; class Aves; order Passeriformes; family Timaliidae; genus Cyanoderma; species Cyanoderma ruficeps. The sequence goes on along the minus strand of VZDJ01000100.1, from coordinate 1,702,338 downwards.
TAATAGCATCTGGCAATCCCAGGCACACCTACAGGCTGGGTGGAGAAGTAATTGAGAACATCCTCGCAGACTGGTGGATGAGGGCCTGGGGGGCATCCCAGAAAGCCCAGAAAACCAAATGTGTCCTGGGCTGTATCCAAAGCAGGGTGGGCAGCAGGGTGAGGGAGGGCATTCTGCCCCTCTGCTCTGCTCTGGTAAGACCCCACCTGCAGTGCTGTGTCCAGCTCTGGGGTCCCAGCACAGGAAGGACATGGACCTGCTGGAGCAACTCAAGAGAAGGGCCACAAACTTAATAAGAGTGGAGCACATTCCCTATAAAGCCAGGCTGATAGAGTTGGGGCTGTTCAGCCTGGAGAAGGGAAGGTTGTGTGGAGACCTCATGGCAACCTTGCAGGATCTGAAGGGGTCTGCAGGGAGGCTGGAGAGGGACTCTTCATCAGGAACTGTAGGGACAGGACAAGGAGTAATGGATACAAACTAAAAGAGGGGAAGTTTAGATTAGATATTAAGAAGCAATTCTTTACTGTGAGGGTGGTAGGGCACTGGTACAGGTCACCCAGCGAAGCTGTGGATGTCTCCCCCCTGGAAGTGTCCAAGGACAGGCTGGATAGGGCTTTGAGCTCTGCCTGGTCTAGTGTGAGGTGCTCCTGTCCATGGCAGAGGGGTTGGAATAAAGTGATCTTTAAGGTCCCTTCCAACCATCCCCTGCTTCTGTGATTCTATGAAGAATGATAAGAACAAACACAAAGACTGGTCAATTCAGATGTAATATTCAGCACTACAAAGATGCCTTAAATAAACTACCAGCAAAATCACAATTAAGTTTTGACAGAAGCCTTTGCATAGAATAGTTAATAAAAAATCACTTACTAAACTTTAATGTTTTTAATAATGACAAAATGACAATTAAGAATGACCTAATATGAATATTTAATTAAGCCTAATAAAATGTAAAATCAAGGCTTATTCCAATAACTAATTCCAAGGACTGACTTATTTTTTGATCACTTTGCTTGGTTGTCGGGGGAAAAAAACCCACAAGTGTTTTACAATTCATTGTTGAAAATAAACTGGAGGTAACTGCCTCTTTTCAGGAAAGCTACTGTGCCAGATTAGCACACAAAACATATTTTAAGGAATTTTATTTCTATTTCTTGAGAATTAGTAAAATAAACTGGATGAATATAATTAGTATCCAAGAGGCAGCACTTTGAGCTACACATACAGGGAAACAGAACACTTTTTTTTTTTTCCTAGTTGTCATTGCCAGCAGCCCAACCCAATTGCAGCTTTGAAGTCTAATTTGGAAATTTTTCCCAGGGCACCAGCCTATGATTTCTTTTTTTCCTGGAGCATTCCATGGCTCTATGGAAACAATGATACATGTGCTTCCCAGTGATCACCACTGTTGCAGAGTGGATGTGAGCAGAGGGAATGACACCTCAGTTGTAAGTAGGAGAGGGGAGGGAGCCCACATTGCCAAAGTCCAGGCTGGGGCCTGGTCCCCGAGGACTGAATGGGGTGTTGGTGGGTCAGAAGTCAGAGCATGAACCCAGAGCTGGTGTCACACCTCCACGTCTGCCAATAGATCACGTGCATTTTGGAGGCAGAGTAGCCACTGAAAAACAGAGGTTGCAGTTAAATGTACTGCTGTCTTTTGTTTCAACTTCTGATTCAGGCTAATTACAACTGCGCTTAACTAAGACTGACCCCTTCCACTCTCTCTGGCTGCCCCAAATTCATAAAGACTATTTTGGAGTTTCCCTCTTCGAAAACTGAGGAGTTCCATCATGCAAGAAAATTCATATTTGAGACAAAACATGCAAGGAAGATGGAGCGTCTTCTTACTGATCAGGGACATACAGGGATGGGTCACAACGGGGAAGAGGTTGCACCGTACTGGTGGCATCTCGCTTACAGCTTTCAGGGAATGCTTGTACCAGAGACAATGTCTGGTCAGCCAAGTCTGGGGAATGAGTTCCAGTTTGGAAGGATTAGCAAGCAGTAAAGGTTCCTTACCTAAATACCACCAGAGACCAGCAGTCAGGTCCTTGGCAGTTACCTCCCTGTGTCTGGACAGCTGTCACTCCTAGGGGAGAAAATGCATGTCTTTCTTCCAAATTGTCATGTCTACCCATGAGTGAGAAATTATGGTGAAATTCCACACTGAAAACTGACTGCAAATGTGGCACCTTCTCACATAACCAACCTTCTCACAAGTCTGCAAATTGTCACTTTTGCTGATTTCAGGTGACTGAAATAGATTTCTACTACCTTCTGCTTTCTAGTTGCATAAAATTGATACCACTGAGAGCAAGAAAAAGAGAGAAAAAGGTTTTTCTCTATTTCATCATCTCTCACATTTGCTTTACCAGGGACAGCGCAGAGTGAAGCAGAAGACACAGTTTCTGCTGTATGGATCCCAACCAGTTATGAAAAATAGTAAATACAGACCCATACACCACACTTTTTGCTTGGTTATTTTTCAGAGCAGAGCCACTCTAATGCTTGATAAAATTACTTCCTGAAAACTGCATTTTTGCAATGGTACAGCTATTTTTAGCAACCAAAACAGACTCTGGAGCCACCAACCTAAAAAAAGCTGTGAGGTACATCAATATCAGCCTATCTGATATCCTCAACTTTGACTCTGCACCTATGCTACCAAAGGGTCTTTTAGTTTATCGGATCTGTCAGAGAACATCCCAAACAATAAACTTCTAGTGGAATGGTTCCTCCAACACCATTCAGCAGTCTTGGCACTGAGCTAACATAGAAGGGGAGAGCTACTTAATGAATACAAAACAGCACAGCAGACAGGTTTTCCTTAAGTGCTTTCAATAAGAGATGAAGGAATCAAGTTCAGGGAAGGAAGGTCTCACCATGTCTTTGTCATCACACACCCATGTCAAGTCACCCACTTGGCCCATGTAGATGCTCCAGGCTCTGTGTATATGCCCTAGCAGCAGAAATTGTACTGGTTCTGTTTGCTTCCTTTTAGTGCAGGGTATTGGTATGGCATTGACACATCTTCAGATATAACAAGGGAAAGAGCAAGCAGACAACAAATGACAATTCTGTACTGTGCAAGGAAACATGGTCAGCAAAGACCAGTGAGCATATAAATCCCTGCCTGGCCCATTATGAAGTTAACATCTTTATCTATCATTTTTACATACCCAGAGGTGGGAAATGTCCAGATCTCTGGCAGTTTTGCTGCTGCACCAGCTGCACAACATACCAATAGCTCTAATTGCTGAAAGCCTTGTTGTGGTGATGAAATTGGTGCTTTATCTTCACTCTCTGCAACAGCCAGGGATACTGATTTGAAGCCAGAGCCTTTCCTCGTGGAGACATATGCTACTGCAGCAACTGGCTTAACTAGCCCTCTGATATATGTGGTCATGGATCAAACCCCCTCCAACTCTTTATACACTGAACACTCAAAATGCAGATGCCCATCATTTGAAGGCCTAAAAACGTTTTATGCCAGATTACTCACCTGGGGGAAGTTATTTCCAAATCCCTAAACTAGGAATCAGAATAGCTGCTGCTGGCACCAGTGCTGAACCAGTCAGTATTTCAAGTCACGGCCACTGCCCTGTGGCCAAACTCTTGCCACAGCCTTGTGCCAAACTCTGCAGCAGCTGTGCCTGAGGGGAATAATGCCTCATGCATTCCTTCCCCAGCATAATTGGAGAGGTGGTGAGGGAGAAAGAGAAATAAATAATTTCCTCTCACTTCTTGTCTTCCCCTCAAAATGGGGTGAGGTCCCCTTAAGGCACTTGGAGGAGCTGCTCCTGCTTAGGGGCTTCAAGGGAAGCTTCAAGAACTTCATGAGGAGGGAGAGGGATCTTGTCACCCATTTTGGGCTAGGAAGAAATATACAGGTTCCAAAGGCGATGGATGTTCACTGAGGTGTTAGGTGGAACAGACTGCACCTCCACAGTGCAGCCTTGCCAGCAGCAGGGCAAGGCTGCACTGTGTCTCCTGCATATATCCCAGGTCAAAGCACCCTGGACATTACCTCCCAAGAGCACTTCCCAAACACAACCAGTAACTAGCTAAGTTTCTGCAGATGCAAACCCCTGGTTTGGATATTGTAGGATGGACTGCAAAGCCATGGCCAGCCAAGCTGACACCTACACTTCAGGATTTGAATAAGAACTGTCTCCATACTGTTTCTCCTGATCAACACCTTGTGGGCTGAATTTTTATTGGGAAGATTGACTCTTTTACCAAGAGCCAAATACTCTATGATGTTTGTGAACTAATTTGGGGTTTTTTTGGGATAATGAAGACCATGTGCCAAGGATGGTTTTTAGTCTGCTTTTCTTTCATCCGTGTACAGAGATGGGAGGGATAGGCAAGGTGCAGATGTCAAAGAAAGGGGTAATAGGTAGTGCTGAAGCAACAGTGGAGAAATAACAAGTGGTGACGTCACAAAGGAATACTTTAGGGTCACTCAAGGAATCACCATCAAAGATATCAGCAAAAATGGGGTTAATATGTCTTTATAAAAACATGCATTAACGAGGTTCAATGGCAAGGTTCACTGTATTACCTAGCACATGGATGAAATATACAAAGGCAAACCAAGCTAGAATCAATGTAGAGCGACAGAGACCAGTGATACAATAGGGTATGGGAGGCTCTCCCTTTGAGTCATGAGGCTCAGAGTGAACCCCCTTGCTTTCTAAACTTGTGATGAAGCCTAGCCTAGGGCCAATCTTAGTCTCAGACTTGGACAATTGTTTGTATCAAAGGAATCAATTTGTTTGTAAAGGAATCAATCACATGATTTCACTAGTATTAATTTAGCATGCTGTCAGCCACTTACTGAGGATCTGTTGCAAAGAAGGAATCTCTATGCCTGGGGTAAGGAAGGGTGTCTTGATCTCAGGTAAAGAATCTCAAACTTTGAGAGGCATCCCAGCTCCAGTAGAGATCACACTTATGCAGCCACGCTGCCTAGCAGGGAGAGCTCAATTAGGCTGTCATATTTATGGGATAAAGCAGTTGGCTCACAGCTCAAGTGCCTACAGCGAGAAAGGTAAGCATGAGACTCCTTGTACCCACACATATGAGTCTTGGCAAAACCACCTGCTCTCCTTGCATTAACAGCATGCTTGGTGTTCCAAGTCCATGTGCATCAATGCTCTCTAGGTCACTCTGCCCCTTTCTGGCTTCCCTGGGGAGATTCTGTCTTGCCTATGGCCCAGGTCTTTACCTTCTTTGGAGTTTGTACCAGACTACTGCTAGTTTGGTTGAAGAGGTTGAGTGCATCCATCACAGGTGAATGCTCTGAGTCTGTCAGTTTGTCAGATCTGTCTAGTTTGTCAATTTGTGCAAATCAACATCAGTGAAACTAAGTAAGCTCCATCCACTGGGGAGCTGACCCTTTACTGCAGACATTTCCAGAATCTCAGCTGCCATGAGGATGAAACAGCAGGCTGGTTCTATATCCACCTGAGTGACTGCATGCAAGTGTTCCCAAATATTTTTAATGGTCCTTTCTTGCTTGTCGGGGTTACATGTCCTTTGATAGAGTTTCTGTACCAGGTTTCTAAAATCCTTTCATACACCTTAAAATTGCCTGTAATGTCCAAGAGATCTCTAATTTTGCATAGTTTAAACCAGTCATAACTGCAGAGCTGTTATATCCTGTGCATCTTGCCTCAAGGCACAACGTAAATGAAAGTGGAGCTAAGAATAGGGCCTTGTGTCTCAGCTGAGGAGAGAAGCATGTGCCTGCCTACATAAGGAGAAGTAGGTTATGTTTCTAATAACGAGCAACTTTTTTCTTCTTTTTTTGTGAAGAAAAAATAAAATGTCAAAAGTATCAATGAATTTGAGTTGATCTATTCTCCTTGCCTCATTCCTAAGCAGATAAACTATATATACAAGAAAAACAGACAGAAAATTCCCAAAGGAGAATCTTGTCTTGTTTATGATATAATGAATTCAGTCTTCAGAGACCATGAAGTCTGAGCGTTTTTAAGCTCTGCAATGTCAGTTGAATAATTATCTCACAAAATGCATTTGTGTAGGTGAAGTCCCTCTGGTTTCGTTGTTTTCCTGCTATGAAATGGAAAGCCGATAGCCACTAGGGAAAAAAAGCACAGCGAAACCAGAGAACATCAACTTTGTGTAAACACTGCTTTCCACTTGTATTCTTCACCTAAGTCTTGGTGATGAAACACCTTAGAAATAAGGCTTCTCTGTGACACAGACTTCTGTCTCAGGTGAATGTGCAGACAACCAGAGTGAAACATTAAAATAAGGAAAATTAAACATGTTGCCAAACAGTTGAGTGTTAAACATGTCATTAACTGAAAATCTTACACTGGGTTGAAATATAGGCATTTCAGAAAAACACCCTAATCAAACACTTTTTTTTCATTAAGTTCATTAAAAATAGAGTATTACTTGAATTCCAAAGTGACAGTGTCATTAACTTGATTAGGTTTTTTTCGGATGTAGAATATTTTACATTTAAGAGATAAAATTTGGCAGCGTGGCCCTGTGGATATGGAACTGGATTAAGAATTAATCCGTTAATTGGCCGGGCAATTGGGCAAAGTACATAATCCCTCTGCATGATTCATATTTCTTCATCTTTAAGACAGAGTTTTTATGCACTTCAACTTTCCTGAAGTGTTTTGATTTACACAGATAAAAGGCTTATATTAATTACTATAGATGAACACTGAAATGCCATAAAAGCATTGCTTAATGAAATATTGATTTAAAAAATATCAAGCAAGACTAAGTCCTTGCCTTAGATGTTGAAGAAATGCCTGTGAAATGGGGGTCTCGGATCAGTCTCCTCAGAGATGATTCATGGCTCTGAACAGAGGAGCAGACAGGATACTCAGAAGTACTGAGTTGTTCAGTGGAAAAGCTAAGCCCTGGGTGACCATCTGGGATTGCCATTAACAGTCCAACCACAGACACCTAAGATGCCACCACTGCTCACAGCAAGACCCCTGGTGACTCCAGTGTCTTTGGGCTGCTTTTTTGTTAAATGGAAATGAAACCTAGGGGAGTTGAGGGTATAATTTCATCTCTTGCAAAAAGCTTCCAAGTGTATGCTCTATCTCTTTTAGTGGAGAGTGGCCTGGACCTAAAGGTTAGTAACTAATGAGGCTGTGTGGAATCAGAGAGACCAGAGACAGGGGGAGGAGGCAGTGGTTTCTGATACCTAAATTAGGGAATCAACAGGGACCTGTTAAAGCCTATATGTGCAGAGACACTTACAGTAACCCACAGACACCTCCAGTTTAATGCACTGTGGGTATTTTAGGTGAGAGTGGTATGCTGAAGCATTTCAATAATGCAATCAGAAAGTTTAACTATAAGGAATATGTGCCTTGTAATCAATGTTTTATCTCTAGAAGTACTTGAAAAGAGGTTGAAAAACAATTTGAAGCATCTGAGAGGTGGAAAATCATGTGAGCAGTATGCAATGAGTTAAACTAAATAATTTCACTTTTACCCTGACAGTGATGAAATGTGACACCTTTATTTTTATGTTCCTATTACAGTCTTTCTCTGAATTCTGCCCTTTTTTGTGTTACTACATTTTCCTCTTATGATTCTACATTTTTGCCCTTCTTTTTTATGCTGTTTCATGTTCTGGATGGCACTGAGATAAAACTGACCACAACCGTGTTTACTGAAGCTACAGTGAATGCTGCCTAAAAGTTTATCAATCTAACTCACTTGTCTTCCCTGCCAAAAAATCACTGGGAAGAGTGGCAAGGGATGAGCATGGCTAACTCAGATCTGAAACCCTGAGGCAGCATCTGCCAGCACATCACAGGTCACAGCGACTCTGGCAGTGCTGCTCATTCACCAGAAAAAGAGAAGGGACACGGGCAAAACAGTGCTCCCACCCCTGGCTGCTTCCCAGCCTAGATCTGTGGTTTCTGAAATGAAATCTGGCTGCTGGGGAAGCCAATGGCACAAGATGGCCTTCAGCATTTGCACAACACTGGGGCTGCAGATGAGTCCCTGGAAACCACCCCGGGCTTTGGGCTCCAGAAAGCCAGGTAAAGTTCTGAGAAACCCTTTACTAGACTTCAGTGCAGCCAGGTATTTTATCACAGGTGTAATTTCAATTGAATCCATAATCCTACTGAAGTCTGTAGGACTATTCACATCTCTCCATTTAGGCACTTTCTCTAAGTACTTTGCTGAATCTCTCCCTGGAAGTTTATATATTTTTTTAACCATGTGTAGACCTCTTACTCCACACAATAGTTTGACAAGTTCAATTAACAACCTGAGCACCACTCAAGTGACCCAGAAGCATAGTTTAAAGCACAGATGGAAGTCAAGACAGATCAAGAGAAAAAAGATAAAAATTCCAATAGGGTGAAACTCTAACCTTGTGTCCTAGCCAGCTTCTTAGAGACATATGCAGGGGTGAGGTGACATTCAACAGGAGCCTGAGGTACTGAGGTTGGGCACATAATAGCAGAGACAGCAGACTGAGACATGAGCAAAAAAGGAAGAAAACAATAAACGTGCAGTGAATGTCTGGTCAGCCTGCAGAGCCCACCCACAATGTGTCTGAGGGAAGGCTGTGAAAGGCAGGAGCTTGTAGCCTCCTGCACAGGGCACATGAGCTCTCGGCCTCTGCCGCTCTGTGCATGGTACATTAAGAGGAACGATTCAGCACAACAGAAATTACAGGAACCAACAATAAAACCCTCACTGCATTTACTGGTTTATGGTGTGTGGAGTAGGGAAATCTCTTGTTCATCTAATCTGCACCAAGGCATCTCTGGGTTTTTGTTGGTGTCAGTGAGAGAGCTGCAGGCACAGAGGCTCAAGGCACACTAATTCATGTATTCTCTCAGGATCATTTGTGCCATATACAAGAACCACTGATAAAAAGAAATCAAACGCAACAGAGAGCAGCTTAGGGTTCAGTTTTGTCTTTTCTGCTGGTATCCAGAGCGCAGTCCTCCATCTCTGTGACTGCCCTGGGCCACCTATTTCCTTGGGTTAGCCTAGTCTGTGATCCTACAACTGCGGACAATACAGAAGCATAAATAAAAAAAAAATCTCCACAGAAATAATTTAAAGGGATGATCTACAAATAGATTGAGTTCTCATCCAGGGCTTCAGTTTTGGTAGTGATGGTGGCTTTGATGTGCCTTCCTCAGACTCCCTGCTAAATTCATACATCCATCTCATTTTAAAGAGTGGGAGAATTAATCCTGATTTTAGCTCTGTCACTTCAGGGAATGAAGAAGGAAACAGCCCACCGAAATAGATCTGAACTCAAGTCATGAGGTGAAAGTCTAACTCTTTATGAGTATCCATTTAGTATCTAGTAAAAGTACAGAATATTCTAGATTGTATCCATCTGATTTTATAGTTCTCTGAATAATGGAGACAAATGTGAAAGCTGGATCTATTAAACTCTTCATATAAAAACAAAAGCTTGGAATCAGCAAAAAAAGAAAAGTGTGAAAAGTTTCACTTAAATTCCTTTTTTCCCCCCACTGTAACTTCTCCCACTATCACGTCAGTGATTCAAATTCTACTCCACCATCTGTTCTGAGAAGAAACAAATGGAATCCATCTAATTTCTGGAAATTCTGAAACAACCTCAGTAATCTCATTCCAACAAAGAATCTGAATAGGAGTCAGCTTTCTGATCTTTATATTTTTCAAGAAAATGCAGCTGAGATTGATCAAAAGAATATTTATAGAACAGAAAGCAAACATCCCAAGAGAGTAAATATAGACCAAAGAATATACATATACTCCTTCATTGCTCTGCCTAATCTACTCATGACCTCAAGTGACAGGGTAGTGTCTCACTCAAGCTGCCAGACTGTGTAACGAGTCTGAAGGATGTTCACAGCAAAGTTACTGAAGAAAGTTCCCTGAAAACTCTGGATTAAAAGTTAAAAGTGAGTATTGAATCTGTAATCTAATGTGGCAGATTTGAAACCACATTTTTAACCTTGTCAGCTGCCCATGAGTTACACAGCATGAAAAGCATCCCCTTCCTTTGATGGCCAAGGCAACTGTACATCATCTTTTCTCTGTGATGTTTGAGGGACATGACAGATGAGCCTCCTCCATGTTCCTGTTCAATGCTGAGAGGTGCAATTTTACTGACAACGCACATCAGCCCCTCTCCAGGAAGAAAGAGTTTTCAAAAAAATAGATTGAGAGGGGAAAAAAAAAGCCCTTTGGAAGAACTCCTGCACTTTTTCACCTGTATTCCTAACTTAACTTCTTTCCATGTATTAGCTTTACACAGAAATAACAGATAAGACTGAGAAGAAATAAGTTGTTATTCCTCCTACTAAAGATAAGCAAAAGTAGCTATGCAAGCACACTACAGATTGCTGGTTACATCTACAGTGACTACAGACATCACAGCAAGGAGTCTTTACTTCCAGACACCACATCTGCTGAACATTGCAGACTTACCTTATACTAGTCTATAAAACAGGTAACTGCCTTTCAGATTCCTTCTGAGGAAAAGCACATTCCATCAGCCCTGGAAATAAATCTGGAAATAAAGCCTGGTGGGGACTTCAATCATTTCTGCTGGAGATTTCTCCTTTGCCTTACAGGCTTCAAAGAGGTGGTTTCTAAGTCACTGTGTAGTGTGGGGAAAATCTGGCATGCAGATATAGAAACACAGCCAGTGGAAGTCTGAAACATCTGAACGTTTTCCTCAAGTACATTTTAGAGATATACTTAAAAGCCTTCTGACAGCCGACACACACCTTGGTTATCCTTTGCCATGCGTATGGTCCAGACAGAAATGATGACAGTGCTAGTTTTGGAAATAATGGGTATAGGAGTTACCTTAACAGTGAGCTCTGTGGCAGTTTTTAGCATGACATGATCCTGATGAATAGCACCCAGGTGAAGTTTAGCAGTCAGAGCATTTGCTTCTGCCACCTCCCTCCTAGAAGCTTGACAAATAAGTAAGCAGTCTCAGTGCAAACCAGAATTATTTCAGTTCACAGGAGAGTAGTACCCACAGGCCCATTTCAGAATCTGGACTGCCTTACCCTGTCATTGTACAAGCAATCCTATCCCAAAAGTTAAAGAAAATATAAAAAGTCAGATACAAATCGGATAAAGTGCAAATAAAAACTGCTCCACACAGAATCCTGAATCCTGTATGAGTGACCAGTTATATAAAAAGAGAAAATGGAAATTGTTTTGAAATTACTTACAAAGTACTAGAAGATGAGGCCAGTAGAGGAGAGGGAGAAGAATAAAAATGATTCTTTCAAAGTTTTAAATGAATCATTTGTCACCACTGGTCACCAAAAATTTGTGATCTCAAACTATTACTTTAGCTAAAACAATATTCTTGTTTCAACGTCTTCCAGACTTCCAAGACTAAATCAACCCTACATGAACATAGCAGAGGAAACAATTTCAGAAAAGAGTTCTTATTACATTGCAATAATGAGAAACATCCTCATGGTTCACTGAGGGCCTATTCAGAGCTACCTTCACCTGCTTCTGCTCCTGGCTACACAACTCTAGTGAGAAGCAAAACATATTATCCCATGTAGTGGGTTGAGCTTCTGTGGCTACTTCAGTAGCCCACCTAGCCCAGGTATCTCTGCATAGCACTGCTTTCATCTGCCGGTGTTCCCCTTTTTTATTTTCATTTGCTGTGGAACATTGGATATCCCTTCCTCAAGAAATCTTATATGGCAGCACCCTAGGTTCCCTAATGAGGGCAAAACTGGATTCAAAAGACATAACTATTAAAAATAGACTTTACATAACAAATCTGGATCTCAACTGAATTTAAGCGCCATAATCTTATTATTCATATTGTAACAATGTAAATTCTTATACCATTATTTTTATTATCACAATTAGCTTCATTTATAGTATTCAAGGAGGGGTATAATTTTAAAACAGAAGTCTTGGGAAGTGAGTGCTATTCCTTTCTCAGACATCCACTTTCCAAAAGCCAGCCTGCTTGGTTGATTTCCCTTGAATAGATTATCTATATTAAAAGATGTACCAAAACACACAAACACTTTGTTTCCCTTTCAATTTGGGCTCCATTTTAGCAAATGAGGCAGACACTGAAGCTGTATTTTGAATACCTGGCTTTTATGGATCAAAGAATAAAAACTCTCTGGCATGTGGATTTTACTACTGTCGGAAAATAGATCCTCTTCTTCTTTTTTACTTATATTACTAGACATCACTGTCACATTCTGACTTTCTAAGGGTTTTACAGTGGGTTAAGAGAATGCCACAGATGAAAATTGGTGGAATTCAAAGCAGCAAATAATTTTTCATCTGCCTCCTGCCTCTGCTGACCATTTAACTTTCTAGACCCAACAGGGGATGTGAGCAAGTACTCCCTCTATTTAAGCTGATGTAATGCCTTTAGAATGGATCTTAACAGAGGCAGTAGACAGGATTCTGTAATAGTTTAGCTCCCTGTTGAATTTATCACCTTTCTGTCACCCTCTTAGATATTGCCAGGTGCCTGAAAAACTACAGTCCTTTTTACTTCATATATGTGACACCTGATAAATAATTTGATAGTGCTTTGTGCTGAAATGAACTTCACTCAAATAAAATTTCTCTATCCTCCCACCTCTGACCCCACTCCCAACTACAAATCAGCAATAGACCCCAAGGACTACAGTTATGAATTCATATCAATTTGAAAAGATATAAAAAACAATTTAAGTGAGCACAGGAAACTATCTGCCCTTCAAAAAAGACAGAAGCATCAAAGTACTTTCAAACACTCCTCAAGCATAAAAGCTATCCCTCTTGGACATCCCATCAAAGGGATGCTTCTTGGCTATCTTCAAACTTCATCAACAAGGCCATATTCTATACTCTGTCTGAGTAACCATGTGTCTATAAATTCAAGATTCAGCTTCACCCTTTGAATTTATTTCAGGTCTTTGCAGGGAAAAGCAAAATCCTTGGGACTGAAATTCCATGTCACTTTGCTTTAGTTCAAGCAGCCTTTGGCCTCTCCTTTATGAGAAACTCCCTATCACTTTATATCTATGTAAAAGTTTTCACAGTCTGAAGATGTCTCTTGTGAAAAAGGTGAGTTAAGAGCTATCTTTATCCTTAGTGGGCAGCCCATATAAAGCAATTCTTCTTTTATGGATCATCAGTGTAACAGAGAAGTACTAGAGGAATAAGCACAGTCTAACATCTGATACTTGTGATCCTGCAAAAATAGAGCAAACTTCCTAACAATCAGATCAAAGTTAAGAATAATGGTTGTATAAATAGTAACACCATAAGCTGGTTAAAAAGCCCCAAACAAACAAACAGGGTGGAAAAAAGCCACAGACATAAACAAGAACCTACATGAGAGAACGAAACAAAAACACAACAAAGAGAAATGAGGATAGAAAAAAATTCCAGTTATGTTGTCTGGATGCTAAAAACAACATATAAGAGAAATAGCTGGGTGAATAAAGAACGACATGCTCACTCACCTCACACTTTCCCAACAAATCAAGAAAACAGTGCCGAAGAGCTGAGATTAACACGGACCTGAGAAAAAATCTGATTAGCATGGTGATCCTTATTTACAACACAGAACAGAGAAACCAGGAAACCTTGGAAGACTACATAGGAATTTAATCCTCGGAGATGTGTCACACTGCATGTTCCTGAAAAATAATTCTGATAGAAAATAAGAACTATCTCTGTAAGTGAGTAATGTGAGAACAAGACAAGGTGAAGACACAATAAACTCAGGGCTGGGGTAAAGAATGTGCTAAATTACATGCCTTGACTGAGAGAAATTTAGTATCAGAAGCTCTCCATGAGGAAGAACAAGTAGGTGTCAGAGAGCAATCTGAGAAATGGTGGCTTGGAAAAGGAATTTACCTACAAGATAAACGAAGACTTTTAGTGGGAGCTTAAGCAGGAGTCACAGTACTGCCGCACATATGACAGAATGATGCCAGAAGGAGCTGAGCCCCACATGCTTGTTCAGCTCTTTCCTTTCCAGGGCCACCAAACCCTCAATTCAGCTCTTGAAGTGTCACCAATGGCTTATCTGCCACACAGAATGGAGCAGCATTGACCTTTTGAAACCCAAACAGCCATTACACATATTTATATGGTGAATATGGATAAAGGTAGCTATGGATGAAAAAAAACATGGAGGAAAAAAAAAATGAACTGTGAAAAGTGGAGGGGGCAAAGATGCAAAGAAGGATAAAATCAGAACTGATGGGGTGGGAACCAGCTGCTGAAGTGCCCTTAAAAAATTATTATTAAATGAGTTGTCCATTTCCAAATGCCAAAATGACTGTGCCCAAAAAACTGTTCATTAAGTGTCAGGTAAACACTGACATCACTGAGCTTTTCCAATATTTCCCCAGGAACAAACTGACCATAAAAGTGCTAAATACTTCTGCAAATGGTTAATTCAATACAAATGTATCCCTCTGCAGCAGGATGATGAACCAAGACACATCTGGTGTGTGGATTTACACAGCCCTTAGTTCACCTGTCTCTGACATTAAGGAAATGGAGGGAAACAAGGAGTGAACAGACTTTGCCTGGGTGGCATTCATATCCCAAGGAACACATTTACTTCAAGCTTTGAGTGGTAGGACAGACCTTACTATCTACTATTTGTGACCTTAGAATACAACTGCACTCAATACATCAAAAATGAGTTTCATATAACCAATCTTCTGTCTTTTTGAGCACGGAAATGGGATGTGAGTTGAGAGTTGAAATCCCGATGACAGGTAAGAGAAGACAAAATTTGAAATAACTTCTGCAAAACACTTTCCTCCAGCCTAGTCACAGAACTAGGCTCAGTTACACTGGAGAGAACCTCTGGGCTCAGCTCCCATCCAGAGGAGAGGCTGCTCTGACTAAGGATTTGCTGAAACTGAGAAAGGCCATAGAAGAGCTGGGCTAACAGCACACAAAAAACTGGAATCAAAGGTCTCAGTTGAGACATTTTAGGACTGAAGTGCTGGGGGTAGTGGCAAAGCATCTCTAGGACATGTTTCCCATTAGGAATTGGAGACAAATTGGATGAAAGACAGTCTTGAACTCTTGGATTAGCACCTTAAGTGACAAGCATCAAGGGAAACTACTGAGGGATTAAATACAACTTTGTGTCCTCTGCAGCCATACAGTAGGTTTGCAAATACGCACAGGGAGCCAGATGGGGGTTCAATAATGCTTGCAAGCACAGTGACGAAGTCACAATCCAGGTGTGTGGATGTGGGCTTTAGATAGTTTTATTTGGCAGCATTTCCAAGCACCTCTGAATTTTTGAGCTCATCCTTTCTGCAGCCTGTGTTTCTGAGTGCCACTCTTTCTTTCACTTTAAGCAACAAATATTTCCAGATTTCAAATGCGAGTAGACACAGACCAGGAGCATGGTAGTCTGATGAGATACTATTAGATCCTTTGCAGCATAGTCCATTAGAATATTTCAATTCACTTCTGCATGTTTTTGGTACTACAGTTATTTGTATCATAAAACTAAAGATGTTCTGTGTTCTTATCATCTGCTGATAAGAAAACCATCAGTCTTCCAAGCTGAGCAGCTAGTATTTATATATACCTTGATTTTGATCATGAACCATATCTTTTAGCAGGAAATTAAAATCTCCTGTGGAAGAGTATCAAACCCATGCTTACAAAACCCATCAGTGGAAAACACAGCTGATGTCTCTTCAGAGGATTTAACTTGACCGTATCACATTAATCACCTCTGAAGTGAAGGAATGACTCATAATTGTTTTCCATTACCTTGTGTTTGCTTTTTCAGCATCGCAAAAATGCTTGGGACGGAACCATGGATCATAAATCTCATCAGACTTGTAGACAAGACTCTGAGTGGTTTTTGCCATGCTATGTTTCATGCTGGCCTTTTTCTTCTGCTTATAAAAGTCTGTTTCAAATATTGGTATTTCTGAAGCATCAATTTTTTCAATCTTCTGTACTTTTGAACATAATGCTCCCATCATTCCTTATAGATAGTAAAATGAATTTATAAGGCTGTTTCACATTGTCTCAGACATTCTCAGACCTATTTGCTTTTCAATGAAGTGACTGAAAACCACTGTGTACTCAAATAAACAGACTGTACTTACAGATAACAGAAGGATCTTCTTGCTAAAGCAGCAAAACATCTGTAGAGTAGAAGTTTACATAATCACTTAAGCAAGGGAAACATTCATTTCTTAGCAGGACCAATTATCTAATAAAGGTGGATTAGATATGTGTTTCACGTGTCCAAAGATGTTTTGCTCTCCTCTCTCTCCTCTCTCCTCTCTCCTCTCCTCTCCTTTCTGTATTTCACTGTTTTCTGATCTTCTCAGCTGGTTTATTTTGCCACTTCCCCGTATCACCAGTAGTGACCTTGGGTGTCATTGTGATGAATATTGCAATTTTATACAGTATAATCTATTTGTGAATGATTTTTTACTGACTTTAAGATTTGTACTGAGTCCTTCAAAACTGCACACCAAGAGAGGACTCTTGACAGAAAAATGGCAACTCCTGACACTTCTTTTGAAAAGTCAACAGAGTACATATGTAGCAAATTGGGAAAGAACAAGCAAAAACCTTAATTTGAACTTAAAGAGTGTAGGGATAATTGTGAGCAAAACTAATTATCTCAGTGAGCTAAGGTAAAATCAGTAAAAGATAGAATCTATCAGCAAAGAGGTTAAAGAAGAAACTGCTGAGTTTGGAGGAAGGTTTTCACAAAATCCAAGGGAGAACCAGAACTTCAGTTCCTGATTTAGTGGGATGTATAATTTTTATTACTGGGGCTTATAACTGTCCTCAGAGATCATATTCATGAAATCTCATGGATTAAAGACTAGAGACTACAGATAGATATCTGCATTTTTTAGATACTGTGCTGTTAGCATGATCCATAACAGCGTGATTTCAGCTAACTTGTACCTGGGGAGAGGCATGGACAGCCGTTCCATTTCAAATAAGCTAATCTAAATCTAAGGAAATGAACTCCTTTTTCTTTCTTTTTTTTTTTT